>LR990107.1:1860000-2147128 GCA_905147225.2 Euproctis similis | reverse complement strand
CACATTGACATCGTGGAAAGAACCACTGGGCAGTAGAAAGAGGGGTAGACCGATTGCCGGCTGGCGAACAGTGGATGGCCACAGCTCACAACAGGGTCACATGGGAGGAGGCCTTCATCTTTGACAGCGAGGGGTTCTCACTAGCATAATAGATATACTATTTATATTACTGTATGTGTGTATGTATATATAATATATATATATATATATAGTTATCT
Organism: Euproctis similis; assembly: GCA_905147225.2. NCBI lineage: Eukaryota > Metazoa > Arthropoda > Insecta > Lepidoptera > Erebidae > Euproctis > Euproctis similis. The sequence continues at coordinate 2,146,910 of LR990107.1, read as the reverse complement.
CAATCCGTCATTTGTTGATCATGCGTGCTGTATGGCGAGCACTTTGTTGATCCGAAAACCTATGTTGATCCGGGTGGTTTTTGTTGATCCAATATAATATTTTTCATACAAATGTGGTTCCGGACGGATCAACAATTTACTCCGTTGAAGCTTAGGAAACCCAACCGAAATGTTGATCCGATATACGAATCCACTTCGATAGTTGTTGATCCGATTCAAATGGGCCAATCAGAAGGCAAGTCCTCCTACTGTCCTGCTGGACATGTATACGGATTTTGCACACATGCGCTATGCGCATGTGTGCGAAATCTATAAAGCGCATATTTTTTTTACGAATCTTAATGTTTTAACTTATTAACCGACTTCGAAAACAGGAGGAGGTTCTCATTCCGTCTTTATGTTTAGTATTTTTTTATGTCTGTTCACCGATATTTTCGTCAATTATGAACAGATTTCCATTTTTTTTTTCGGATAGTGTTCACCTCCAAGATGGTCCCATTTTCACCAGGTCAGGATCTGATGATGGAAACCACGAGAAATCGATGCAACTACTGAAAATCGTGTACGAGTATAGTGTTTTCGTTACGTAATAGGTCTTAAGAATATGCTTTAAGCTGTCAACATCTGATTCTGCTGTGCTGATGAAGAAGACACATAACTCTTAAATGGTAAGGAGTTCGAAGAAAGTACTACAATTGGTAAATATTATCTACTTGATACTATGTAGGGCTAGCTTGCTGCTTATTAGGTATGCTAGAATCTACAGCTGATGCTGCTGTGCTGATTAAGAAGCCATAGAAGTCCTAAACGGTTAGGAGTTGGGTGACAGTACGGCAGTCGATTGTAGGAAACTGTTTAGTAGTATACAGGACTAATGTGTTGCTTGGGAGGTATGATTGAATCAACATCTGATACTACTGTGCTGATGATGAACCTACAGAACTCTTAAACGGTTAGGAGTTAAGACATACTTATGAATTCTGAAAAAAAATCTGCAATACTTTCCAAGCTAGGATTGCCCTTCATACGGGCTGCAGTGTTATTGGGTCTACTCATGATTATAATAAATATAAAAATTCATAATAAGTTTTATTAAACTATATTACCTATTTCCACTATTCTAGATTTTCTGTACGAAATCTTTCATTTGATGGACGCCTATACAGGCTGGAATCCAGTCATATGTAGTAATTGATACCAGATGTAGATCATAATTTCAGTAAACGTTGTACAAAATATTAAGACGATCGGTACAGTAATTAGGTCAATAACGACAGTTTTCATTTTCATGTAATTGAACACTCCCTATAAATGTATGAACTGGAATAAACTCTTCTCAGCTGTTCGTCCTGTCAAGGCCGCTTCGACTTTGTCATAAACGAAAAATACATGGTAACAGAGTATATAATAAAAGGGATCAAGTAGGCACCTACTTTTCTGACTCGAAAATTAATTTTATGTAATATTTTGTAATAAACACTACTGCTAATTTCGTTTAAATAAAGAAATATAGCGGACCGACGGCGCGGGCGTCGATGGGTTCAAGGTCAAATGGCCTCGGATCAACGTTAGTTGTAATAATAATAATATCTTGGACATAAATCACACAGCTTCCTCTAGTTCCAAGCTAAGCAACTAAATGCTTGTGTTATGGATACTAGATAACGGATATTAATACATATATACTTTTCTTTTGTAAATACATACTTAAAATACATAGAAAAACACCCAGACGCCACACAAATATTCATGTTTGTCATAAATATTTGTGCTCGTGTGGGAATCGAACCCCCGACCTCGTTGCTGCAGCCGGTAGTTTTACCAAGGCGCCACGAGGCTCGTCGAGTTAATAAGATTTGGCAGGAATATGAATATAAAACGGATGCACATTTGACTCGTCGGTATAATTTTTGCGACTGTTACGGATCAACAAAAAAATGTTGTTTTTGTACATTTTGATGGCAAGTATTTGCAAAGCGACCTTGTTGAGAGAGAATGCTGCTGCCCATTCTTCCAGCCTTTTCCCTTTGTCGCCTTTTACGACACCCACGAGAAGAGATGGGGTGGCGGTATTCTAAGCCGGCGCCACACAGCATGATTTTCTATTTACGAAATCTTTAATTTGATGAATGGCTATAGAAGTTATAAATATAAATGCTAAAGTCTCGGTGGCGCAGTAGTCGAGCTCACGGCTTCTGACCCAGAGGTCCGGGTTCGAATCCTGTCACTGGTTCACACCAATGACTTTTCGAAGTTATTTTCGGAAGTTAAGTGTGATAAATATCGATGACTGGTATGGCAATAGGTTCGCCACCTATTCTATTTGGGACGTAAACATAAAGGCGAGATGAAGGTTAACAGCTGATGCCTACACCCTCGGGTAACAAAGGCGTGAAGTTATGTTATATTAAGTTAAGCTTCATGCTAAATATAAATCTATTAATATTATCCATTAGACTCTATGCATATTATTGACACATTTATTAATTAGCGCAAGTATTTTTTTTATTAATTTTAATTTAGAAAATTACCTCTCCGCGCTTATTGTGATGTTAATGCATACAGATGTGAAATTATTTTATTATATACCTTCAAGCAAGTTCAATTCAAGCATCGTTATTTAGAAAAAATACTTTTAAAAAAAGTCAGCTAACTTAATTAAGACAAACAGACGACAAAAAAGTACCTACTAACGTAATAAAAAGCGATAAATAACGCAAACAGTTCAACTACTTAATACAATATACAAAACGTAATACTATAACTAAGTCATCTTTAACTATAAATATATTTACATAACAAACATAACATAACTTCACGTCTTTTGTTACCCGAAGGTGTAGGCAGTGGCTGTTAAGCCTCGTCTCGCCGTTATGTTTACCGTCTTACGTCCCAAATGGAATAGGTTGCGAACCTATTGCTATACCGAGCACAAAGTTTTCAGTCATCGATATTTATCACACTTATCTTCCGAAAATAATTTCGAAAAATCATTGGTCTGAGTCAGTGTCAGGATTCGAACCCGGACCTCTGGATCAGAACTCAGAAGCCGTGTGCTCTACCACTGGACCACCGAGACTGTTAAATATATTTACAATTGTCAGTTATTATTGGAGTCGGTGCCAGCCTAGGTAACGTAGTCTATTGTGTTGTATGATATGCGCGGCCGTCAAAGTCACACGACGAAATAGAATACGGGGTAACTTTTAACCAACTCCGACTTCAATACCTAATAATAGATGATGATTGTAAATATTTTTATAGTTAAAGATGACTTTTTTTATGGGATAGGAGGACAAACGAGCAGGCGTGTCACCTGATGGTAAGCAACCAACGCCGCCCATGGACACCAGCAACACACATATAGTATTACTGTTGCGTTGCCAACCTTTAAGGGATAGGGGATAGGAAAAGATGGGGATAGGGGTGGGCCTCCGGGTACCTCTCTTACCGAACGAAACGCGGCATGAGCCACTTTACGTTAGTCTTTAGAGAGGTCGTGGTATTTCATTGGTCGAGCCGACCCATTCATGCAGCGAACTGCTTGGCTCTACCACTGCTGGCAGACAGTTAAAGTAGTTGACTTAATTAATTACATTTTGTATATTGTATTAAGTAGATAAATTATTTCCGTTATTTAACGCTTTTTAGTTACGTAAGTAGGTACTTTTTTGTCGTTTGTGTTCTTGAAGTCGGTTTGACTTTTTTTTAAGTAATTTTATTTCTAAATTTTTAGTTGTGTTTATGAGTTGTGAACTTAAATAGATGTTCGTGTTTATTTACTGCTAAACTGCTAAGTAGTTTTCATCGACTAATTGTATTACTGTCTCCCAACTCGTAATCGTAACCAACTCGTCACCTATCATCTCCTCCTATACTCCTATCATTAGCACAGCAGCGTCAGGTGTTGATTCAAGCATACGTCCCAAGCAACAAGTTAACCCTACATACCTTAAGTAGTTTTTATAGACCAATAGCAATTCTGTTTCTAAGCTCCTAGCCGTTAAGGAGTTCTGTGAGCATCATCATCAGCTCAGCAGCATCCGATTTTGATACCTTAAAGTAAATACCCAACACATGACGTAACAAACACACTACACAAGCCTAAATTTTTTGGTGGTCGCCTTCGATTTCTCCTGGATCCCATTATTAGAAATTGACTTGGTGACAATGGGATCATCTGGGAAGCATACCCTTTCGAATAAAAAAAGAATTTTGCAAATCGGTCCAGACGTCTTTGAGTAATCGCTGAACATACATAAAAAAAGATCCCGACGAATTGAGAACCTCCTCCTTTTTTGGAGTCGGTTAAAAAAAGACTAGAATTATATAATTACTTCAAAAAAATCATCGGGGCTAATGACCAAAGAATCACTTTGCACGTCCGAAATGGAATAGGTTGCCTATTTCCATACACCGCGGACAAGATTATTATAAATATTATATATTAAAATTATATTTATCACACATAACTTCCGAAAAGATTCCGAAAAATTATTGTGAGCCCGGAATCAAATCCATGCAGGGCCGCGCCGGAAGAGTGTTTAAAAGTTATATTTACTAGCTGACCCGGCGAACTTTTTTCCAGATCAATAATATTTTTTGACTAATTTTATTCCTTTACTTCAAGCTCTTGTTACCCGAAGGTGTAGGCAGTGGCTGTTAAGCCTCGTCTCGTCGTTATGTTTACGTCCCAAATGGAATAGGTGGAGAACCTATTGCCATACCGGGCACAAAGTTTGTCAGTCATCGATATTTATCACACATAACTTCCGAAAACAATTTCGAAAAGTCATTGGTGTGAGCCAGTGTCAGGAATTGAACCCGCGACCTCCGGAATCAGAAGCGGGGTGATCGTACTTTAGTTATATATCTCTATGTCAAAAACATGAAAATAATGCAAATAACATTTATTATATTAACAGAGTACATAATAAAAGGGATCAAGTAGGCACCTACTTTTCTGACTCGAAAATTAATTTTATGCAATATTTTGTAATAAACACTACTGCTGATTTCGTTTAAATAAAGAAATATAGCGGACCCACCGCGCGGGCGTCGACGGGTTCAAGGTCAAATGGCCTCGGATCAACGTTAGTTAGTAAGATTTGGCAGGAATATGAATATAAAACGGATGCACATTTGACTCGTCGGTATAATTTTTGCGACCGTTACGGATCAAAAAAAACATGTTGCTATTGTATAATTTGATGGCAAGTATGTTGCAAAGCGACCGATGCAGATCCACAAACAATCCTTCCATTTCAAATTTGGATCAAAGTATATCAGTTATATTTTTAAAGAGCTAATTATACACGGCAAAAAGGTGGATCAACATTTCTTTTAACGTCTTACTGGATCAACCTTTACATATATATATATATATATATATATATATATATATATATATATATATATATATATATATATGTGTGTATAGTGTATGTAGTTATTAGATACTATTTTTTGTCATCTTTTTTGTGAGAAATATAAGACTTCTTTATTTTATTTTTATTTATTTCATTTACTAATAGCATTGAAACAACTTTTATGGATTACATCGCGATTATTTAGAACTTTTTCTATTTATTTCCCGACGTTTCGAACTGTTTATAGAGAGAGAGAGAGAGATCATTACTTTACAATTACAATACAATTACTTTATTTATCGCTTCAAAATTATGTTGTTGAATTGTTGATTATGTCGCTAGATTTATTTATATTAAACTGGAGCTTATGCTTGTGAATTAGACCTCTCGCAGAATATTTGCGCTTCTGATATCGGTATCTATGCAATACTTTTGGCGGTATGTGAATACAAACCAACAGATAGTGATAAATTATGAACCTTGCGCTCTAGATTCTGCTGTTTTAATGAGGAATGCCCTCAATGTTTCCGATTCGCTTTCATTATATGTATCGTTAACTTTGTGGATGGTTTGTTTCAGTGGAGTTGGCGATGATAATGGACCGGCTGTACGGGGGCGTGTGCTACGCGGGCATAGACACCGACCCCGAGCTGAAGTACCCTAAGGTTAGTGCGGTAGTTGATAACTCGTGCCAGTACTGGTGTAAGAATTCGTCTACCTGCACATCAAACTAATTGGCTGGATGCTGGAGCCTATTGACATTTTAGGGATATCTAACAAATATTAATGACATGCACAGGTTTGAGGGTAATGCTGTGTTGTGATATCGATATTATTATGGTTGTTCAGGGCGCCGGTCGAGTGGCATTTTCGAACCAACAGTCTTATATCGCGGCCATCTCTGCGCGCTTCGTGCAGCTTCAACATGGCGACATTGACAAGCGCGTCGAGGTAACGTAACATGTATATCTGTTGTGTGTTTACATCTTATTATATTGGCGCGCAGACGTGGAACTGTAAGAACGTGAAGGAGTATGTACGGTACCCTAATATGGTCCATATTAGTTCTCTGTATAGTTTTCTCTTGGGTTATAGCTCAAAAACGTACATTTAACCATATGTTTACCTCTGGATTAATAATAAAACTGCATGATATACACGTTAACTTCGTGAACCAAAGTTGTTGACTAAGATATTATTGAATGGCAGGTGAAGCCGTACGTGTTGGACGATCAGATGTGCGACGAGTGCGCGGGCGCTCGCTGCGGCTCCAAGTTCGCGCCCTTCTTCTGCGCGAATGTCACTTGTCTGCAGGTAACACATTCACCACATTGTCTCGCTACTATAATTAACTCGACTAGGTTAAAAGAATGTCTGATCAAGAAAATGTGTTCACATTTTCAATAGGCAGTTGTAACCGCTTGGATCCTATCAAACAGCCCCATCAGCCCGGGAAGATTGTACATGTGTGCGTCTCTGAATGTTTCAGTACTACTGCGAGCACTGCTGGGCGACTATCCACTCTCGCCCCGGCCGCGAGTTCCACAAGCCTCTGGTGAAGGAAGGCGCTGACCGTCCGCGCGCGGTGCCCTTCCGCTGGTGTTAATGTACCGACGACGCAACGTAACCACCACTCAAGGAATATCGGGGCACACCGTGCTATAACGGGGAGCAGATGAAGGAAGGGCTCTGGGCATAGAGGGGAAACGTTTACTAAGCATTAACGTTAGATGGCATAGGACCCGTGGTGACTCCATTATTCTTTGTGTGGTGATGGCCCGTGGTGGCGACAAGAAACACTGGAGTATTCGCGACATTGGGTAGTACTCGCATGACTAATTTGTGCAATACTAGTACACTAGTATGGGTAGACTTGATCTGAATTGACTTATCTGTAGACCGTCATTGACAAAATGTCCTCATCAGATCTTTATGCAGCAGAATTATTGACTTCTACCCAATTTAAGGTTCTCTCTAAGTACTACCCAAACACAACCTTGCGGTGCTCGTTAGTGCGCCGCAGTATCTGCAGAATCTAAATATATTTAAACTTTTTTATATATTTCAATTTTGCACATCTGCCCAATCCACAATTTCACACATTGGTCAGGCTCTGGACTGAGTGGAGTGGCCATAATGCAAAAAGGGTGCAACGGTCAGTACAAAACTCACGATTTCCTTGTCTTTGAATTTGGTACGTTTCAATAGTTAATTATTCTTAGGATAGGATACCATTTGTGGGCAAGGAAGCACGAAACTTTTTGAAATGTTTGTGACCACTTTTCTCAGCAGTCTTACCGACCGGCAAAAACATAAGATGGCAACACTAGTGTTGGCAGCCAACGCGGATGACGGCTCAGTTAGACAAGATGAATATTGGACATCGATTTTGAGATTTGATTTGTTTAAAGATTTGTTCACTTGAATGCCACGAAGTTTATTTGGTTTTACTTACATCTTGAGTTGACCAATTTGCATGGCACCTTGTTTTTCAAAGGTAATTTATTAGAAGTTCAGATCTTGAGAATCGGTGTGCAAAGCAATAACGATTAGGCGTATTTATAACATCAATCCAGCGTTTTATAATAAGCAAAATATACCTAAAGGAAACTCAATAAAGACTCTTTGGCGGTAACCGCCATTGCGCAAGTAGCGCTTGTCAGTAAGACCAAGGCTTAGTATTGCTGGATGGTTTAAACGTTACCAAATGGTAGGTTCTGCGAAAGAGTTTTTAATGAACAAATAAATATTTCGATTTAAGCAAAAAATGTATTAAAAAACTTGGTAGTTGTCCGTTGTCGTGTGTGGATAGGTAGGAGTATCTATCAGGAGGTGACGCAATTTGTGATTGCTCGTTGCGTACGCTCATTTGTCGTAAGATACTAAGCGTATCACATAAGTGGAATGTCTGATTATTCGAAACATAATTGTACCTGTGTAGCTAGAGAGAATTTCCAGATTTTAAAACCCTTTTATATTTCGTTAGCCTGACGGGACTCGGCACCTTGCTATTGTCTTATCTCATTATAGATATTTGGTGGTGTGTTCCAAAGCGCGATGTTGCAAATACAAGTTATTTAATAATTCCGTGTATTTCACCGTCTCGTCTTAATTCGATGACACTTGTTATTGCAACTTTGTAGTCTGAAATTTTTTCAATGAGCAATATCGAAATCTGAGATAAACGTTGTGTTGCAATATTTAAAATATTTTGATGATAATTTTAAGAATGCTTGGAAGCTTAGCCACGCCAGTAGATAAACCTGGTCGGGAGTGCATGAATATTTGCGTCAGTCGTGTCATCGCGATTGTCATACATGTCGATTTGAAAGGAGATTTAAATAGCGCAGCATATGGGCGTATTTGTGTAGGGAATGCCTTCAGATGAATATCGCGAGGATACGAACACGCGACGTAACGAACGTTGAGGCAAATGGACGTGCTCGCCGCGACGGCCTGCCCTAGCTAAGACTCCTCGTGGCTACGACTAGGGAGGCGATAGGGAAAGGTTTAGTACAAACTTAATTAAATTGTTACCAATTTGGCTGTAGTGTTACTCTGCAGTTAGAGTGGGGATCACGGTGGAAGTTAACGGCTTTCGTCATAAGTTCTTGAATCCCCACGCCTTTTGATGTTTGAAAATTAATATATTATAAATAATATTTTTATTGATTTGCCGGGGTAGTGCAATAGACGGTAGTTATAGTATCTAATTGAAGCACCCACTAGGTGTCCTATATTAAGGTAAAGGACTGTTAGTGCATGCTTTCTTATCTATTTAAGATTATTGTAACCATAATTATTAACACTAGGATAAACAGATATATTTCACAACGGAGCGCTCGTTTCACTTGGGATGTGGCTTTGTGGAGAGCGTTTACTATTTGCATGTTTATATTTAAAATTTTTTCGCCGAGAAATAGGAAGGCTGGGAGGGAGAGTGTTTCAGGCATTATATACCACTGTTTGAACGATTGGCGATTTAGTTTCCTTCGGTACCTACTTGCTTGCTTTGAAGTGTATCTTGTGATATACTCGTACTGTCTCGTGTACTATGTTGTCTTAATTATCGCAAGCTTAGTTTGATCTACTCCACGAAAATAGCAAATAATATTTAGGCTATAAGAGCATTAGCGTATTTTTGTTTATATAACTTAGTGTGTGTTAAATTTTTGTAGCATCATTGTCAGTGTGACGGGAAAAGCGTGATTATTGACCATAAATGTGTTTTTATTGTTAGCTAAGAGTTTGTTGATTAACTGAATACTACACATTGAAACAGATTATATTTGCGTTTAACGTTTTACAGTTTATGATTTAGAGTTTTCGCTCACAAGAGTATGTTTTGACATGTCGTGGATATATCGCCTCCACAATCAAATCGGAATAATGCGAATATGCCGCACATAGCGGCTGAGGGACCGTGATCGTTACATTATAGAGGCCTATTGTATAAAATGCTTGTGCGAGTTTTGTATTTATACAAATTCTTTCACGATAGTAAACGCTCTCGAGCACCAGTATATAATGTAAATTGCTCCTTATTTTGACTAGGTACGTAACCTACTCAAAATAACGAGTGACAAGGTTTCCAACAGTCACAAAATAAACTAATATTGAGTTTGGTATTATATCCCGTCAAATTATGGATAGTTTTTGTACTTAAAATCCTCAACAGGTATATATTTTACGGCGGAAATGACAAAATTAGGTAAAGTTTCTCAAAAGACCACGGAATATATTAAATAGACTGTAGAAAAAAGACTTGCGCGGATTTTTGACAATTTTTTTCATGATTTTGATGCGGTTTTTTGGTGTTGTGTGGTAACATCTTGGAAATTATCGTGAGGCTTGATAGTGCCTTGTTGCGGCTTATATGAGTTTGAAGTACCCCTCCCAGCATAGCTCGAATAAAGGTCGCCTTGACCAATTTTAGTTTTTATATATATACGACACACAAATTTTGTCTTGTTTGTCCTCGCCCTATCGCAAGGGTCATTTTTATTCCAAAAAAAACTAAATCTTAATATTTGCTTACGTTCAGGGTTGATAATAGCCCACATTAAGTATATTAAGTAGATACAATTGTATTATTATTGGAAACTAGTAAAATTTGCCATAGTCGTATAATGGGACCCTTTCCGTCGTTAAAAATGTTCAAGTGTTAATCAATTAATGTAGACAAAATATTAAAGTGAAAATAATTATATTATATTTTTCCTAGTTATATAGACATGAAATTGTACATATATAGTATTCGATGTGAGAGGGTCTCAAAAATATATAAAGTTATAGAAAAGTAAACGGAACAAAACTGAAAAACGGTCCGATTTCTATTGACTACTAGAGGTTTGACTGCTATTAGAAGGAGCACACTTTGTGACAAGTATTATGAATGATAGTATACCCGCAAATAATAAAACTTTTTAAATACAATAAAAATTAACATAAATTTATAGAACTCTGATATTTCTACTGTTTAAGTTCATCTCTAGTAGCCTAGAATAACTTATTAAGTCACTATTTTCAAATAATAAGTGATTTTTCTCTAAATAAAAAAATCCTAGACAAATATAGTTAGTATAGACGCCACTCCGAACACATTATGAATCATTTTCACTTGCACACTCGTGTCGTCGTTTTGTTGTAGTCCGTTTCATTTTTCTACTGTATTTTAATATTTGGTAATTTTTCTGCCATTTGATATGACAACACTTTACAATAGTAATAGTTTGTTACATTCTGTTTCTGCGTCGATGCAACGAGTTATTTTAATACAAATTTATTTTTACGTTTTATTTACAAATTTCGTACACTCGTTCGTGTTTTATTGGTTCTTTTTGATGAAATTGCTCAATGGTTTTTGTAAATTATTTAGTACTCCCTACCCCTCTAGTTGAAATTTGTATGGCAGGCGATAGTTGAATGTGTGGTCGCACTGTCCCATTTTGTATTTTTGTATTTTTATAATAAAAAAAATGTAATGTGAATTCGGATGTAATTTTTTTTTTACTTTACGCGCAACTTTGTGTAGTGAACGTATGGGTGAGTGGGAATACTTTAAAAATGGATCTTCAAGTGAGTATTTCAACTAATTTTTGAATGTGTTAACATTGATCAGTATTATTAGCCTCTATATCTAACCTACTTATGTATTTACATCGGACACTAGAACTAACGCTAACATGTTTGTTTAACAATACTAAGACCTAATAAAGTTAATTTATACGTTCAATCTTGAAGATCTGTTAAGACATGTATAAAAAATTTGTGTTTTAAAAAAAAATAATCGAGCGTGTGTTTGGGATGTGGTCTGGAACTGCGAGTGGTCTGATAGATTTGCACTACGCCTGGGGCTTTTGACGGATTTAATCGTTGCCCCCGGTTAACCTGGTTGCACAGAAGAATATGTAAACTGTCCTCGCACAGGTCGGATTTTTTCCTAAAACAATGTTTTATGTGAAAATGTCCTCGAGTAGTAATTCACCCATGGTCACGAAAATAAAAACATTCTAAAAAAAGTATTATTTGTGTGTAACCAGAGTGACGCTTTTCTACATTGAATGTTGGATCGCAAAGATTTTAGAATAATTTATCTGTTTAGTTGGTAGTTTTGATTGTTGCGCGGGGGAAAGTTTCAATTTGTCCTCGTTGTGTTTATATTTTTAATTGAAGGTTTTTGTGACCTATTTTCTTTGCTGTTGTAGTTGTATGCCGCCTCGCATTATTTTAGTTTTGAATATAATTTAGTTTGTTATTCTGTGACGGTGTCAGTGCGCTGCTGTCCGCCACGGATTATATTTCGGATGACGTGTGACATTTAGAAATGAAAATATTTTGTTATTTTGAGTGGTGTTTAGTTTAGTTGGGGCGGGGCGGCTGTGCTCTATGTTCTGTCTTGCACTTATCGTTTAGTCGCTAGCATGTAGGGTTGTTTTTGGGCCCGATTGAAAGCGGCCCTCGTTCACGTTTGTACGTTGTCTGTTTGTTCTATGAACGGGTGTGCTGTTCTCATTACTTTTAGATAGTAATTTTGTCATTTGCATATCACTGCGTGCGATCACAGGCGGGGGGCGACGCGGTGTCATTATTATAGATTTTTGACGTAAACTTTGTATCTTTGTAAATGAATTGTTGTTGTTGATCGGTGTATCGTCCCCCACGTTTCTCCCGAGTGAGTCTCGCACATCACTGCATGTATATAGGAATTAGGAAACAAAATTTTTAAAAAATCCCGCAAAAAAAGGTTTTTTACGATTATGTCAGTGGCGGAACGGAGTTAGTAAAAAAAAAATTTGTCTTAGCATCGCCCGTGTCGCCCGGGCGGTTTTGTAAATCTTGTGCTAGAATTTTAGTGAAATTAAATATAGCAAGAGTAGCGCAATTTATCTAACCTAGTTGAGTCTAAATACCTAATATCTTGTACCCGTTGCTAGGAAAATATTGTTTTGTTTTGGTAATTATAATGATGCACCGTATTAACTTGAGATATCGTTCAGTTTATATCGTTTGAATTATATCTGATGTTGCGGTGATTCTGGACTTTTATGTTATGTGAGCGTTCGATGTTCCGTGGATTGATGCTCAATGCCGGCACATTGGATCGCGAGCAGATGAACTGTTACACCCGCCAAAGTATGGGCTCGGCGGAATGCAATATTGTTGGCAATGTAATCGTTCGTACTGGTCCAATGTTCCGGCATGTCGTGATTGCGATTGCATTATTATAAAAAAAAATGATTAGCAACGTGATGCAATATGATCACCTCCACGTGTCAAGTATTAGGGTCCGTTGAAATTTTAATTAATTTGAAATAAGAATTTATATATTTTTATATGCAGTTGTTTGATTCATTGTTATAAATAAATCAGTTTTTGTTGATACTATGATATGAATTGAAAACAAGATTCATTTTGGCCAGCGCAGTGGTTTTCTCCGTTTGGGCTAGTAGTTTCTGTGTTTTACGATACCTAGTGACAGCTTTAGTGAGAAATAATTAAGATTAATTTTTAAGCTTTCTTTTTAGTGTTAAGTACATTTTATTGACTGTGCGGTGGTGGTGGATTTGGGAATATGGGAAAGTATTTCAACTGCTATCACGGTGTGCCGTCTGACTACAAGATTGGATCGCTTATTAACGGACTACTAGGTGATAGTACTAGATAGACAACCGATTTAACCGGGTTAATTTGGACTATATACCGCGTAATGTAAGTTACGTTGCGTGTTCTGATCCATGATTGTGAGTCAGTGCGGGTAGTTACTGTTGAATGTAGTGCTGTACCGATGTGTGGCACGAAGTAGTTTCCCATATTCCCGTTTACGAGCACTGATTGTTAGCCCTCACGGTGACAACCAGCGTTCTGCCGCTGGCCCTTGTCTATATAGACTTGTATTATTAGTTTACGCCCCTGAGTTGATTTAAATTTACTATTGTGAGATATTAAAATGAATTTGAAACTTTCGCCCTGTGTTTATATTGTAGTTTTGCTTTTGGGATAGTGCAGTTGGTGCCTTCATGTGAATATATAACGGTGTGGTTTGCAGTCTATAGTGACTTGTCTCTTGGAGCAATTGAACTAATATATTGCTTTATCCTGCATATGCGATAAGGACGTGTAAAAAACTCGCTATGGTAGCGTCACGGATGTGAAAACGTGAATATACTTATACATTACATAAATATATAAACACTGAGAACGCAAATAGGAGATAAGTGTGAGGTTACCACTATGAAATCGTAATAGGATTTAATAATATTCTAAATGATTAACTTTTTAATTTTCGCTTATTACAAAATATCCGAAGTGAATAGTTGTGTAGTGTTAAATCGATTGATCTACATGTTTATTGTATATTCTTCTAATCCGCCAGCTCGAGTTTGTCAGAAATGAGAAGAGAGAACTGTTCCAGAGTATCTTAATTACAAACCTTTTCATGATTGATCCAAAGAATTGTTAGTCTCGTAGGGCCATTCGGGATTATTTTTGTAACTGGAGTATATCTGTAAAGTCGGTGGGATAACTTGAATTCAACTCCACTAAGTGGAACATAATAGACTGGGTTTTACTATTCATGTGGGCAGCCTTGTAACGTAGATAGTTTGAAGACCAGTTTCTAAGGAGTTTTGAGATATTGCTGTGCGATAAGTCACCTCTCGTTTTCTATATAGAGGATATTTCTGCAAACCACAGATCTTTGAAGGTTCCAATGTGTCACACATTATTTTTTTTAAGTACATAATATTAGCTACATCCTTCTAGTTTCGACCAAAGACAAGTGTTGCGGCCCAAAGTTATCTACCAAAAAGACATAATTTGATTCCTATTTTTTTACTTAATTTCCGTTGAAAAGTCTGCTTTTTGTAAACATTTTTTTCAGCACCCGCTTGTTTTGAAGTATTTTGATGCTATTCCTTTTTTTACCTATTTTTATATCTTTTTTATTAGTTATATGTACTAGTGTTACATTTTTTCAATATAATATATTTGTTTTGTCTCATCAAAGGTAATATACACAGATTAGAATAAGCTTTCAGCGAATATAAAGATTTTGCACGTTGGCCGTAATATAAGGAGTATTTATGTATATTTATCTTGAAATAAATGGAAAATGTGTAAAAATATCTGTTTGAATATTACAAAATTAGATTCTAAATTTCTAAAGAACGGAGCTTTATTTTGTTTTTCTCTTATCGGTTACATGATATATAAATTGAATGTATCAAGATTTTATATATATATTTATATTTATGTAAAGTAAACAATTATTGTAGTTAAGTAGATTTGAATTCACCAGCGTTTTCCTTATTTTAAGAGTGTTTTTTTTTTATTTTGTCGTTTGAATAGTATTACTTAGTGTTACGCTAATTAGGGACAAAAAGAGGACAAAAGATAATTGAAATATCAGTCGGTGATTAACGAAATGCAATATTTGTAACGTATCTATCTAGAGTCGATTGGTTGCTTGAAAATGTAAATTTAAATGATGCTAATATTATAAATGTACCTCCCTATATCTATGTATTGTATGTAATGTAATATGTTTGTTTAACGGTTTAATAATTATCTATGTATGTTTACTTAATATTTTTGTCGTATTTGAAACGTAAAGTTGTTTTTTGCTCATACATATTCACATAACAATCGTTTGATATGTAGCCTATTAGTCTATTTTTGCGATTACAGATAATAATAGAGAATCATTGAAGTAGCCCGTTAACTATTACTGAATACTGAAATTTGTGCAAAAACCAACTTCTGTTCTCATCTGAAGACCATAAATGTCGACAGTCGAGCAAATGATTTTAAACAGATATATTTATGCCTCTAGTTCCCTAATAAGCTTGTAGGTATTGTTTAAAACTGAAATACTTGGATTTTTATATGAATTTTATTAATATAATATGGTATTTTACTAAATATTAGTCCAATATTAAATCTTTAAACGTTTGTTTTATTTGCACAGACATCCTCAACCCGCCATTTCTGGTTCAAGTGCTATACTTATAGGTAACTATTAAATTTGGTAACTACTTCATTTCAGTTGGTCCCGAATGTTCCTTAAAAGTTTCATAAATAATTCTAAAGAATTTTGGGAAAATAATTTGACGGTGGTTAGAAATAGCGGCGTTATGTTAGCCAGAGAAACTAAAGACGTCAGGCACAATCTAGGATATTATTATCTTTTACGAGTTTGTTAAATAAAGAACTCCATTTCCTAAGTATAGATTATAGGGGTGAATCCGGGACACCTAAGTTCTAATTAGGTACTGGCCACGGCACAAAATGCAATAAGAATTTTGGGATATTGTCCAGAACTCCACGCTACCAGGCCTAGTTAGCGCACTTTACTTCATACCATTACTTCAGATGAACATTATCTGATCAGTAAGTATTGGTACAATGCATAAATGGTGGTAGAGAACCGGGAGTTATGTCTGTGTGCAATTATGTACACCGTTTTTTTATGGTATTGGGAGGCAAACGAGCAGCCGTGTGGTGGACAACAAACGCCGCCCGTGGACACCTGAACACAAATAGTGTTACAGTTGCGTTGCCAAACCTCACAACGGGATATGGAACGGGTTGGGCTTTTGGATACCTTTCTCACCGAGCGAAACGCGGCAAGAGCCACTTTACGTCGATTTTCTGAAAGGTCCTCTATCTACCACTGTTAAAATTTGCACTGTTGTACCTATGCAATTAAACAAATTAGTCATTAAAAACAATAACGCTCTTGAAATCGATACTGAGCAATGACGTAATAATCGGAAAGTTAAGAGTTTAAAATGTAAATTGTATATGTAGCAGGAGCCGTATTGACTACCTCACACCAATAGAGATTAGGTAATACTGTTTTTCTAAAGACCAATTAAATGCACCTATTAATATTTCTTATGGGAATTCTAGACGATTCTCAAACATATTAATAGCAAATTATGAAATTAGGTGCAAAATTACCATAATATCTACCTCGTTTCATCGTACTGAATCTGTACCAAGTTTGATGACAGGTATCACCTAATCATCCCTTGGAATATTAAGTTTTTATTGAGACACATGTATAATAAACTGCACCACGGCCCTTTTTTAAAAAAGTCTCGGCGGTCGAGCACCCCGCTTCGGAATCCAGAGGTCGCGGGTTCGAATCCTCACATTGGCTCACACCAATGACTTCGAGATTAATTTCGTAAGTTATGTGTGGTAAATATCGATGCCAAAAACTTTGTGCCCGCTATGGCAATAGGTTCGCCACCTATTCCATTTGGGACGTAAACATAACGGCGAGACGAGGCTTAACAGCTGCTGCCTACACCTTCGGGTAGAAAAATGCGTGAAGTTATGTTATGTTTATGTTTCACCCTTATAGGGTATAATGGTCAGAGATGCGTATATGGTATATTACATGGTCAGAGAGCTATTTACGCAATTAAAAAAAAATATTTTACCAGAAATAATTTAAATAATACATAGTTTCTTTAATATCTTTATACCACAGAAATAGATCAAGATAGAACGGCGAATAGGCGTGGCAAGCGTGCCAAAACCATGCACTATATTGCATCCTTTTCGAAACTCGCTCTCATTACGCAACGAGCGTTCCTACCATGCGTTCAGGACGTAAAAAAATAGATAAAACTTCACATATATGCCTTATTATGCTGTGGCAAATTGTAAAAACAAAAGTAGTGAATCAAATATGAAAAAAGGAAATATTTCGTATGATCAGTAAGTACAGAAAATCAGTAGAAAGTATTTTTTTGAGATTATAAATTATTGTTTTACTTTTACTATGTTCAATAATTACGATCACAAGTTGTATATTTTTTCGTTATGATAAATATCCATTGCTGTCCGCATTCAACGCTCGTATACAAAAACATTGCGCGTATAAATTATACGCGTAATGTACGTCGAATCGAACGAAATACACAATACACCTGCTAGTTGATCGCTGTGTCTGTTAATCGCTGTGTTTGGCCTTCGAATGTTAGAGATGGGTACTCCATGTATCGTTGAGTCTTAGGACTTATCGATAAATTAATTCAATAATAATTTGAGTATCAGCTCGTCTTGCTTTGTCCCTACTTTATTCTAACACCACAAATTTCAACCAAAGTGCTTCGTAATTACATTGGCAGCAGTTTATTTGACAGTATAAGTTTTCACCAATTTGACCAATCGCCGATGGAAAATCATTTCGTTCTTCTCAAACGGGCAGTAACCGAGGTATATGTAAACGTTCGGCTTCGTTATTTAACCAGGACTGTGAGGCCAACCCTTACAAAAAGGCAAATATTTAATAAATATGTATAGTTTCAAGGACAGTATAATAATTATAACTAAATTTTATATACTGTTGGAAAAATATGTTTTAGGTTTTAATATGTCGGATTAAAGTATTTAACATGTTTTACTTTCTATGATTATCGTTACACAAAATCAATAAAGTTGGTAAAATTTAAAAATAATAAAATTAACACACGTTGCCGATATTAACATCGATAATCTAATGTGTGTGTCTCCTAACTAGTCGCCCCGCTAACAATGAAAATGACGTCACGCTGTGGACGTGGTTTTTCAAAAAAGTGACACGCTCGAAATGTATGGAAATATGACATCGCGGCCGTTCTATCTTGATCTATTTCTGTGCTTTATACCATACGATACGTTGAACCATTTTGTGATAAAACTGGGTAGAGGCTATACTAAGAAAGATTTAGAACTTGCTTCAAGTATTTTTTGGCCTAACACGCAATAGAAATGCAGGGCTCAGCGTAGAGACTATAAATGTGAAAAAATGAAAATTACAATAATAAAATGAGCATTAATTTGAGAGGTGCCAGATACGGAAATTGAGTGAGACAAATAAAATAAACATATCTACTAGGCTTCTAGGGTGTTCCACAGATTTATAAGACTAAGAGATCGGTAATAGTCCCCCGAAAACCAGCCCAAAAATGGTCATCTAGACTAATATAGAAAGGAGAAAGGTGATTTTATTTATTTATTTATACCACAGAAAAACATACAATAGAGTAGCTTATGTTATACAATATTTAGGATCAAGTGACTAAAATAACAATGTACAGCTGGTACTTAAAATAGGAAAACCTGTGCTATAAGTACCAGCATCCTTCCAGTGATACAGTAAAATTATTTTATTACTTAAAACACAGCCATATAATATAATTATTTTATATTGAGTACAGTGGGAACGTTTTACAGAACTAGAACCAAGTTTTGGGGTTCTTGTGTGTGTGTGTGTGTGTGTGTGTGTGTGTGTGTGTGTGTGTGTGTGTGTGTGTGTGTGTGTGTGTGTGTGTGTGTGTGTGTGTGTGTGTGTGTTAGTGTGTGTATGTGTGTGTGTGCGCGTGCGTGTATGCGTGCGTGAGTGTGCCTGTGTGTGAGTTTGCGCGTCGATATGTGTTTGCGTGTGTCTATGCGTCTATGTTTATTTGAGTTAGTAAGTATATTTGTATGCGATGATAAGTTGATCCCCTACATTGAAACCAAATGTTAGATGTTTTGATGCAGTAAAAGTTCAGATTCGTCGTAGGACTGCTTCTTTAGCCAATCACTTACCATCAGTTTACAAGCGTGCAGTGATTTGTCTGTGACAGGTTGTTGCTTGATAATTTTACTATATATGAAATTTCCTACATAATAAAAGAATCTCTGGCCAAACGTTGTTCTCGGGTGTATAATAGGCGGAAGTTTATATCTACGAGCAGGTGCTTGGTGAGAGGTTAGGTAATCCTATCAAGACCGATTTGAGCAATATGAAAAACCTCACTCCATGAACGCCCCGTAAACACAAGGGCAGTGTCATCCGCATAGGTAAATAATTTACCTTGCCTCAAATTTAGTTCGCACATGTCATTAATATATATGAGAAATAGCGTAGGACCCAGAATACTACCCTGTGGGACGCCATATTCTATATCGAGATCATCACTAAGGTGATCACCTATCTTTACACGTTGTGTACGCTCAGATAAATAGCTGCGGAATAAATTAAGTTGCCGGCCCCTAATACCTATTCTTTCTAGCTTAGTAATCAGCACTGGGATTGAAAGCGTATCAAAGGCCTTAGCCAAGTCCAAGAAGATACCGATACATTTATCACCTGAGTCTAATACTTCTACAATATGACTTGTCAGATTATGAACGGCGTCGTTAGTTGATAAATCACAAATGAATCCTCAAATGAACGGGATAGCTCTCTATCGCTGGGTTGCCAAGGTTTTAAATTGAAGTAAAAGGGCACGTTGGTAACTATTTATTTCAGTCGTAACTTTCTACTGTTTAATATATATAATATAATATAATATAAACTATTATAACCCGTAAACTATAACTAAGCTCCTTTATGAAGTTTCATATGTGCTTGGGGAAAATATATCTTGGTAACTTTTGATTGTCCATGATGGACGAGGCTCTACTGCTGTTTGTTAAATGTTTGGCAACTTCAATATCAGTTTCAGTAGATAATACCGCTACCATACACTCGGCGAATTGTTCGACGAATAAGGAGGGAAAGAGGAAGGGACGTAGTGTGGAGACGATATTCGTAATGCCGCGAATCATTCCGGCAATGTGAACGCGAGTGGCTGACCACATTATTCGCGCGATTGCAGCGCAGTCGGCTAGGGCTGTTTAAAATATCGGATTTTCGACATATCGATATTTTTAAATAGATCAATCTACTACATATAAATAATATCTTACTTACATTACGACGGTGCATTGGTAAAACTACCAACTGTGGAATCGAGATTGGCGGGTTCGTTCACCACTCGAGTATAAATATTTATCCTGGTCTGGATAGAATCTAGTAGAATAACTACAACCCTATTTTGGATGATATACCCTATTTGATTTCTAATGACGTAATATTATTTTTCAAGTTACTCTCAACAAGCCTTATAATTTAATACCCATACTGTAGAAATGCTTTAAAAATATCTGCTCCGACATATTAAATAAAAAGTGATGTCATATTATTTATCGAGTTACAATAAGCCTTTCATTTAAACCCATGTTGCATTGGAAATATCTCCGGATGACAGATAGCGGTTCTTCACTGGTCGAGCCAGCCCATTCATCCAGTGAAATGCGTGGCTCTACCACTAATAATATTATCACCCAAACTCAGCGTGTATACAATATTTCAGCTTAATCTTTTGAAGATATCTACTTCAAAATTAAGTTCTAAGATTCCAGAACATACACACTTACGGACATACAATGCAAAATAAAAATCACTGAGTTTATTAACTTTGTAATCAATTATGAGTTGTATAATATCACCACATGTTCCCAGATATTTATGTACTTTTTCGATACATCAAAGCCCAAAATTGATATATTTAAAAATATCGATGTGTCGACTAACTGATATTTCGAAAAATATCGACAGCCCTAATATCCAAGTTCGGCGCGTCGCGAATATTCGCGCGAGTAGAACAGTGTGTGGACAGAAATGACAACATCGCGGCAACGCGAACGCGAACGGCGATTAACTGTGTGTGGTACCGCTGTAAGATTTGCGATGTCGTCTGTAAAAAATCTGTCATTCAATCAGATTGTATTGGCTGTAAGAGAAAAGGACAAGATCATGTAGCAAGAGTTATTACTAACAGAATATTGATTATAAGGCATGGCGAATTAGAGATAGGAGATTCTCATCTCTAATTCTTCGCCATACGTTAAAGACAAAATTATGTAGTAAGAGTGTAGTAACTGAATATTGACGATAATCCATATTCTGTTACTACACTCTTACTAAATAAGCATAAGCTTGTCCCTTTCTCTGACATTAAACACAATTGATTGAATTGCAGACTAAAATACGACGTCGCAAATCAAGTCATCAGTGCGGAGATATTCAAACAGTAGAAGTGCCATGTCTATCTGGGACTATCAAATAATATCAAGATAGATCTTGTTGACTATTACAAATATACTTTCCTCAAGCGCATGTACTAAAGCATGTAATTTCTAATAAGTGATCCTCTGTTTTTGTTTCTTTGTATGTAAACTTATTATTCAATAAAAAATGTTTTTGTTTTTTCGCCTTACCCAAACGAATCTTAAGGCGCAATTCCACTGAGGCATCACTGAACGACATGTTGCTTGGAACTTGTTTCCTATTGTGGGTTTCCGACAATGTCCGACAATGTTGCTCAATGTTCCTTGAAATGTCGCATGCGGCATTGTTGCCCCACGTCGCATGTGTATTGTCGTACATGAGTATGGCATGCGTCAAAAGCGATTCTACCGAGGTATCTCCGACCACCATGTCATTACAAACGGTAGCGGCTGCATATTTAGTAATCGGAAATAGGAAGCGAAAAACGCCACGATATTGGAGAAGAGAACTATATGTCGATGGTCAAGAGATTGAGTACAATTTGTACAACAAGTTGGTTGCTGATGATGATGCTTTATTTCGAAATTTCGGATGAGTAAAGAAGATTTTCAGTACTTATTAGAAAAAATCTCACCTATGATAAAAAAAATCTATCTATCTTCTCAGATCCTTGTAGGAAGGGATTTTGTTATTCCCTAATTCCTCTGCATTATGATAATCATCAACGAACTCCAAAATTTTTTCGTTTCGCCACTCCATGTCGCCCAACAAATGCCGCACCGATCCGATTGTTGACGGGTAGAAGGACAGTGATCGACAGGTTGCGACATGTCGTGACATGACGCAACCATCAGGCAACAACGCTCAACTTGTGGCATGCGGCAAGGCGACATAATTTTTGTCGCTTTGTGTTCCTTCTATGGAAAGATTAATGTAGCATGCGGCATTGACGCATTAGTCAGAGTTCCATAAAATATTATTGTATGTTGCATAAACACGCGTTAATCTTATAAATATTTTATGGTTAGTCCTTTGTATCCGAAGGTAGAATTTGAAACTTTTGTGTTAGAAGTGTGATATGAGTAAACGTGAAATGCGACATAATAATTAATCTACTATAATATAAGGCCATTCAAGATTCGCAATGTCCTTATAATTTTATCGGTATCAACAATATTAGTATGTATCTCGACACTTGGATGCACTTTTTTCGCACCTATTGTTATGAGTGACCACTCACACATGAACAACCCATATTTGGACTTCTGTTTTCTGGTCTTTCCGAAAAAATAAATAAAATAATTAAATTTTATTATGAAAAATATAAATTACAATACATTGTGGGATGCTCTGACACAGTGACACCCGCGGTAGTTAAAACTGTGTTAAGGGTGTCAGTGTCTTCCCTCATAGAAAATGACACCCAAATAAATAAACATGGTCACGAGCTATCTATGTAAAGTCTGTATTTTACATCCGTGTTCCGTGTTAGCTAGTTTTTATCTGTGTCAATCTGTCTGTGTGTCAATGTGTCTGTATTAGCTAGTGTCCGACCGAAGCTGCGACTTGGACTTCGGCCAAAAATCCATCTTTGGCGAGAACTTCGGCTTCGGCCAAATTCTGGGCCGAAGCCGAAGGTCCGAAAACAGTCGGAATTAAACGAACTGTTACGAAGGAGTGAGTGACTGAGGGACCAGACTGCACTTAATACGGATACTTCTATCACCGAGAAAAAAACGGCAAGAGCCACTTTACGCCGATATTCTATAATATTGAAGAAAATTATTTATTAAATTACTAATAGTTTATAACCTTCGGCTTCAAATTCAAAATATCTTTATCCCTTAGACTTTACAAAGTGCTTAGAATCGTCATACAAAACTACAAGCTAAAATACGCGGAGCTTAGATTCCCTTTCATCACACTATCTTGAATGTGAAAGCGAATCTAAGTGCCAGTTCCGGCGTCAAGGCTTCTTGAGAAGAACTGGCAAGAAACTCAAGGCTGACTCTTTTCAATTTCTAGTTTAACAAATTATAATAATTACAATCAACACAACACAAAAGGAGCAGTTCAATTCCAAACTTTTTTATCGTTTATATAATCTGCGATACAATAGTATTAGCCCTTTGATATAGTATAATATAATTCTTAAATTTACCCATGGATAATTCAACCTTCGGCCGAAGGTTGTGGAGATTGCCGATTAATCGGCTTCGGCTTCGGCCAAAAATAGACCTTCGGTCGGACACTAGTATTAGCGGAGTTTTGGCGGGAATGTCTGTACTTTGCGGCGTGTATTAGTGGCGGTCTATATAATAAGTGTTCATATATGTGTCCAAATGTGGAAAATGGTATCAACATCGTGTGTAACATGCTCTTCTGCACTGTCGTCAAAACTCCCTAGCGACATCATGCATAAAGTGCTACGACTTTATGGATGATTTGGTTTGGTTAGGTTAAGCTTTAGGTTGGCTAGGTTAGGTTAAGGTTAGCTTGGGGTAAAAACGATAATGTGAATTTAAAAAAAAAAAGACTGGACTTAAAGTTCAATCCCACAAAAAGTATTTCCGATAGAACGACTTTACATCTGTGGTGGAGTTTTAGCGGGACTGTGGAAGAGTCATGTCCGTTTTTGCATTATTTTCTCAGATTTGTGTTTCAATGGATATTATTGGATAAAATTCGTGACATTTTCTTTAATAAGTATCCGTATATGAGTGCAAATGTGGGAAATGGTGTAAATATCGTGTTTAGTGTGCTCTCCTACAGTGACGTCAGGACTCCCTCGCAACATCATGCATAAAGCGCCACGACTTTATGTATGATTATGTTAGTTTTAAGTTTCATCATCATTACGTCATAATAAAAAACAACATCAGACAAGGCAGTATGGCTTATAAGCTTTAGCCCGTCCAATAATGGACAAATTAAAAAAAAAAGTATACATCCGTGGTCATGAAATGAATTTAAATAAAACTCTGTCTAATAAAATTTGATGAATTATTGACAAATTTAAATAATTTATGAAGAAGTTATAATTTATGATACCTACCTACTAGCCCATGGGCTTTTAGTAGCTTGAGGCCATAACTAAGCTAAAACATAATGTAGGTAACTAAAATAATACTAGTATATAATGAATTAATAATATTTAGACATCTTCACCAGAATAACACAAAACCTGAGATGAGTGATAACAAGTCTAATTTCCACCAGATGGCAATATTCCAGGGCCCTGTTGTTAATAACTGCGAATTAAATAGTATGGTTAGTATTCATAATAAACAATACATAAAAGGAAGTAACCAACACACTACGTTATACTGTGCAGATTGCAACCTCGCATTCATAGATGCTGTTGAATTTGAGCATCATAGTGTGGAATTACATGGGAAAAAGAAGATAATAAAATGTGGTATATGTGATGCAAATTTTCGTAGACAGGATCATTTAAAACGACATATACGTAGCTTACACTCAAATCACAAGTATTGCATCTGTCCAGTATGCGGCAAAGATTGTCAACGTCAAGATATTTTGCAAAAACATGTTCAAGAGGAGCATTCAGCAACCGCAGAGGTATTTCGATGCAGGGAATGTAAATTTCACTGCAAAACAATAACCGAGTTACAACAACATGAGACTATGCATATCTCAACTGACAGACATGTATGTTCGCGTTGTTTGGCTTCATTTAAAAGAAGAGACCACATGCTTAGACATGTGAAATCACAGCATTTGAACCAATTGGTACTTTGTCCCATCTGTAATCAACCTTACAAACGAAAAGATCATGTAGTCAGGCATGTAAGGGAGAAACATAGGATGGGATTGCTGAATGGCAAACTTGTCACAGCCTCAGATATCATCTAATACATTTAACAATAGATTATGGTATGATTGCATAAATTAAATATTATCAGTTGAGCTTATTGTTGCAAAAACATCCATAAAGTAATAATGGTTTGCTTATAATGTAATGCAATCAACATAAATAACATTCAACAAATATCCCTGAACTGATTGTACAAGGTATGATGGTATCCTATATTTATGAATGTAAAAGTGGTAGGAAGTCTTTGATATGGCATACATTTTGAAGAGGTATCTCTAGTATCAACTACTTATAGCTTGGCTTATACCTAATGCTTAGGGGAAACTATAGATTAATAAGATATGTATATGTTTTCAAATATTGTTATATATATATATATACTAGCTGACCCGGCGAACTCTGTTTCGCATCAAAAGTAATAACTGCTGCCCCGCTATGTTAATACTGCAATATCTTCGACAAATTTGAAGTGGATAGCAGCTATAGGTTAAAAATGGGAATTTTCCATTGTTAACACCCCCGCAACCCCCCTTGTGGGTGGAATTTCGTAAAATCCGTTCTTAGCTGACCTCTACTCGGCGAAAGGAATAATCCTACCAAATTTCAAGTCGCTACGCCTTATGGTTCCAGAGATATCATGATGAGTCAATATATAGGTGGAAATCTCTTATATATATATAGATAAATATATAATAAAAAAGAAAAATATTAATGTAAAACACAGTGACTTCTAGTTTGAAGCAGTGTCAGATAACAAATATATAACTAGCTTCAATTAACTTGAATTAATATAATTGCTAAATATAATTAAGGGTTATAGACCTACACCTTGTTATAAAGTTTTGACAATTCTTCATTATTGGCACCATGATTCTTAGTCATTGAACTAAGATGAACTATTTGTAACATTTGTGAGTCTTGTGGTTCTTGTAAATGTACCTGAAAGAGCATAAGCAGAATGGAATTATCACCAAGATTGACTAAGTCAATATCACTTTCGCAAAAAATAATGGTCATCATAATAATATGGTGCTCCTATGTGGCTCTCTGAATCAGATATGCAGCTACAGAAATGTTAAAAAAAATATAAGGACTTATATTAAACTAGGATTTTGGGTAATTATTACATTACCTAGATTTAAAAAAGCCTGGAAAATATCTTGAAAAATACCCTGCCACCAATATTATGAAAGTAATTAATGCAGAGGATATTATGGAATTATGAATGTCAACATTGAATCCACCTTATTTAGGATAGATATTCAAAAAGAGAAATTAAATTTGGTATTAGATACAGTGGTAAAAAACTGCATAAAATAATAGGTATTGATTGAGACATAAATTTGTTTTCGGGTAATAGTGTAAATATGCATATTACATGTGCATTAGTAATTGTTATTATTCAGTAGGGGACTATTCAATGTACTATTTGTCTAGCTCAATGTTTTATTAAATTATTATCCCCTACAATAGGCTATCTCTAAATGATGTTAATGTGTTGAAGTTTTATTGAATTAGTTACATAATCATGTATCTGTGTATAATAAAGTTGTTTATATTTATTTCTGTTGTTTATTTTCCCTGATGCAAAAGTGTGTAGCCATGGGTAAGCATATAAATTGTGTTGCAATAATTCACTGATGATCACTGTCTTACAAAAATCTAGTTTGTGCTCAATGCTGGGGATGGATTTATCCATGTTCATCACAAATCTTTGGACTATATTCATATTCTCCTGAATTTAAATTTCTGGAGTTTCCTCAAATTGCTCTCGTTTTGACGAAAACTACTTTTACTTACCCTAAATAAATGAAATTGATGAAATGTTATATATAGTAAATGAAACTGCATATAATGTACCTTAATAATTTTATTACATACAACATAAACTTCGTTTTGTGACTATTTAATCTCATACTGGATGGAACTCAATACTACCTTAAAGTTCTGGGACTGACATAACCTAGAGATACACTGCATACAACATCTAGTAAGACCTTGACAGAGCCTTTTCTTTGGGGACAAAATGTAAATATCACCCATTTATTCATAGCAAACATTTACAGCCACATAATATGGTATAATTATTACTTAACAAGATTGTGTTTTAATAAATCTAAAATTACTTATTTTAAATAATTTAAAAATCAATATTGACATCATTTCAGAAAAATCGTCAGAAAACTTATCATGTAGTTTTTTTAATATAAAGAATATATTTTATACCAAACAAAATACAATTAACATTGAGTATTACTTTTGTTTCTTGATTACTGCCCAAAATTTTAAACAAATGCAAAAAACATATGTTTATTGGAGGTCTACTATATACCCACAAATATTTACAGACAGATTTTTTACAACTTTGCAATAGGTTTAATACTATGTTAGTAATTAAAAATCATAAATATGAACTAAGTACATATTAGTAGGGTATGTTAAAATTTAGAAATAAATAATAAAAAAATAATTAAAATCCATAATCTAAGTTTAAGATTTACAGTAGCAGTAATCACTCTAATGAATTATTAACTACCTAAATTAAGTTATGTACTATCTAATTCTTATCCTTCAAAAACCTATTTTACACACCTTATTGATCTTTGATTAACCACTAAAAAGCATGTAATATACAAAGTTATGTAGTTTATGTTATCAATGTAATAAAACAGAGCACAGTTTTTAAATTACACCAAAAAGATCTCTATTTAATTTGTATTTATAAAAAAAATCAGGAAAAATAAAATATAAAATAGTTTTCATACAGTATCAAAAAATAAAAACTAACTAAAATATCAACTTTCATATAGAGCTCTGATGTATAATATCGAGTAATTTAATTACATTCTTAATTATCAAATTAATTAGAATTGTTTTTAACAGACATATCGCTAATCTTATTAACTTTCAAATAATAGGCCAAGGATGCCTGACGTCGCTTACAATTACAAGAAGAAAAGTAACTTGATTCCAACATCATTATCAGTTTTTAAAACATTTTTTTGACATTTATAAATATTAATAAATAAATTACCCTATGTTTATTATCAATAAGTTCTTAATATTCTATCACACCACACAGTGGATCCTAAGTATACTTAATATTTATCCTATGGAGGGCTGTGCCCAATAATGAGTTAAATAAATATTTGTATAAAGACCAAGATGTATTTCATAAATATATAAGATTCTCAAAATATTGCACTCTCTATTGACACAGCAATTTTGTTACTGTTATGAATGTTATTAAATGATTTGTCTTCATACTATACAGTTAAATCAAGTATGAAACAGAATTGACAAGTTTCCTTCAATTTGTCAATTTAAGTGAAGTGTAAAACACTTTACCTAGCTGTTGTGTATATACTCATATGTATAGTAGCTATACCTTTCTGATGAGGTTTTCATTCCAGGTACTACTTAGCATTACAAAACAAACAACTCTGCTCATTTAAAATCGTATCAATAGATTATCCTAAAAAGACATTAAACTTTACATATCCTTATTTAACATTTCCTTTAAATGTTAACACCAAATATTATAGATACATAAAGCTCTTTATACAGCAAAGAGTATTACTTCACTAAAGCCTAGACTGTCTCTTCATTTGATTGATTTCGACTAAATGTCATTTTGTAGCTGTAACACACAAAGTATAGAAAAACAGCAGTACCAACAGTCTCAGCTTTTACATATTATTAATGTACACAATAATAAACTGAGATATTTGTTCTCTTTTCTGCCACTGCTACGCTTGAATTTCAGACATTGATTACGATGTACATCTTATTTAGTATTATACAGAGCTGTCATGGGCAACAAAACAACGCATAAAGATTTGAAAGACTGCTTTTCAAACTACCAGCGAAAATGTGATCCTGTACTTCGTGCTGACATCTTAAAATCATTTATAAGCAACCCTCATTACTATAACAATGTATAAAATGAAATCTTGGTTGTACAATTCTTCCTTTTTTTATGCCAGGATCATTTTGTTAAGAGAATTTAGATATGTACATAACTGTATCACAAACCGAATAGTAAAAATATACAAGTAAGTAATAGCATAAAAGACATATTACTAGTAGCCAATGACAATGACAAAAATGAGATAGTTTTTATCATATTAAACATATATGCATTGGACATCACTAATATTGATTAAAACTGTAACTACTTTCAGGTTTGAATAATACAATGTGAAAATGATTTGTAATCAAAAATAAATAAGCAATTATTTAGTTAGGTTTTAAGTAGTTATTAGGCTTCTGCATTTATATTATGTTACGCAAGCTCAGTAATATATAAAACAAAATCATAGATTTGGTTTTCTTATATGTTTTGTTTATCCATTTTTTAGTAATTAACTATTGGCAGTGACTATTAGTCCAGATACTGTACGAATAATTTTTCATTAGTCATCCGGTCAAATTCTTTTTTGTTTTTTAGGTAGGTTTAGGTTTTTTTTTCTATTTGTAAGAGCATTACTTACAAAAAAATTATAATAGAATTTCCTACTGTATTTTTAGACCAACAGCTTTTACTGTATAAAAATAATAAAAGCACCGGTTTTATGTTAAAATAAAAGAAATTATTTATGCATCCGTATAAAATTTCAAAATAGCCGGATTAATAAAATAAAATTATTCATACGGTATCCGGCTAAGTAATAACAAATTATTCATACAGTAACCAGATGAATAGAGTCAGTCTTAACTATTTGTGCATTACATTTTGTAAATCCATTAGCTGCCTGTGAAAACTATTATCCTTTTTTTTCTTTGTATACTTTATTCATGTCTCATAGGTAAATTTAAAAATGAGTAATTAAATAAATAGGAAGGAGTTCATTCATATACAAAAATACCAGAAATTCATAATTTTTTATGTATGCGGGCTAGATGCCTTCGCAGAGATTCCTGAGCTTTGAATTGTAAGGAGCACAAATCGCATTGAAATGTTATATTTTTAAAGGTGTGCTTATTTTTCATATGTTTAGCCAAGCATTCTTTGTTTGTAAACTTTTTATGACAGTTGAAGCAAGTATTCTCTTGCAGGAGTTGCTTTAGTTTTAAATGGCGTCGTAGACAATACCTGGATTTAAATGTGATGGCACAAGACTCACATTTAGACTTACTTTTGCTCTGATGCTGTGTTTGACAATGGAAATCTAAAGTGGTTTTCTTTGTAAATACAATTTGACAATCGTTGCACTCGAAAATAGCTGCTTTCTGTTGCACTGCGTGATTAGTACTCATGTGACGGAAATATTGGCTATTTTGGGTGAACTTTACCCGACAATATTCGCAAGAGTAGACATATTTGCGATCTTCGACGATCGCCGCCACTTCTTGATTTCTCTTGATTTTCTGTACTGGCCTTGTAATTCTGATCCTGGGACCAGTTCTCGCTGGCTTCTTATTCATTATTCTATTGACCCTAACAACAGGCACTCATAATAAAATTGGTGAGTAATTGAATAATTTTCTACAGCAACACGTAGACAAGCTTGAAGTTAGACGTATTTTTTTTCACTGCTGTCACTTAGGACAATAATAATAATTCCAAATAAATTTAGATATGATTTAAAAATATAGATACTGCAAGTTTTTTGTGTTGTACCGTCACCAAAAACACATAAATTAAATTTTTAAAATCTAACCCTAACCACAATTTCCAACGATATTCATTCCAGTCGTAATTATGGGGTGCGTTACGAAGCTCGTTGCTGTCAAACTTTCACTTCAACATAACGTTCTCTTTGATACCGTCCACCAAAGTAAAGTAAAAAACATAATCAATAAATTTGCCTAGAAACTACCTTTATTTCTTTACTTTCCTTCCTTTTCCTTTACATTCACATAGTTTAAAATGAGTACTCTATTAGCTTCCTGTTTTAATGTCTTTGGTTGAATTTTAACTGAATTGAATTTCATTGAAATCTAGCAATTTATTTATCAAATATTTGTCTTAGTCCTATCTCTTAATCTGACTCGGACTATGACTTTACTTTTTCATTAAATACTTTAAATTATTATTATCCATTTTCAGACAATTTATAGAATCTAGAATAGTCGAGCTATATATTTTATATTATTTAAACAATATATTTTAAATATTGGTAGCTGGAAAATTCGACAGATTTACATAGATTTTAGATATTGGTCAATTTTCTGTAATAGTTACCGACAAGCTAATGACAATGTTATTATAAATATACATAAAACATGATTAAATAGACCTTATAAACCGACGAGTGTGTGTGGTGGACAAGTAAGTAAAAGTAAAAAAGGGAATTGGGTTTTTGTAATTCAAATTTTTCCAACAACAACCTCAACTTAATTAATATATAAAATGCCATCGATATGCAAATGACGTCGTGAGACGTTGTGTTAATTAATAGGTATTTCTTTGTTTTTGTACTCTACGCCATCTAGCGTAACTAAAATTTACTAAATACGGCTAGTTAATTTAACCTTGTGGCTTGCAATTTACCTCCAACCTTTCCATATTGGGATTGACTAGATGTCGCTGATAAATATAACTGAATAAAAAGTTTTCCTTTGCGTTTCCGTGATGTGGATTATGAGCCTGTGATCGCCAGACATGACCTTAGATTAGTGAAAAGGTTTGGATATTATAAACCTTGAATCTTCGTGGTATTGACGATAGATAACAAGTAGCATATATTATTATGTGGGCACTGTGGACCTATGCTGTGGGCTGGCACAAAAGGGGCAAGATGGCACATGTCCAAGATCTAACAGTCATCCTCCCATATTGAAAATAATTAATACAATGCTTAAAGATTGTCTACTGCCATAAGTAATATTAAAACTATTATGATTTTATTACATCATATACAAAAAGTCACGTAAATCTTATTTACGAAATTGTTAAGACTTATTTGAACCAGAGTTCCGTATCACAGACATGTTATAAATGAACCTTTCGGTGCTAGGTCCCTATATATGCATTATTAAGTATCTATATATATTATTTTTCATGTGAAAACTGTCGCATTCATGTCTCACGCTCTAAATTAGAGAAATTGTAGGAAACTTGAAACTTACATAGAATTTGTTTTTTAGAATACTTGGGACAGGATGAGACATAATCTACAATCGCTACCGAACCCTAAAATATAGTTTTTAGGATTTTTGTCTGTTTATCTGTTCGTCTGTATGTTTGTTACGGATAAACAGCATGCGTTTACGTCAAATTTTGCATAAATATAGCCAAGAGGTCGGGTCAATACATAAGCTAAATATTATCACGCTATCACTAATTGGGAGTGAGCAATGAACCTTTCTAATGGCGCAGGCACAGTATTTTTTGCTGCTTTATGGTGTCGTCGCAGACGAAGTAGCGGGCAACAGCTAGTTATTAATAAACGTCACTCACGTCTATATTCAGTGATTATAAATAATATAAAACATTTCTAACTATTGATTGAAGTTGTACACTTCAATCAATACCATTGGAACATTGTGATTCTAATGTAAAATATAATAACTATAGAATTTAAGTACTCAATTATGTACGAGTATATTGCTGTGATGAACGATATAGTCCTTGATACTGTTAGTGTAGCCCTATTCATCTGGAACTGACTAAGTACCTACCTACACGATGTCTTGTAATTCCTAGCGGAATAACAATCATTACTCCTTTACATGTTTTCAATATTATACTTGTATTCAGAGTGATCCAAAGGCAAACATCGAGGCATTACTGTATATTTCTTAGCAATACTTAGCCTAGGTCTTATTAAAAATATTACCCACTTAGTGTGTACTAAAACTTTAGTAAAACTGTGCCTATTTATGTATATTCTTTGTGTCTATTTATATTGCAATAGGTTCGCCACCTATTCCAGTTGGGCAACATAACGGCGAGTCGAGGCTTAACAGCCACTGTATACACCTTCGGGTAGAAAAAGCGTGAAGTTATGTTAGTAACTAGGTACTGAATCTTTTAATGAATTACTAGAGCGCACTTGACTTTTCGATATCAAAATTACAAACCGCTTACTGCTAAAATGCAGCAATAAAGTTACGTAAATTCGCTTTATAAAAGACACCATGTGAAGAATTAATATAATTTTTGTAATTTTTGAACAAGGGTGATGGAGCTCTTCGGCCTAATTGAAATCTATTTATTCATATTTTTTATCAGTATTAGCCAAACATTCTGCAACGAACTTAGTAAAATTGTCGAAACTAAGCAAGGCGAAATTGAAGGATATTTGTCATCAAATGAATTATATTATGAATTCTGTGGCATAACATACGGTATTGTTAAGGGCAGATATCAAGTAAGTGTTCACATTTCTAGTAAAACAATGTTGCTTTAAAATGAATTGATAACACAAGAGATCCAGCTACGGCGGCTATAAGAAAATATCACGTACCAACATAATATTCATTATTTCCAACTAAAACATGAGATCTTACATCGTTTCTGGAAATATTTAAATGTTTATACTTAGCTTTTCGAGAACAAATATCCAATTTTGTTAATTCCAAAGTAAGTAGAGGTACCTAAAAAAGCAAAGCAAACTTTTGGTAAAACAAAAGGTTGATTAGCTACACAATAATGAATGCATTCTGTTTAAGCATTTTATAGTCACGTTTTATTTTTAATATCTTCACGCTTTTTTATCCGAAGTGGTAAGCAGAGCCCAAACCTAGTGGCGGAACCTATTGCCGCATAATGTATGCAATAGGTTCCAATACACATACAGTGACCATTATCTAAGTATTGGATTTTTTATCGAAAATTTTAATTATGTTATTATTAGCAACCTTTATTCAGTTCATTTTTAATGTCTCCGACAGGCTCCTGATGACCCTCCAGTATTCGATGGCATTTATAAAGCTGACAACCGGGCCATCCTCTGTCCTCAATTTCTTGTAAACGATCCTCTGGCTGCTCCTAGTGACAATGAAGATTGTCTTATCTTGAATGTCTTTGTACCAGCTTTCACTAATACAACTCTACCAGTGATGGTGTATTTACATGGTGGTGGCTTCGGGGTCGGAAGCAGTTCCCCCCATTTTTATGGACCTCATTTCTTAGTCAGCCATGGCGTTATTGTAGTGTCTGTCAACTATAGATTAAACGCTTTGGGTTTTCTTAATCTTGGTCTACAAGAAGCACCAGGGAATGCAGGTTTAAAAGACATAAGAGCTGCATTAAGATGGATTAAAGACAACATAGAATTTTTCGGTGGCGATAAAGAAAATATTACTGTTTTCGGCCACGGGAGCGGCGGAGTAGCAGCGATTTATCTGACGCTGTCCAAAACTTGCGAAGGTTTATTCCAAAGGATTATTTCAGAGAGTGGTACATTATTTACTCCGACATCGTTCGACCCCAATCCTCTAGCCACCGCCTCTCAGGTGGCCAAATGTCTTGATTTCAATCCAATAAATAGCGAAGATCTACTTAAAATATACACAGATGTGCCGATTGATAAGCTAGAAGAAGCTATTGGTAACCAAATGCATGCGAAATCAGTATTTTTACCTTCTGTTGAAGTTTATTATGATGACGAACCATTCTTAACAGATACTCCATATAATATACTATCGCAAAAGTCTTTCAAGCCAGTGCCTGCAATATTCGGACTGAATACAGTGGAAGGTTTGACGAGCACATTAGACTATTACACTATAACGAGTCAAATGGATCGTATTGAGAACGAAGATTTCTCTGTGTTAGATCAAAGATGTTTCAACGTTACTAAGAAAGAGAAGCAGGAGATTCGGAATATATTGAAAGAAACATACTTCACGAATATAACAAATGAAGAAGCTGTTTTAGGGGGATTGATCAATCTTAATACCGATTTCTGTTTCGTAGGACCGATGTCCTTGTTCGTTGACATGTACTGCAATAATACTGACGTAGATGTTTATCAGTATATTTTTAATTACATAGGAGATAGAAATTTGGGAAGGATATTGACTAATAGCAGTTTACCAGCGACGACCTACATGGATGAACTGTTTTATGTGTTTGAGCTGGAGAGATTGCCGTTGCCAATGACCGAGGATGACGCCAGAATTGTGACGTTCATGACCATGATGTGGACTAATTTTGCTAAAGAGGGGTACGTTGTACTACTATTTATTTTTCAACATAACATAACATACAACATAACAGGTAGTAATGCATGTGGTAATATGGATTAGTTTATCTTCGTGCGTGGTAATACTGTTAATTCTGGTCAGGTTGGTTACATTAACGAAAACTTAACGAACTCCGCTCTGTTCTTTCGCTATAATAATAAGCTGGTTTCATTTTTACAACTACTCTATATTGCAGATAAACTTTGGTTCATCTACAGATGTAGGTAGCTAGTTAATTTTATTGAGCTACTAGCTGACCCGGCGAACTTTGTTCCGCATCAAAAGTAATAACTGCTGTTCCGCTATGTTAATACTGCAATATCTTCGAAAATATTCGTTTAAATTGCATGCTGTAAAGGGCCAGGATCATCTATATTACATATGCACAATATACTCAAGACACTTTATTGGATGAAACTTAATACTGTAATATTTATTTCTAAGATTTTCGCGAATCTCACTCATTGATTAAAACAACTTATAGGATTATATATAATCCTAAAAGTTGTTTTAATACTGTAATGTTTAAAATCGCTTCGTAAATAGGCCATTATTTCTCGTAAAAAGTAAAAAAATAAAAATGGTCATTGTGGGTTATCCCTAAGAGATAGACATATGCTCTCGCGGACTTTTTTGTAGACCTTTTAAAGGTCTATAATAATGTAGTACATTGTTTTGATTTATAACTTAGGGTTCAGGCAGCGTTTGCGATTAAAATTCTAAATCTTGCAAATTATCACTTTTTTTTACTACACTATACATGACTTATAGATCAAAACCACCTCGTTGCCACCCTATAACTATTAAAAAAAACCGCATCAAAATCCGTTGCGTAGTTTAAAAAATATAAGCATATACAGACAGCGGAAAGTGACTTTGTTTTATACTACATATGTAATGATAATG
Source organism: Euproctis similis (assembly GCA_905147225.2). Taxonomy (NCBI): domain Eukaryota; kingdom Metazoa; phylum Arthropoda; class Insecta; order Lepidoptera; family Erebidae; genus Euproctis; species Euproctis similis. The sequence goes on along the minus strand of LR990107.1, from coordinate 2,110,282 downwards.
ATAATATTCAAGTTGTAAAATATCATTAATATTTGTTTCCAGTACTCCAACACCAGACACTGACAACGGCGAATGGCTGCCCTATCCCAACGAGCTGGCTATCTCCTTGGACCCTCAATACGTGGCTCCGCTCACACCTGAGCGTGCTTACTTCTGGCGCACGCTGTATATAAATTATGGCGCTGAAGTACACTGGAAGTATGCGGACAACGACGTTGATGACATTGATGATATTGACAGTTAAATGTGTGTATTTTTAAGGTACAGAAAAATGTCGCTGGCTTGTAAAGTGTAAAACTAAACCAGTCTGAGCATGAATTTATCAGGAACTGCTGAGAACTAAGCTTATATTAGTACAAAGTCACGTAGCCATATATTTGAGGAATTAAACAGTTTTGTATCTCGTAGGTATATATTTTGTAATGACGTAGTATGTATAGTAAGTGTCTGTTGACGGTATTGGGTCCCGAGATCCACAATATGTATTATCATGAATCACAACATTCCTGCTGTTTAAATCTCTTCAGTAAGTTAGATAAATTAAAAAGAATAGCTGGCTGAAGTTGAATGATATTATTTATTTCTAAGACTTTCGCGAATCTCACTCATAGATTAAAACAACTTTTAGGATTATATCGGGTTTATTTATTACTTATTTATATTTATTTCCCGACGTTTCGAACTTACTCTTTACTCGTGAAAATGATATCTGTAAAGAGTTCGAAATGTCGGGAAATAAATATAAATAAGTAATAAATAAACGCGATATAATCCTAAAAGTTGTTTTAATCTATGAATGATATTATTTTTTTTACTATTCTACAATCAATAGCATTCATAAGCATCGGGCAGATTTCTGGGCGCAAAGAATGTTACCAGAAAAGCCCAGCTAGCAATCCACAATGCGGTACTGATCACAAGCTAACTTTGAGCTGAGAGCTGGGTATGGTAGTGTGCATAAAATTTATTAATCAAAATAATAATAATAACTACGAAATCACCAAAACCAGTTTCTATGGATTTCTGTGGATACATCAAATTGTAAATTAAATAAATGAAAATTTTATAATTATCTGAATTAATTTTATTAAAAAATCTAATACGTTTATATAAACCTACAATTTTCGAACTTTAATAAGGCACTCAATAAGAACTACAACAATGCTTTACTCAGAATACAACTTAAAAGTTAAGCTTTTAAGTTAGACATAACGTTTATAACATTAGCAGATACAAGTTGACAATGAACATCTTAAACTTAATTTCCGTTAATTATTTTGTCACTTCATTTGGATAGATATTATGTACGTATGTGTTATATTTTTATGTGAAACTATTTGCTTTAAACTTTAGTAGCTAATAATTAATCAAATGCTCGTAATTGTTGTGTGTAGTGATTGTTTGTCTTTACATCTATTATAAAAGTTTTCGAATTACCCGTGCATGAAAGTTAGTACTTTCTACAGAATTTTCTCATTAAAATCCTTCATCAACTTACTCATAGATTAAACTACAAATCAATAATTTCTACTAATATAAGCATCAAATTTTAAGCTTTTAGTAATGTTTATTATATAATGTATTATGATTAATATCATATTTCCCATTCCGGTTGACGTGTGGGTTTTCTAATATTAAATGTATATTTATTTTAATCAATAGTATAGTAGCTTGTATATAACAACGGAAATTTATGAACTTACATAGTATTATTAGGTTATTTTATATTTACAAAATACAGTAATCAATTTTTCATCCCCGAACAAATCACTAATCCTCATGAATCAACACCTCGAAAGCCCAGGCACTCATTTTCTCAAACCATAGACAATTTAACACAAATACAACACCTCATTAGGCCTTCAACTGGAGCTGTCGCTGTCACTTTCGCTCGTGTCATGTTTTTTCTTCTTTTTCTTCTCTCTATGCCTGTCTTCTTTTTTTTCTCGCCGCGGACTTCTTTTGGGGCTTTCGCGTCGAACTCGATGATGTCAAATACCGGAGTCATCAGTAGTATGGTGGACATTGTTCAACGATTCCTCGGAGCTCTCTGATTTCTGCTTCTTTTTTCTGTCGAAGTAGATTTTTCTTATTAGACATAATACTTAATGTATTGCAAAGATATCAATATGGTAAAATGTAGGTAGGGGAGGGACGGGCACTTTTTCACTATTACATAACTTCACGCCTTTTGTTACCCGAAGGTGTAGGCAGCGGCTGTTAAGCCTCGTCTCGCCGTTATGTTACGTCCCAAATGGAATAGGTGGCGAACCTATTGCCATACCGGGCACAAAGTTTTTCAGTCATCGATATTTATCACACGTAACTTCCGAAAACAATTTCGAAAAGTCATTGGTGTGAGCCAGTGTCTGGAATCGAACCCGGACCTCTGGATCAGAAGCCGTGTGCTCGACCACTGCGCCACCGAGACTGTATTCACTATTAATTGCATAAAAATCAGATTTTATAGATAATCAACTTTTATTGCCAATTTTTGTTGCACCACACATTTGGTTAGATATAATTAAAGAAATTTCATAAAAATTACAATCAGTCTCAACATTACGTGATATTTTATAAACTAAGTCAAAAGTGCCCAATGCCCAAGCCTCCAAAGTCAAAGTCAAAGTCAAAATAACTTTATTTTTATAGGTCTTCATAGATACTTAAAAATAGTCAACAAGTACAGATAACATATGATTTAAAATTAAATAAAAAAAACAAATACGAGCGCTTGTGGAAAGTGCCTCCGTGGAACAAAAAAAAGACACGGACGCACGAGCGGCCCGATTCCGAGTGTAGGGGCTATCATGAGAAGAATCGGGCAAGAAACTCATGTGCCAAATCCCTATGGTAGGAAGCCCATAATCTTTAAACGTCAGTGTTTGACAATTGACAGAAATTACATATACCCTATGGATTAACAGTCTTTCCAGTCGGTAAAACTAACCAATCAAGAAAAAAATAAAATCTATGATCAAATCAGAATAAAAGGGCCCGTGTCTGCCATCTGCCCATCCCTCCCCTACCTCCCATATATATGTGGCACACTTTGTGATATCATCATCAGCCCTTCGAGGTCCACTGCTGGACGTAGGCCTCCCCCATAGAGCGCCACAACTGCCGGTCCTGTGCAACCTGCATCCATCGGCCTCCCGCAGATTTCACCAGGTCGTCGGTCCACCTAGTGGGGGGACGGCCTACTCCGCGTTGACCGATACGTGGTCGCCACTCGAGCACCTTTCTACCCCAGCGGTAATCGGTTCGCCGAACGATGTGGCCAGCCCATCTCCACTTCAACGTGCTAACTTTCCGGGCTATGTCGGTCACGCCAGATCTCTTGCGTATATCCGTATTGCGGATTTTGTCGCGCAGAGAGATTCCAAGCATAGCCCGTTCCATAGCACGCTGAGCCACCTTGAGCTTCGTCATGAGGCCAACATTCAGAGACCACGTCTCAGCTCCGTATGTCATCACTGGTAACACACATTGGTCATAGACCTTAGACTTCAGGCACTGTGGGGTTTTGGACGAGAAGATTTCCCTTAGTTTCCCGAACGCTGCCCAACCGAGTTGAATCCGTCGGTTTATCTCTTTCTCGAAGTTGGCTCTACCTAGCTGGACTGTTTGTCCTAGGTAAATTTTGTGATATTATGAATGAATATTATTTGTGATATATTAGTATAAATTAAATCTGTTAAAGATCGTTAAAATTATACCTAATTCAAATATTTTAGCCATTGTTATGTATTAATGTACTAATATAAATATTCCTACTATTTTGTTTGCTAATTGCAAATTGGTGTCTCACCCTTTTGTCTTCTCATTTTCCGTTGATATTTGGTCCCTGAATATCTTGTTTAGTTCTAGTTCTTTAATTTCATCAGAATTCGTTAGGATTATTGCTCTGAAATTTAAAATAATAGTAAGAATTAATAACATACACTTATTTCATATTTTTTATGGGATTGATGGGCAAACGAGCAGGCGTGTCACGTGATGGTAAGTGACCAGCGCCGTCCATGGAGACGTGCAACACATTTAGTGTTACAGTTGCATTGCCAACCTTTAAGGGAGTAGGATAGGAAAGTTGGCTGGGCCTCCGGATACCTCTCTCACCGAAGGAGACGCGGTATGAGCCACTTTACGTCGATCTTCTGAGAAATCGTGGTATTTCACCGGTCGAGCCGGCCTATTCATGCAGCGAACTGCATGGCTCTACCAAGGATATCCTTGGCTAGTAAATACTTGAAATTCTTTTTTATTTAAAAGTAAAAAGTACCAAGAGGTTGCACCGTGTGTAAGTTTCTTTGACACTAACCATTTTGATTAGGCAGGTAGGTATGCGTTTTGCGATTGAAACTGTGGTAGGTACTAACTTTATACTGCGCGGTTTATTTTTTTATGACACCATGGAATGGAATGGAATAGTTTTTTAAAAATTAAACCTAAGCAAAAATCCTTCACGCTTGAATGACATGCCTACAAAGAGTAGGTACGCAGTGTTGTTTCGTATCACCATATTTCATGACTGATCCATAATCGGGCACAATTTTTTCAGTCTTAGACAATAGCCACGCACGAAATCTCGACCAGTGAAATACCACGCCCTCTCAGGATATCGACATAAAGTGGCTCATGCGGACTCATACCGCGTTTCTCTCGGTGATAGAGGTATCTGGAGAACCAAACCCTTCGCCTCTCCCTGTCCCATCCCACTGCCGACGTCTTCCATATCCGATTATAAGGGCAGGCAACGTAACTGTCACATTATCTATGTTCAGGTGCCGGCGTTTGTTGCTTACATGCCTGCTTATAACATAACTTCACGCCTTTTTCTATCCGAAGGTGTAGGCAGCGGCTGTTAAGCCTCCTTATTTGTCCCCTAAACCCATCAAAAAATATGGATAAGATGCTCTTGTTCTGAGTTTAATTTAAAGTTATCTAAAGTAAGTTACAGGTATGTATTGTTTTAGTGAATGTTGCAGCTAATAAACTTGATAGTAATTAATCTTTATACAGATAAAACAACACTTTCATGGATGAGTCAATCAAAATGGCGTTCAGGGTAGGGTTAGTTTGACAAATTACTAACACTGCTTGTGTATTTGTTGAGAACTGAACGATCAAAGGGTAATCTCACCCCTCCGCCCTCCTATATAAACAGACCTACCTACATATAGAGATGGCCACGTCGTTTGCCGCGCCCAATAGTCGCGGGAACTATCCTCACAAGGTTTATATCGATAGAATAACTATTTTAAAAGTCTATATAATAATTAGTTGGTTAGGAATAACTTTTTTAAGGTACTTAGTTTAATATGTCTACTTAGTTTATAATTTTTATATCGTAATTAATTTTGTTTTTTAAGTATTAAGAACCTTAACAATTTCTTTTTAGCGAGATCCCGCGTATTAATACAAATCGGCCATAATATAATAAAACTGATAAAGTCATAATAATTCATTAGAAGGCTGAATAAGGTCATCTTATCATTTGGCAAATTATTGTTTGATGTAAGTACTATCTTTGTTCTGAAGTAAGAAGATACATCCTTCGCTAATTCCATTTCAAAATTTTCTGTATATTTTTATCGATATAAAAACATAAATGTCATGGACATTTACCCATCCCTAGGGTGTGAATCAAACCCGTTCATGTCAAGGTGAAACGACCTTTCACAGATACCAGCTATTGTAGCTATAGGTAAAGCTCGCTGGCCAATCTATGGCAGGTCAACTGCTTGGTTCAAATTTGTGTAATTTTCCGTTTGCCGCAACTATCATTTCAGAACTTACAAGAGATATTTGTATCATTCGTATATTGGAGTGAAGCTTTATAACGTTCCACTCTATACTATTAAAAAAAATGAATGTGAAAAATGAATTCCAATTTGGAACTATTAATTTTAATAATTCACTAAAAGTGTATCTCAATGTCAATCCAACTCATTCCGTCAACTTTAAATTTAATAATGAAACCGTCTCCAGCTATTTCAAGGTATCTACGATTACAAATAGAATGTTGTGTGTATTTAGTAGGACCTATATTAATTTGTAATATTTGAGGATACTAAATATAACTTACAATTAGGGTTAGTAGGAACCTACATAGTTCACTCGCATCCTTATTTAAATAAATTTTATCGAATAAGACAATCTGAGACGATTTTAATAGCATGAGATAAATAATAGAGTATTTGGACTTAGCAGGAGGATTCTGCTAAGTCCAAGTGTGCTCCATTCTTAAATGAAGAGTTTACTTGCCTGATGCGGTTACCATCAGCCTTGTCGTGTCTCCTGTCGCTAATTATAGATATAGATGTCTCTCCTATCTCATGTTTTTTCTTGTGTTTTGTACTCTTATGTTTACTGTGAACAACATAGTTTATTATAGTGACATACAACACGAAACATGTTTATGTTTTTTTAGCAATAGCTGATGATAAACGAGGTTAACTTTTGACACTAAGCAGCAAGCTAACAATATAGTCGCTTTTTAAATATACAATAGCCATGTTGCGTATAATATATGCATTAATAATAAAAAAAAAACAATACGTCCAAGATTGAAGATCGTCAAAAATGAGATAAACTACAGACAAAGAAATAAAGGCGCAGCATTATATCCTTAGAATGATTACTGTCCTACTTTGTGTGTATCTTACCCGTGTTTCTTCTCTCTTACTTCGCGCTCGCTGGACTTATGCTTCTGTTTCTTCCTGTACACAGAACCGCCGTTACCTTCATCGACTGTCTCCAGGTGTAGAACGTACAGACGATATATTTGTAGCAAAATGACCTGATACACAGAACGTCCAGTGCGGTCAGTACTTATAATATGTACATATATGAAATAGTCAAGATAGTTGCAAAATAAATGAATAACATTAACACTTTTTCAGAGCGCACACTTTTTCGAGAGCAAAAGACGCAAAGTCTGACAATTAAGTCATCTTGGTGAAATGATAGAGTCATGAGACTCAAAACTTACCAAAGTGTTTTTGCAAGTGAAGAATATGTTCATATAGTTGATGATCTTGTAATGACAGATGATTAAAAGCCTGAAGGCCAGGAATGGCGCGTCCTGGAGGGCAATGTTCATTATGATGGCGCAAACCTCGATGGTGCAGCAACAAGCACGGCTGTTCCTGTTACAAGTGAACAATTTTAGAATCCGGATTAAGAAAAGTGCGACGAGTGCGAGAGAACTCGAGCGTGAAGGGCTCCGTAAAAAATAGCATAAAAATTAGGTTTCTCGTATAAAATCTGTGAATTTTTTTACTGCCTAACTATTACATAACTCCTGAAACAGAGCTTAGTGGTAGACAGACAGCCTTGTATAAAGTATTTGTTAAAAGATAAACAAGACCAAAATACCCATTTTTTTTTCATTTATTAGGCGACTGTTATTCATAATCGTTTTCTATATTAAAAATATTATGAATCAATTTGCACAAGTAGGTAGACTCTCTGTCTGCTCTCTGCGGTGTCTGTCCTCTAAATTACAATTTGTAATATTTTTTAAATCATTCAGTAAATTTCTGTGTAATCCTGGAAATAGGAAATTGACAAAAAAAGCCAGAAAGCATGGTCACATGATCTGTGTCAGCCTGTAGTTCAATAACTAAAGACATTTAGATATACACTATACAGAGATATAGAAAAGTATGTTAATACGTTACATATATTTAGGAGGTATATATTACTACTAATAAATCATCAATATGTTAACACCTAGATATACATTTGTATAAAATTATAATTTAGTAAATATAGCGAGATTATATTATGTAAACATTATTTAAAGATAAATAGAATGCACAAATATTTTAATGAGTAATTCATGTCATAAATATTGAACGTGAAACATCGGTGGAAGTGACAATAAAGATAGTCTGTGTCCATTTCAATACTAGTGCATAATCGTATCCCAAGATTGTATGTAGTATGTATGAAGTAAGTAAAAATATTGGAAACTTTGTTAAGCTAACGAGTACCTACTAACAAAGTTCATGCACTAGTAGTCACTCCTTCGTAAAGAAGTTACTATTAAAAATTTTCGGGTAGTTATCACTTCCCCAGGCATTCTTCCACACAAAGTGCTATAGTGTTGATGAGCGAGCTGTGCTAGTGTATATATATACGTACATGTCTGACCTATTAGCCGTCCCTCTGGACTTCCTGCTCTTGGTGGCAGTCAGAACGACTGTAAACTGCATCAGCGACCAAGACCAAATCGCCAGGGTCAGAAAAACAAGAACCTTTTCAGATGCAACCTTCTCGTCTTTGAAGGAATCAAAGAATTCTATTATATCGGCGGCTGTGCCTGGATAAGAAAAATTGAAAAGTTAATCTCGAAATGTCTTAATTTTAACTGATACTCTGAATATATATTACAACTGAATACTCAAAATACTTAATAAATAATATCAAACCATCCAATGTTTGACTAGGCTGAAAATCATTTATTGTTTTAGAGACTTATAGTCTTCAAGATGTTAGCAAAATGCTGTATACAGGATTAATATGTTAAATATTGCCAACTGACGATTCAACTAAAACCTTTATGAACGAATAGTAATAATCAAACTATCTACCCTTAATTTAGAACCTACGATTACCGTCAGAAATAACGGGAAGTCCTCGAGAAACTGAAAGTGCTGGAAAGTAAAGTTTTCCAGAATCTTACCTATATAAACTAGTAACAGTTGACTCAACTGGTCCCTAGTTAAGTCCCCTTTGGGCAGTAGCCATCTGCCAACGATGAGGGTCAACATCAAGAACTGCTCAATGAGTGTCACCAACATGTCTGTTGGTATCTTCGATGCAACCGGTATTGGTAGCTCTGTCTGCGGGCAACACGGGGAAATACATGGTTTACCATAACTTTAAAAGTAAATGCTGTCCGCTGTCGTATATGCTTAGATCTTTAAAACTACGGAACCGATCTTGATGTGTTTTTTTTAATTGATAGAGGGTGGCAACAGGGTGGTTTGTATGTATATTTCATGCATACTACTATAGCAAATAAAAAGTGGGAATATTAAAGAAATAGTGATACTGATGAACGGGAATTAACGCGACACTTTTTTAGGTAAACAAATATTTACCTTTCAATCGGGAAGATGGATTCAAGCTCTCCGCAACATGGAATCCAGTGATTAATAAAATAGTAACACCTCGCTTTAGTTCACAGTCGGCTAATCTATCAGAATAGACACCCGTCGTAGGGCGTACAGAATAGGGACGTTATAAGTGTAGTGTGACGGTATCTAGAAAAACGAAGGAAAAACAGCACCAAGCGATGAGGGTAGATATACAAACATCTACATCATCTACGGAGTCGTGAGGGCGCCACTTCAGTCTGCTTGTGACCACGGCCAGTGCAACCTGGCCGAAACGTCAAGCTAATCAAGGTAAATATTTGTTTACCTAAAAAAGTGTCGCGTTAATTCCCGTTCATCAGTATCACTGAGTAATATGCAACGCGAAAGCCTAAAAGTTTTTATTAAAGAAATAGCACTTTAATTGCAAACGTTGACAAAACAGAGGACTGAACAGAAGCTGACAGAAGTGATAGATCAAAACGTACCATGTATATATATATATATGGATAACCCTTAATGGCCATTTTTATTACTTTTCTGAGGCAAAACAAAGTTCGTTGGGACAACTAGTATCAAATAAGAATACCAATGTTTGTTCCCGAACTGCTCTGAAAAGTCGAGACTTTTTTTTTAAATATAGAAAAACTTAATATGATAATTAAAGATTCAATTGGTTCGATTTATTTCCTAGTTTTGCAAACACAAAGATTTCATTGAAGAGATTTAATTGCTATTTTCAATAAGCCATATTCCAGAAACATGTTCATCGGCACTAGTAGATTAATCGCCTCGCAATAAAGATAAATTAGCAAACAAATGTAATTATCATATATACATTGTATTATCGACCTGGCGACCTAACCCGCACCTTCAGATGAGGATGACACTGTCTAAGATCACCTTAAAAGCAATGAATTAATCTCCCAGTCAATAAAATAAAAAAATGCGTGGAGTCCCGCCGCGCGTTGGAAGTGTAACTTTGTGTTGTAGAAAGGATACTTTCCTATTGCTATTTCCTTAAAGGCCGGCAACGCAACTGTAACACTATATGTGTTGCAGGTGTCCATGGGCGGCGCTGGTGACTTACCATCAGGTGACGCGCTTGCTCGTTTGCCCTCGTTTGCCCGGTATGACCACCTATTCCATTTATGACGTAAACATAACGGCGAGTGGAGATTTAAAAGCCATTGCCTAGACCTTCGGGTAGAAAAGGCGTGAAGTTATGTTACTATATGTGCGCGCAATACATATTTGCCTAAAAATCGAATACTTATATCGTGGATATTGCGATATCTTTTGAATGAAATGTCCGGATTAAATAATTCAAAAAGTTCCAGGAAGCTATTGAATCTATCTTGAATTGTAAATAATTTATTTTAATTAGAATTAACACCAAAGTACCAAATAAAGGGCTTTTAAAACATCATCATTAAAATTATTTAAAAAAATTAAATAAACACTTATTGTGAGATAACTACAATAGTTAGACACATGGTGTCACGTCCATTTGTGTAGACAACTATATATTCTGCAAAGTTGTAGTACATCTACAATCAATACTTTTCGCAGCGTACGCGATGTAATCATTTTTTTAGGTGATTTTTTTACACCTTGGGTTACATTATCGGACTTTTAGTAAAGATCCCTAATTGTTTAGAAAATATATTATAGCCTAAATCCTTCCTCTATAAATGGACTATCCACCACTGAAAGAATTTTTAAAATAGAACCAGCGGTTTCGTTCAAAGAAACAAACTATTATGCTTTATATGTATTAAATGAGTGGTATAGTACCACTCTAGTACCACCACTAGCTACTAGATGTCTATGTACAGATAAAAATCACGCTTAAGCAATTCTCTTCCTGGATTTATATATAGACTGGTTCAAACTCGTCCTTTTTAATATTATATATTATGTTTTGTGGCCGCAAGGAGGCGTTAAAAGCGTTAAACGGTTGCACGAGACATTAGAAGTTACACTTCAATAATAATAACGGTTTGTAAGAACTGTATAAGACATGGTCTAGCGGTGAATATAAACTGCTGATGATTATTTCTTTACCTCCACGTGGCTGTCGTTCGTCTTATTGTGGAGTCTCAGGTCCACTTTGTGCAATTCTAGCAGCCATATAGCTGGCACCACCAGAGCCAAATATATGAACACTGACGGACAGAACCTGCGGATGCATACTGAATTATTTATAACACTCTTATTAATTTCTATTAAGGAGATCTACTATTACTAGCCATTAAAAAAACAAATAGAGTGATATGTTATCCTGACCACAGCCAGAGTTTACTTATGCTCTACTTTGAAACATCATAGAGAGGATAAGAGTAGGTATCAATCCCTTAATCACTACTACCTACATAGCTGACGAGATGTGTCACATGACTTAAAAAATCATAAGAAACAAACACACAAAGGTAAGCTGATATTATTGTGAAATTTTACTTGGATCAATATTTTTCGAAAGTATAATAAAAGTACCTATTCGTTCGGAAGTATATCATGGTACCTCTATCTCTATGACATCGTCGTAACTTAATAGCATTTATTGCTAACTAACGCTATCAAAAATGGTAAGAAAGAATTTACTAATTTACCATCATTCTATCACATAAACGAGGTGCGGTAGGAAACAGCTGTCATGTTGAGTGAGCCCCGACAGTGAACTAATGCTCCGAACATCCCATAGCGACGGGACTAAATTGGTACGCCGTTGTTTTGTGACAAAAAAAGACAAAATCTAAGAAATATTTACCAAATTTGCAAAAATGCTTCAAGAGCCCTTCCAAATGTTAGTTTTTATTTGCAAAAGTAAAGTGGTAAAAAGTGGCTGCAAACTCGTAATTTTGTATAACAAAGTATCTAAATCATTACATAGTATAAAACAAAGTCACTTTCCCCTATCTGTCCCCTTATATGCTTATACCTTTAAAACTCCGCAACGGATTTTGATGCGGTTGTTTTTAATAGTTAAGAGGGTGTCAACGGGATGGTTTTGATCTATAATTCATTTAAGATGTTGTAAAGAAAAAATGATAATTTTCGAGATTTAGCACTTGAATTGCAAACGCTGGCTGAACCCTAAATGATACATTAAAACGCTGTTCTAGATTATTAAACACCTTTAGAAGATCTATAAAAAAGTCCGTGAGGGCATATCTCTTAGGGATAACCCACAATGACCATTTTTATTTTTTTTACGTTTTACGAGAAATAGTGGCTTATTTACGAAGCATTTTCAAATATTACAGCATTAATTTTCATCCAATTAAGTGTCTTAAATAGACTGTGCATGTAAGATGATCCTTGCCCTTTACAGCATGCAATTTAAAAGATCATTTTCGTATATATTGCAGTATTAACATAGCAGGACATGATAATATCATGATATCCAAAATTTACTCATTTATTACTTTTGATGCGGAACAAAGTCTGCCGGATCAGCTAGTGCTATATAAAGCCAAGTGTGATATTAGTTTAACGATGACCGAATCAACTATTCCTCGTGCACCTAGATGATGAGCATTTATTCTATCTGATGATGATAATCAGGTTTACTTCGGAACAGCCGATTAGCCTGCCGCGGCACTTCAGTCTAGTACCTACGGACTAAGCTACTACATATGCGTTTGTGCGTAACCATTAAATATTAAATTCAGTAGAACTCTTACACAGACAAAAAAAACAAATATATATTTTGGAATGTAATCAAAATTGTAGATGTTTCCATCGGAAAATAAGGACAGACCCCATTTCGGCCTACCACGCACTAGCGGTAAAAAAAATACACTAAATGCGGTAGTGGGCCTATTTAAAAAAATAAATGGAATTGCGCCCTGCAGAAGCCCTGCAATTATTGATAGTGAAAGTGATAAGAGTAAATAAATATTTCCCATAAAAAATATAAAGGATTTGGAAACGAATCAGCATACAGGAGCAAATACAAGCTGTAAGATTTAAAAATTACCCACCCAGTGTACACATCAACATTTATTTAGAAATGTACGGAATGGATTCCATACCCTACAGGAGACATAATAACTCAATACCTGCACTATTAGATGTCGATATGCAACGCACGCAAACTTTTAGTTATATGGTTTAAGAGTACTTACACACAAAGATTTTATGCTGCTATGTTTTTTGGTCTACGCCGGACCCTTTTAGTAGCCCCAGTTGAAAAACAATTCATGTTCTTTAGAACTGCTTTTAACCAGTCACATTTTCAAATGAAACTGCATTAAAAACATTCCAGAAAATCATGCAATACCTAGAGATAATGACCATGTACATAAGATAAGCACTAAGCGCTACAAGTGTCTGCGGAGAACCTTCAATAGTACCCAAACAAAAACGAAAATGAAGAAATTAAAAACGTATTGCAGATAATGCAACTAAAACCTTTGCGTGACATGTTTTGCTGACATGAATGAGTAAATAAAAACATTCTATACAATTCCCATTACGATGGTTGATTTTCGATAACTCCTTAATTTTGGTCTGGTTTCATCACTACTAATAACACTTTCTAGTGCAGTTTAGGTCGATGTAGGCCTGCCGTTTTTGCTAATTTATTTCACATTTTCGGTTTGGTAGATCCTAAGGTGAATTAAACCTAAGAAGGTTGGACTCATGTCAAAGTTCAAAAATATATACCTACAGTATGTTTTGGTTAAGTTAAAGCATTTTAGTCTTCTCGAGAGCTGGTGAGTCGACAAATACATATCACGCACTGGGAGAAATGTTGTCGAGGGCGTATTTCGACGTACTGCTGCACCAGACAAAGGTTTATGATTTTACTACTCGCAGCTAATGTGATGATAGAATAAAATAACAGAATTTCCTTGTTAGTCTATATATCTCTATTCATGTAATAAAATACTATATCATCTTTAATGAGTTTTTCATCGATGTAGAGGTAGATATTTAAAAAAAAATCACCATTTTATTCTGGAAACATTATTTAGTGCCATTATTTAATCAAAGAACTTCTGACTTTCGTTGAATTTTAGATATTTATAAGTTTGAGGACCAATGTGACGATTTTAAAACGGGAGCCTTTGCTTTTTGGTTCTAGTTTCATTTTGGTTAAATTCTAAATTAATATAGATAGTTTGGAGTCGAAGAAACGTTAAACAAATCTTTTGCTACAAACCCTATTTCACTTCTTACGTAGAATTCTTACAGAAAGAGAGGGTGTTTATCTTAACCTTTACGTTAAGGGTTAAACCGTTGACATTAGAATCTTTTGTGAAGAATCAACCGAGTGTGACTAGTAGTAGTGCAGGGTTAAGTAAAAATTGAAACTATTTTTTCGACCAAATATTAAGTGCTAATACATTCACGCTTTCAATATGGGAAGGTGTAGCCAGCGACAATGCTTTTTCTCCTCGAATTAAATATTTGGTCCTATGAAATAGGCATCCCATTGTATTATAATACATTGTCAGGGCACAAAGTACTTTCCAAAAGATTGTCAATACAATTAGCACACGGATTCGAACTCTGTACCTTACTAAAAGAAGTCGCATGTGGCATGTGTGAAGTACGTTTAGCACTACATATGTTCATTGCAATTAAAAGTTTGACCCGTTTCTCACGGCGCAACCAGATTCGGGTATTTATTTACAATTTCAAGAACAGCGTTACCTCGAATTAGGGATTTAGTCTCTTGAAACAGGTGCTTCCGTTTGATTAGCTTTTGGAAGTTATTCTATTAGTCATTTAAAGTTCAATTTTGCGTTGGCTTGATTAACTTTTAGCAGGAATTTTAAAAGTTATATGAATCATTATTGGTTGTCCACTTACCATTTCCATTCTTGATTTTCTTTAATTGTCAATGTGAAGACTCCTTCGAAAATTAAAAGTAGTATCGGGGACGCTAAATACCAGTATTCAATATCGTTGAATAAGGTGACCTGCCATATTGCTATAATGCCGTGACAGGCAAAAACTAAACGCGTTATGACCGCTTTGATTATGGCCAATACCTTACCGACATTCGCCATTTGAAAAAAATACAAAACTTTTGGAAATCCAAAATGGACAACAATTTTATTAATTTGACTGAATTTTGGAGGCACTTTTTGAATAGTTAATTAATATATTCCAAATTATTAATTGGTAATTTATTTAAATTTTCGTAATACACAAAAACACATGCGATAAGAATTAAAGTAGGTAATCTAACTTTCAGGCATAATATTCGGGTGTTTAAAGTTTCTATCATCTTTATAATAATTCTCAGTTACATTTTGGGTTCGTATGCAACGGCTCGCGTAACTCTACTGAGTTCCCTACACTTGCACTGAGTGAATTGCTGATATTTTCTAGTAAAGAGCAACCAAATTTATTATTTTAACACACATTACTTCATTTCTTCTGCTAACTCAACCATTTCCTGGCTGAGAACCGCAATGCATAATACATTCTAGAAATAGCGCCGCACTCCTTACTTCCAGAATTGCGCGCGCATTTTGAGAAATTGGCCAATCCCAAGACATTTGAGGATGAAGGCTTGGAAATGTAACTTATTATAAGTTCGTTCGTATCGGTTCTTTTTCTATTTTTCTTTTTTTACACTACTAAGCCGAAAATTGTAGGACATTTAGTTTAGTGAAAGCAGGTTTTTTTTTTGAAATTTAAATAGCACATACAGGTGTACCTAATAGTTGATCAGGAAGTTTTTTTACAGGAAATTTAAGCTTAATTAGGGGAGGTAGGGGAGAGACGGGCACTTTTTACTATTTATTGCATAAAAAATTACATTTTATAGATAATCAACTTTTATTGCCAATTTTTGTTGCACCACACATTTGGCTAGATATAATTGAAGAGCTTTCTTAAAAATTACAATCAGTCTCAACATTAAGCGATATTTTATAAACTAAGTCAAAAGTGCCCAATGCTCCCTATGGGAGGGAGGCTTGGCCATACCCGGTGGGAGGCTTGGGCACGGCCTATGAATCAGTGTGTATCCTAATGGAATTCAAAAATTAGTTAACAAATAGACTATTATTAACCTATATCAATAACAGAAACCAAGAATAAGAGTTAAGAAATAAAAAAAACATCTTAAACAGTATCTCAAATTATCGGAGATTGGGTATAACCCTTTAAGGACTATTAAATGTGTACTTGAGCTACCACTACTAGAAAATTTTTCCTCTTCATCAGTTCCTTTATAGAACCTATAATAAACTTTTCTTTATGAATTTAAACTAAATTTTTGTGTTTAATTCAAAGCAGTCTCGGTGGCGCAGAGGCGAGCATCCCGCTTCTGATTCAAGAAATAATGGGTTCAAATCCTGCCTCACACCAATGACTTTTGGTAATTTTCGGACGTTATGTGACTGACAACGTTGTGCCCGGTATGGCAATAGGTTCGCCACCTATTCCATTTGGGACGTGAATATAATTGAGAGACGAGGCTTAAGAGCCGCTGCCTAATCCTTCGGGTAAAACCGGCATGAAGTTATGTTATGTTAATTAAAAATAAACCAATAGTTAAAAATCCTCCTATACTGAACATAGTAAGAGGGAGCATTGGGCATGCCCAACCCTCCCCATCATCCAAATTGCCCATTGCCCATTGCTACCTCTGTATACATTTTCGACATAGGTTACCGGTATTTTATCGAATCTTCGTACTTAGGCTTGAATTTCAGTATAATATATAGATTAATAAAAATACAATAGATAAATCATAAAAAAGACATATACCTTTTATTAGTTTTATCTTTATTACGATCCGAAACCACAACTAAATATTTACTTTTACTAGCCCAAAATCTTTAAACGTGTTTGTGTTTGACAACTTACAGAAATTACATATAGGTACCCTATGGATAAACAGTGTTTCTAGTTGGTAAAGAAAATTAACAAATCAAGAAAAAAATAAAATCTATGATCAAATCAGAATAAAAGGGGGGTGCCTATGTCTCCCAACTGCCCATCCCTCCCCTACCTCCCATAATAATATACTAGTCGCTCAACGAAAAACAGTTTTCATACCGAGTACCTACTACAGAGAAATAGGTATATATAATTAATATAAATTATACTACAGTGGTAGAGCCAGGAAGTTCGCTACATGGCCGCTGAAACGCCGGCTGTGAAATACCACGCCCGACGAACATCGACGTAAAGTGGATTTTGCCGCGTTTCGTTTGGTGAGAGATGTATCCGGAGGCCGAACCCCTTTCCCCCGGTAATAAACAAGTAAGCATTTTGATTTATTCCGTTTAAGTGATAATTTTAGCAAGCGTGTCAACTTATGGTAAGTGACTAGCGCTGCCCATAGACATCTACAACACAGAGAGCGCTGTGGTCCTTTAAGATGGGATAGGGAAGGAAGGAGTAAGGGGGTGAGTCTCTAGATACTAGTGATGTAACAAATATTCGCATTCGCATTCTCGAATATTCGCATGTTTTTGGACATTCGTATTCGCATTCGCAAGAAATATTGCGAATGTTTTTAATAACAAAAAATTAAGAAATTGTATATTGCACGATGATACGATAAATAAGCTTTATATTTTGTTTAATATTTTGCCCACCTAGATTAGTATAAAAAGTATTATATTATGGATCAGCCTTAAATTAGGTAACTAGATTGGAAATAAATACTTAAGTACATAATTATCTGCACGTCAATTCCCTTGTAGGATAGGCAGAAAGAACATAACGGAAGATTCATACACGCCTCACTCGTTTCTTTGACTTTCTTAATTCTTGTTATAAACTCTCGTCGACATTTAAGGCTCCTGACATCACCTTCCTCCAGGACATGTTCTATTTGGCCATGGAAAGTATGTCGTGGCCCTCTGCGATTCCTACGTTCATCCGCTTTTGCATTATATATCTGCTGGGTCAATCTATCGTCATCCAGTCTTTCTATACTTCCGTATCATCGGAACATGCCCTTTCTTACTTTTACATCGACAGTCTCTTTCAATTCTACTTCCTTCGTTACAACCTTGTTTTTGACGCGGTGAGCGAGAGTCACTCCGCAGATTTAGCGTAGTACCCTTATTTCAAACGTATTTATCCTTTCGCGCACTCCCTACCATACCCAACTCTCGCGTCCATAAGTTATCTCTGCCCAATGCTGCATTTACGCTGTTTCCTAAGGCCGCTCTTTTTCCGTCATCCACGTTGTATCTACCCTACCATTCCTGCTAAAACCGCATTCAAGATACAATTTCATCCATCAATCAATACATTATCAACCTTTATTCTTGTATCCGTTCTGTATTCTTTCATTTCAAACACCATAACTTTCGTTTTCGTCACATTCCATTGTAAGCCTTTCATCGCTGGTAATCGTCTTTCACAATAGCGACTAGTGTTAGCAGGTCCGACGGCGATTTGGCTAAAAGTACGGCGTCATCTGTGTAAAGCAAGCAGCTCATAACTAGGTCACCCTTTCGTAGCCTTACATTCGGCTATCTCACTCCCTGGAGACAACTATCCAGTTACACTGTACAGGATGAACAGCCAAGCGGACAGCACGCAACCCTGTCTGACGTCGATATTAACGTCAAATCAGAGCGACAAGCCGCCGTCAACACGCACATACGCCCTCTGATGTGGAGTGCACAGCACGCTTTTTCAGATCCACAATCCAACAGTAAACCTTTTAGCTTAGAGTTGCTTCTCTATGATGTTGCGGAGTAAAAAAGTCTGATCCATGCACCCTCGTCGGTTTCTGAACCCACCCCAAGTCTCGCTCAACACTCTGTCAGATATCACCCTCGTTCTCCTTTCAATAATTTTCCCATACACTTTTGCTGTTTAATGAAATTGATGGCCCTGTAAGTGGCGCACTGTATACGCGATCCCTTACCTTTATACAAGGGCATGATGACAACAAGCCTCCAGTCCATGGGAACCTTACCCGACCTCCAGCATAGATTGCTCAAGGTCAGGAAAGCATCCCGGACACAGGTTCCACCGCAGCCCCGGATCTAGGGGGGGGCAAGCCGGGGCCCATGCCCCGGGCGGCAAGTTCAGAGGGCGGCAAAATCCACATTTTACAGACTCCTAAATTACTTAACTTTGATGGAATAAATAACAGTACACGTAAAAAAAAATACTGACCAACAACGGTCTTTCTTTACCAATCAGGCCGTAATATTAGCAGTAAATCAATCTGGTAACATTGGATTCAGATCTACTTAACGCAATGGAAGATATTTCACAGCGTTCACGTGGCACAGGAGGTGGCCTATTAGCAAAGCGGTTATAGGATGTTGGCTTATATTTTTTGAGACCAAAAATGCAATTTCGTGCGTGCGGCAATGCTAATCCTCTGTGCGAAGAATAGACCAGCCCTCTGGTCTCAAGAGGCCCCCATCAGACTCTTTGCAAGATCTTTATAGAGTGCACGGGCACTCGGACCGCGTGTCCCCGGAGTCTCAACCCCAAACGGCTCAAAAATATAATCACTTACAAGTTTTCTATATTTGTGCCACTTGAGATTTTGTGCTGAAACAGCAGCATCACCGGCCATCTCTTGTTTTTTTTCACGCGAGGAAATACTTTATATACACTCCCCGCCTGGGGACGGCAGGCGATAGTGTGGGACTCCCAAAGCAGAAAACTGCAATCCGATTCCGAGCCAATTCTAGGGCTACCCACTACTAAAACCTCGCGGCGGCCTTCCTCCAGCGTTAGGGTGGTCCAAGACAGTGCTTCAGCCCTCTGGGCCACCCTGCCGTCGCCTCCCTCTAACACGAGGGGAGCTCATCCTCGGGGAGCCTCCCAGGGCGGGGCGGCTCCAACCGCTCGCTGTAAAGAGGCGCGCGGCTGGCGCCGCCCCCGACGAACCTCTCCGGCCGCACCGGTGGTCATTCTTCCCAGGCCGCGACTTAGGCGCACCTGCGGGCGGTGCGCCCTCGCGGCCTGTCGGCGGCTGCGATCACTGAGCTCGCCGCCGCCGCATTCGAGCGGGATCGGCTCACTCCCGATCCCGCTCGGCGGCCTCCTTCTGGAGCATCACAGCTTCGCACCACAACCCTCCACTCCTCCTCAGCATTGACGCGATGAACGCCGGCGGGGACAAGTCTCGCCCGATCCCGTCACCCCAAACTCGGTGCTCGGCCGCCCATGCCGGGCAGTTCTCCAGCGTGTGCTGGGCCGAGTCCGGGTCGGTTGTGCAATGATGGCATCTCGCCGTCTCTTCTCGTTTTATTCGCTCAGGTACTCACCGAAGCACCCGTGCCCGGTGAGTCTCTGAGTCAACCTGTCTGTGACCGTGCCCACTTTACGGAGCACCCAGGCCTCGAGATGGGGCAGGGCGGCACCGACGACGCGCTAAGGCGCGCAGCCCTGGAGGACCGGCGGACCCGCCGGAAGGAGCCGCCCGCGCGTCCGGGTCCCCCCCTCCCCGGCCAGGATGATGAAGGGGGGGAACGCGCGAGGACCGTCGCCGCCTCGTATGAGATGGTACGGTTGCCCCGTACGATCCGGATGGCCATGATCCGTTCCAGGCTCCTCAGCAGAGCCCTGGAGCGGGAGGTCCCCGAGAGGTCTCGCGACCAAACGGGGGCCCGTACAAGGCCACGGACCGCACGTCGCCACCGTAGAGGCGGCGAACTCTCCTATCGTGCTTAAAAGGTGTCATAGCGCAAGACTGTCGACGCAAGTAGCGTCCCACACAAAAAGCATACCCATCTTGCTAGACAAAAGAGACAGATACACAGGGAGGAGCTAAACGAAGGCATGTTGTGATACGGAAAGTCGTATTATCTAATAATGTTCTTAAATTGGGCGATGGCAGTCATTAGCCTTTTGAGGTCAACTGACGTAGGCCTCCTCCATAGAGCAAAACAACTGCTGGTCCAGTGCAACTTGCATCCATTGGCCTGCCGCGGATTTTACAAGGTCGTCCGTCTACCTAGTGGGGATACGGCATACTACGTGTCGACCAGTTCCTGGTCGCCACTCGCGAACCTTTCTACTCCTGCGGTACTAGGGTTCATCGAGTGATGTGGCTGCCCATCACCACTTCAGCGTGCTAACCTTACGGGGTATGTCGGTCACGGCCAGATCTCTTGCATATCTCCGTATTGCGGATTTTATATCACAAAGAGATTCCTAGAATAGCCCGTTCCATAGCACGCTGAGCAACCTTGAGCTTCGTCATGAGGCCAACATTCAGAGATCACGTCTCTCGATGGCAGTGCCTTAAGCCAAACACGGCACTCCCATTCTCCCATAGCGAGCAAACGAGCACGCTCAGCAGCACCTGCAGAACTACTATTAAGCGATTCTTTTAAGATGGCGCAGAGCGAGTCGTCCCATTGTCTCTAGGAAAATGGGTTGGTCAGTAAATTAGAGTGTGGATAGGCCAGTTTCCAGGCATTTACTGGTTCGGTCTTGCTTATCACTTCATAATTACTCAGTGTATGGAGCAGATCTGGCTCGAAAATACGAGCGAGATTTAGCGCCGCCATTAAATTTTGCCAGGAACTTTACGCTTTTAAAAAGTAGTAAAAAGTTTATTTGGTGATTTCTATCTCTTACAACAGAGCTATTAGCATGATTTGCAGTATGCTTTTCCCAATATTTGTATTGCCCTGCGAATTTATGTATATTTATTTATATACTCTTGTAGTGGATATCTGATGCTGAAATGATACAGGTAAAAATAAATCTAAGAGGGCGGGGGCGGCATTTTACAGTTTGTGCCCCGCCTGAAAAAAAATGAAGATCCGGGGCTGTTCCACCGTGTTAGATCATTTCAGCAGACATCATATCAATTCTTACTATTTTTCATACTTCGCGTCGACCATTCAATGTCGCCCATAAGTTACATTTTTACATTCTGATGACGACATTCCTCATCAGAATGTAAAAATGTAACTTAAAAAAAAATGTCCGCGATGGACTCCCAAACTTTTAAAACGGTTTTAGTCATATTTTCATACCGTATGCAGTTTGATGCAACTTATGAAATACAGTTCATATATATTTTTATAAAACTCGAACCGCAAGATTGAACACAAAAAATCAGAATTACATTACATACACGAAAAAGACACTTTATATTAAGTGTGAATTTTTTTTCAAAAATTCTTCTTCGCGAGATATTTATCACTGAATAACTGCACCAATATGGCTTGACCGTTTTTGATGAAATTTTGTGTACATTTTAGGTCTGAGAATAGTTCGAATGCGTTCTCGAGGGCTTAAGAAATATTCGCATTCGCACTTGCGAATGTTTTTAAGAAATATTCGTATTCGCATTCGCACTCGCGAATGTCCAAAATCCAACATTCGTTACATCACTACTAGACACATATCTTGCCGAACGCAAGTTTGCATTTGTTTTTCTGAAAGGTTGTAGTATTTCAGTGGTGGAGCCGGCCCATTCATGCAGCGTACTGCATGGCTCTATTACGGTTAGGTATTTGTAGAATTTCGTGATGATCGGTGGAGTGGCTCAAGCATAATAGTGTAACTAACTTATAAAGCATATACGAATTTATATCAGATTTTTGTTACGATACTAAAATTTCTCCATTAAATTAATGTGATACACACATAATAATAATACACTTTATTTATTATCCAAGAACAAGATTGAAATAATAAACTAATTAATGTTTCTTGTGATATAAAACGACTACATGTCACGTCGTGTCTTTAATTTCAAGGTAAATTTAATACATAATTAAAATCATTTCATTCTTCTTGTAACGATATAATGAATTTTCTATAAATGTGCACGTCTGTCGATATCTTAATAATTTCATAATGTACAAAACCAGTTACCTGTTTATATTAATCTGTAAGTAGCTACTGTTTGCGCATTCATTTGGAGGTAGAGATTATTCGATTCTATATAAATATTTACACCAATATCTCTTTATTTAAATTCCTGCATAGGATTGGTGAAGCTCGCCAAAATACTGTCAGAAAGATTTAAACAGTAGTTTAGTTTGATGGAAGGATCCGTGTTCAGTGTCGTCCTAATAATTATATTGCCCTAAAGCCCGTTACTTTAATGTCCGTACCTACTGTCGGTGAAAAAGATTATGCTCTGATAGTTGGGGATGAAAGTATTGGTATTGGAGATGACTGAATACTTGAACTGATATTAAGTGTGAAAGCGGAAGAACATCAAAGTGCAGGAAGGTCATAATTTAATTTTCGTGACAAAATTGGGATGTTAGATGCCTTAAAAATCGTTGAGCGCGCATTACAAGACTTGTGATAGTGAAGGAAACGAGTTGGATGTTTATGAGTCGTATCGTATGGCATTCACTTCTCACTGCTGACCTGACAAAGGAGTGTGGTTATGTTGTTGTTGTTGTATATTTTTAGCAATAATCATTACACATTCAAACACTGCCATAATAAATCAGGATAGGAGTAAAATTACATCGAAAAAGATAATAGAAGACTTGGGCCAGCATCCGCTCAATATAAAAAAACTAGTCTCGGAATATACTCATCTGTTGGACAAACGACACAAACTTGCCCTCGGAAATGGGATAGAGGAGAGTGAGCATACGACAAGAGAAGTACTCCACAATGTACTTACCACAGAAGGTATGAAGAGCACGATACCGTCTACAACAGAAGAGAACATCAGTGCACAGACAGCGGAACAAGTTCAAAAGAAAACAATTATAAAAGATCGTTCACATAGCGAAGGTAATATATTTTACAATGATAGTAGCAAACTTGAACCAAAACAGAATTGAGAGTTCAAGAGACACGTTACATCAATGACTTTTGGAAGTTACCGATAGGGAATTAATAATCGAGGTTACGAGGAAACGCTGGCTACACCTTCAAATAATTTCGTGCTTGATGTTAGAAAAATATACGAGTGGTAGAGTTCGCTGCATGAATGGGCCGCCAGAACCGATGAAATACCACGACCTCTCAGACTATCGACGCAAAGTGACACATGTCGCGTTTTGTTCGGTGAAAGAGGTATCCGGAGGGTCAACCCTATCCTACCCATTCCACTCCCGTAAAGGGCGGCTGCTGTAACAATAACAACTGTAACATTATCTGTGTTGTAGGTGTCCATGGGCGGCGCTGGTTGCTTACCATCAGGTGACCCGCTTGTTCTTTTACTCCTTATGCCATAAACAAGTAATAAAATTTGTTGACTGTACAGAGGGTGACGACACAGACAGCAGTGAGGAACATGCCATGAGGCATGGTGGAGCCGCAGATGTCGACTTAATATATGACTTGGACGAGGGTTCAGTGAAGATGTCGTTGTAATAAAGAAATCACATGACTATAAAGATCATAATTCAATATTTTAAGAAGGTCTTTATCCTTTGGTGACGGAAACGTAACATTGAGTGGACACATGCCGCGCCTAGTTCGGTGAAAGCAGATTATTTTTTAAAACAGAAAAATCAAATTAAAAAATGTAAAAACAACAAATATTTATTTAGTAAAAGGTCATCAAATACATTTAATATACAGATATACAAATATGTTTATATTTAAAAGTATATAAAATAAATTTCTATTAAAGAATTATACATACATACATGCATAACTTCACGCCCAATCCCTTGCGGGGTAGGCAGAGAACTCTATTAAAGAATTATAACGACGATTTAATGTCTTTATACTATAGGCAAATGATTGATTCACTAGAAACTTATCATAGATAAGCGCTTAAATAAAAGATTTTAATAAAATCAAATTCTTACACTTAAGACACAGTAATAAAGAAATAATAGACAGGCGATACCAGGTATAACCTTACATTTTATATATTGTATCTTTAATCCCACTTATAATAACCGATACTATAAGCAGAGGTATACTAAACCCACATTGACTAAACTGTAAAGTTCAGCGACATAAACATACTAAAAAAATGCATCCAGAGAAAACCCGACATAACACTTGGAAATTTTAATTTAATGACCCTTATTTTAAGTAAACAAGATATCATGTTCTATTTCATAAATTATTTTAACTTTATAGTTGACATTAATTACAAATAAAAGGTGATGCCCTGTAGCGTCCACGCGTTGGAATATTATTCCAGAAAATATAAAAGAAAACATATGTATTTATTTTTTAGACTTTCGCGAATCACATTCATAACATTAACCCTTTGTAGAGTCGTGTGACATTTCTTTAACAAACCTGAATAATCCCGCTAAAATGTATACTAAACATTTTAGTTCATATAATCAATGTCACTGCATTGTGACATACCACACCGAACGTTTTAATACCAAATACAAATCATAGATGTCGTAACTGGTCGTTTTAGTAGGTTCAAATTTCACGTACCGGTAAAAGTGACAAGTCTAAACTCTTTGAAAGTTTGAATTTTAGAAAAATATAGTAAAAGTGTGTGAACTTGTAGTTTTTTCGTAGAAACCTATAGGTAAGTGAATGATTTTGTATAATAATATATATTGTTAGCAAAGCACATTTTTTCTTTTTTATGTAGAAAAAATAACTTTATGTGTTTGTAACATTTCTGTTACATTGAGTGATGATGAAAGTATTAACTGTACGTAAAGTATGTGAATATTGATGTAAAATTATGTCATATTATTTTAGAATGGGGTCAAAATCACTGAAGGACCATGACATATGTGACTTACTGCACCAAGATGATAGCGAAGATGGATTAGAGGACGATGATGATAGCGTTATTGATCCAGATTTTCAGCCGTTATTAGAAGATTTAGAAGTTTTATCTGATTTTGAAGAAGATATTGCAGGTGATGTGGACACAATTATTGAAGAATGTGAACGCAGTGAGCCTATTGCTGGCCCTGAAACAGGAGCTAAAAACATTTTACTCCCCAATGACCCCGAAACCAGATTTAGGAGCATCTTCCAACATAGTACTCAGAATGGCGCGAGGCATACCAAGACATCAGAATTATCAACTTTATTTTGATAATTACTTCACTTCCTTGGCATTACTGGAGTATTTAGCAAAAGAGGGTATATTGAGTCTTGGGACAATACGACGCAATCATATTCCAGATTGCAAACTACCCGCTGACAAGGAAGTAATGAAAAAAGAACGCGGCTTTTCCGTTGAATATGTGGCGAATATGGACGGAATTGATTTGTCAAACGTTATATGGAGAGACAACAAAGTTGTGACGCTGGTGTCATCTTTTGCTGGTGAATTGCCAAAGGCCCAAGTCAGACGTTACGATAAGGCCAATAAAAAGTACATCAACATCGATCGCCCCCATATCGTTGGAGAATATAATCGGCATATAGGAGGCGTAGATTTGATTGACAGTATTATGGGAAGGTATAAAATTTTGATAAGAAGTAAAAGATGGCAGGTTCGGATGTTTTATCACTTATTAGACCTGACTATGGCAAATTCTTGGCTGTTATATCGAAGAGTAAGGCAGGCAAAAAATCATTGTGATAAACAAATGTCCTCAGCAGATTTTCGACTTGAGATCGGTGAGACTTTATGCAAACTAGGCTTGAAACCTAATATCAAGAACCGAAGGTCATTTGAAAATGAAATTCAAGCCAAAAAACACAAGGGGCCAGCTGAACATGTCCCCCCTTTGGCAGTAAGGCAGGATCAAATTGGTCACTGGCCGATTTGGGTAGAAAAAAGGATTCGGTGCAAGTTTCCCAAATGTACTGTCGTATCCCAAACAATTTGTGAGAAATGTGGAGTAGCGTTATGCTACAATAAACAAAACAATTGCTTTAGATCCTTCCATACCACTTATGTAGATTTTATTTTAGTTTCACTCAATGTTACAGTTATGTTACACTCCCTAAAATGCCAAATAAATGAAAAATAATAAACATATTTGAATTTTTGAAAAATGCGTGTTTCTTTATTTGTTTTAACCTATCATATTTCAAAGTTTTTAAAAAATTTATAATCTTGGGCTACAAAGGGTTAAAACAACTTTTTAGGATTGTATCGCGTTTATTTAGAACTATTTATTTATATTTATTTCCCGACGTTTCGAACTCTTTACAGAGATCATTTTCACGAGTGATGAACAAAAATGAATGAATGAATCGTTTTAATGTTATAAAAATCTAACTATGTAGTTAGTATACAGGAAAGTTTGTATCGACATGATTCGCCCACGCGTGGAGTCCTCCCACGACATCTTGTACTTTAACCTTGTGCTGTGGTGACACTTTGTTCAACAACATGTCTACCACGACCTGGGAATCATTGCCACGACGACACAAAAAAACTGCTGTAACAAAAAAACATAATATTAATAATGAAGTATGTAGGTACGTCGAGTTGATGGTAAGTACCAGGTAAGTAACAGAGAAGTCTCCGTGCTCAATGCCCCTCTGAATACACTACATATACATATTACTGATCAAAAATTAGTTTGTTAGAATTAATGTTACACCTACGCATATACGAAGCGTCATTCTACCTCTTGCTGTCTCAACTTCTAATGACACTTTTCGTAACGCAATTTTCATTAACTTACTGCCACGGATAAGCATAAACTTTTAATTCAAAACAATAAAAAGATACTTTTTGTTTGTCCGTTGCTAATATTTATGTAACAACTTCGTACCGCTATATTTTATACGTTTACCACTAAAAAGATTATTACTCCTCTCCTGTTAATCCTAGCATTATAATATATTGCCTAAAGCGCTCCTGGATAAATGGACCAATCTAACATTAAAATCAATTTTCAATTTGATACAATAGTTATACTTAAGATTAGCGCGTACAACAAAACAACCGAGCTATTTATATCATGAACAACTTCAATCAACGTTTTATAGTATTAATAGCAGTGCCCGCGAGTTCGTCCGCGTACAAAGGCTTTTTATCAACCTTGATATGGTTTTGGCTAGTAAATTTAATAGACGATTTGTCTGTGCCTACCATTTATATATAACGCTCCGTTAGTCAGCAGGGATTTTTGATATCGGATATCGTCTTCAAACATACGAACTCAACAGCTTTTTAATATTAATAGTTGACCCGGCGAACTTTGTTCCGCATCAAAAGTGAGAAATAAGTAAATTTGTCAATTTTAAAATAACAAATCGCTAAACTTACGTTGCGCTCAACTAGTGAATAAGCAATATGAATAAGATAGTAATAAAATCCCACTCACTTTTTCCTTCGTTATTGTTCACCCTTCCCACCAGCTCCTGTAGGTTCCTGTGCATATGCTCTATTGGATAGTTAGTGCTGCCATCTATGTGACACATTTCGAACTCGGTGCTAGCTCGTACGTCGATCAACAATGTACTGCTGTCTCGCTCTAATAATATTGACAGATCCTTGGCAGTGATGCGATTGGTCGTTGGCAGTATATGTAGAGAAAATTCCTGTTGAAGAAGATAGTTATTATTTCCACTGTTGATACTATTTCGGAAAGTAGTGTAAATGTTTCTAAAACGCGATGTCTATAAAATATAAGAATGACCCGGCGAACGTTGTTCCGCATCAAAAGTATTATCTGCTGTCCCGCTATGTTAATACTGCAATATCTTCAAAAATATATTGAATTATATTTATATTAATAAAATATATTTATTATATTATATTTATATTTAAGACACTTAATTGGATGAAAATTAATACTGTAATGTTCAAAATCGCTTCGTAAATAGGCCAATATTTCTCGTAAAAAGTAAAAAAATAAAAATGGTCATTGTGGGTTATCCCTAAGAGATAGGCATATGGCCTCGCGGACTTTTTTGTAGACCTTTTAAAGGTGTATAATAATGTAGTACGTTGTTTTGATTTATCACTTAGGGTTCAGGCAGCGTTTGCGATTAAAGTTCTAAATCTTGAAAATAATCACTTTTTTTACCAAACTATACATGAATTATAGATCAAAATTAACCCTTTGACACCCTCTCACTATTTAAAAAACCGCATCAAAATCCGTTGCGTAGTTTTAAAGATATGCGCATATAAGGGGACAGACAGCGGAAAGTGACTTTGTTTTACACTATGTAATGATTTAGATATAGTTAAATTGATAAGCTGTTTTAAAATTTTCATTTAAAGCTATTGATACGCATAATAAAACAATTGTTTCATATTTTAATAATACTGTATTTATTTATTCACCTTCGGTTAAAACAGATGTTATTTAGAATATTGATTATGTAAACATCATATCTTACACGCGGTACTGACTTTACGGCATCAAGTACTAACTCACATTAGTTAGTAGTTTAATAACACCAGCGTAACGAATATTAATTTTACTCACAGGTTTGATTTACTTTACTTTCAAATACATCATTGCCATTTTTGTTTTATATAAGTGAAAGTTATCCCAAGTACCTGCCAAAGGTTGGGAGCCACTGTATTACAATAGTAAATATCATAATATGTTCCCAGGGTGACAAATTAAAAGATTGTGCTCGCTGTTCAAATCGCACACGTCACTATCATTTTTAGGTTTAAATATCCTCAAATTGTATCTACTCAACACATTGGCAAAGGTTTTCCTCGACGCTGCACCGACACCTGCAGCCGCCATCGCTCTCGAATAAATTTTATAAAGTTGTGTTTGATTTTTCACGTTCATATCAATGTATCTTATGTTTTTACTTATACAATATTGACATTTAGGTGGCGTTTTCGGCAGACCGTCCACATATGAGATGACATTCAATGATTTCAGTGGTGCCTTCGCTTCTTTCGGTTTCATTTTGGTGGAAAGCCAACAACGAACCATAGCCTCTTTGATTCCTAGTGTATTTAAAAATGTCACCCGACACACTGCCACCTTTTCCCCATTAAATACCAAGTGGTATAACTTGGAATCGCCTTTCCGTGAAGTTGAACCTTTATGACAGCTCCGTCTCCTCTTGGCGGGAACCAAATCAATCAGAGACTGGACATATCTCCTCTTCGCTTTCCACTGTAACTGCCAGAAGTCTTTAAATATCACTTCTCTATCAAACTCTGTCAATTTCCGACAGTGGCGCTCCACATTTTTGCTGCATGTGTCAGATCTACACACGGGACCTAGCTTTCTTTCAGATTTAATTACGTCTTGTATGTATTTTTTCTTTAAACCTTCAGTTTGTGTTCGGAAACCGAAGTAACTTTGTCCCGTCATGCGTTTCACCTTCTCTTGCTGTCTCTTTTGTATGTGTTGGCGGGAATCTTGTTGTATCTGCGTAGAAAAATAACATTCGTTTAATCAATAGATTAATCGAATTTATTTTATTTCTCATCCTTCGTAGGCAATTTAATTCGTCAACAATTATAACAAATAATAACTTACATAATAAAAACACGTGCGCTTCAGGCAAGTAAGTACATTCGCGTTCAGTGCAAAAGTTGCTATTGCTATCGCCAAAAACGGCCAGATTCCATTGTAAGGCATGCCATGAGAAGAACTTGGCAAGAAACTCACGTGTCTAATTTTCGACAAAATTATAACTTTAATTTAAACGAGAATGGTCAAAAAGTACGCACGCACTATAGACTGCAGTAATCTTATAATCGTGTGCAAAATAACCGCCAGTAGTGATGTATTCGGTGATACATATATTCGGCGCGATCGATTGCATAGCATAAAACTTTAGGGGGAAAATTATTTGCACTATAGCTATTGCTACATGTATAGCATATATAAGGCCGCCCAATGTACTGCTATTATTATATCTGTGGGTGCAATAAAGTGTACAACATACCATAACTTCACGCCTTTGTTACCCGAAGCGGCTGTTAAGCCTCGTCTCGCCGTTATGTTTACGTCCCAAATGGAATAGGTAGCGAACCTATTGCCGTACCGGGCACAAAGTTTTCAGTCATGTGTGTTTATCACACATAACAAACAAAAACAATTTAGAAAGTCATTGGTGTGAGCCAGTGTCAGGATCCGAACCCGCGATCTCTGAATCAGAAGCCGTGTGCTCGACCACTGGACCACCGAGACTGTCCACGGGACCACCAAGACTGTCCACTAGACCACCGAGACTGTTCACTGGACCACCGAGACTGTAAGTATCATTACATACGGCCGAAACCAATAATTATAATCAATCCCAATCCGAATTTTACTATCTAAGTTCAATATTTCAATCCATTTCTACTAATAAGCGTACTAATAATCAATCCATGGATTGATTTTGTTTGGGGAATAGATCGACAGATACACAATAATCTTAGATTGGCTTCAATCTTCTTTAAAACAAAGTCACTTTCCTCTGTCTGACCCCTTGCATGCTTATATCTTTAAAACTACGCCACGGATTTTGATGCGGTTTTTTTTAATAGTTAGAGGGTGTGTTGGTAGTGTTAGTGTCAACGGGGTAGTTCTGATCTATAATTCATATATGATGTTGTAAAGAAAAAATGATAATTTCCGAGATTAGAACTTTAATTGCAAACGCTGGCTGAACCCTACGTGATAGACCAAAACAATGTTCTACATTATTAAACACTTTCAGAAGATCTACAAAAAAGTCCGCGGCGGGCATATGTCTATCTCTTAGGGATAACCCACCATGACCATTTTTATTTCTTACCTTTTTACATAAAATAAAGACTTATTTAGGAAGCGATTTTAAACATTATATGTATAATATGTATATATGTATTAATTTTCGTCCAGTTAAGTATCATAAATAGATTGTACTTTTAATATAAATCAATATGGTCGTTTGCAGCATGTAATTAAAACGAATATTTACGAAGATATTACAGTATTAACATAGCGGGTCGTAACCGTTGTGACGCGTGCCGATAAACTTCCCAAATTGAACTTTTTAATATCCAAATTTTACTCATTTATTACTTTTGATGCGGAACAAAGTTCGCCGGGTCAGCTAGTAAATAAATAAAAAGATTCCATCGTCCGGTATAATTCAAGACAAGGGCCATGGTCTGACGGTACGAGGTTAACGACACGAGGTTTCTGTCCTTAAATTGGTCATTCCTTGGTCCTTACTCCTCCACCAGTCAAGTGGTGGGTGGTAGCTCATCAAAGTCAAAATTAGTAAGATTTGATTTTAACTTAAAATATTAACGAGGAACAGAGAGGTTTGAGAAATTCGTCTTGATCCACGACACTGCAGATCGAAGTTACAGCATATCAAAGGAACAACGAACGTAGTGAATGTTCAAAATGGTTACAAATACATATATCTGACTCACTTTCTCCTTAGCGGCAGTCTTACAGAACACCTCATAGTCTTGCAGTCGTGTTATCGTCGGAGTGTCAGAGCATGCTGCACATTGGGGATTGCGCGGGCGCAGTCGCACTGCAATACCATTTTTACACATGAATAATAACGTAGCTGCACATGAATCAGCTACTGTGGTCAGTAAAAAAACTTTGAGATAACTTTATGATTTGTTTTGTTGTTCTTTAAGATGGGATAGGGAAAGGTCTCCGGAAACCTCTCTCATCGACCAAACGCGGCATGGGCCACTTTACGTCGATTATCGAGCAGGCCTATTCATGCAGCGAATTGTGTAGTTTGCCTCATACAACACCATGTATGAAAGAACAGTTGGTATTGTTATGAACAGCTATGTAATATC
The DNA here is from genome assembly GCA_905147225.2 of Euproctis similis. Taxonomy (NCBI): domain Eukaryota; kingdom Metazoa; phylum Arthropoda; class Insecta; order Lepidoptera; family Erebidae; genus Euproctis; species Euproctis similis. The sequence continues at coordinate 2,077,651 of LR990107.1, read as the reverse complement.
TTGTGAACAATCACTCACCCACTTTGCATGACATGTCATCAACGTCCAGTATAAGCATTCTCTCAGCGAGCAGACTCTTGTGCGGGTGTCCTATTATTAGTTTGATAGCCTCCATGGCCTGCAGTGTGCCTGTTGTATAAAAAACGTATATTATGTAAAGTAAACGTATATAAATGTCTTAGTGGTCCAGTGGTCGAGCATCCCGCTTCTGAATGCAGAGATCGCGGGTTCCAATCCTGGGTCACACCAATGACTTGTCGAAATTAATTAATAGATATCGATGTCTAAAAACGTTGTGCCCGGCATGGCAATAGGTTCGTCACCTATTCCACTTGGAACATAATGGTGAGTCGAGGCTTAACAGCCACCGCCTTCAGGTAGAAAAGGTGATTGTTATGTTAAACGCATATTGCATCAATATATTGTGTAAAGATTCTGTATCCATAAATATACAAGGTTGACTAAAACTCCGCCTACCACCGACTAATCTATACATATAAATACAGTTACAAGTGTCTGTAATATTCAAATAACTGCTCTCTGCTACGTTCATATGTATGTTCATACGGTACGTACACCAAAATTAAATTTTTTATATATTTTTTTCCCTAAACCTTCGGGTAGAAAAAGGCGTGAAGTTATGTTATATTTTTTTTCTGTCTGTTTGCTTCGGGTAATCGCTGAAATGGCTGCACCGATTTTGACGGCACTTTTATTGCTAGGTAGCTGGTGTAATAAGGAGTAACGTAAGCTATAGTTTTAGAAAAAAAAAAATTTCTTTGTTTCCGAAGCGAGGAAAAGTTCGCCGAGTCAGATAGTAGTTCCTTAAAACACTTTATGTAACAAAGAAATCATGTCAATGTAAATCAGTTTTAAGGATATTAAAATTATGTATATAAGTAAATAGGAAAAGGGTAATGTCTTTTCGGTGGCCGGATGTTTCAGCATCCCACTTCTAAATCAGAGTTCTCCAATTAGAATCCTAGCTCACATAGATGACTTTTTGGATTTACGTGTGTAAAATATCGATAAGAGACCATAATTGCCTCGACCTAAAAGTAACAAGCAAGCATAATTGGTACTGGCGTCACCTACGGTCGTTTTATCAAAGCCGTGAAGTTACACAAACATGTACGTATCTATCGGAGACTGTCTTTTATCTTATTGTGAGATATTCAAATTAATATAAACTCACCGATAGCACCTGGGACTGGTCCGGCAACACCATATTGTGAACAAGAGCCCATGGCCTCGGGAGAAGGCGGTGTTGGGAAAACACAGCGGTAACAAGGACCCCTGTACTGACTGTCCTGTAATTATTAACTGGGCTTATGTAACACGTGTTCGCATAATACTAATGTAGCCTATGGACACATGTACCGAGCGCACATGTCAGAGCATAAAATGTTACCGTTTTCCTGATGACAAATAAAGACAAAAAATAGGTAGAAATGAACGAGTTCCCCGCTTTTGATTCAGAAGACGTGGGTTCGTTTCTAGGTTCACACTAATGATTTCTCGGTATTCTTTTCGGAAGTTATGTCTTTAAGAGCAGCTGCCTAGACCTTCGGGTAGGAAAAGGCGTGAAATTAGGTTTATGTTTATTTCACTTGTTAAAAAAACGTTCCGGGTTGCAAAAACTCCTGAAAGTTAGCAATCAATTTGAAACTCACCTTATCCTTTGAATGTGTGTCCGCTCTATAACAGTATATCGTCAGTTGGCCCTCCAGTTTCAATGCACTGCCAGATATAAGCGGTAACTGAAAAATAATCAAAGATAAACCTATGGTTTTTTTAACCCGACTGTGTTGACCATGTAGTTATCAAGCCAAGCAACTATATAATTATACAATCTTTTAATAAGGGAGAACGTGGACAGCGGGGATACCGACACAGAATGATGCCCAGACGCCATACAAACACCCAGGTTCACCCACAAATGTTTGATCGAACCCGTGACCTTTACTCACGAATCTGCTATTTTACCAATATTCGATAGATCCTAGATAAGCTGTACCTATTCACGGGATCGATTTGCATTAGATAGTGATAAACGCTAAATCTGCTTTTCTATTGAATATTCTTTCTTTCTTATTTAGTTGTATTTTCTACAATTACTAACACGAAAATAACATGAGACAATCTAAGGAAAAACAGAATACAAGTATATTATGCTCCATGAGTTCCATGACCAAATAGAACGTGTTCTGGAGGAAGGTGATGTTAGGAGTCTCAACAATCGACGCGCGTGCATGAAAAGAGTTATGTAAGAATCGTGCCTTGTGGCGCTCCGTCCTCTCTGCCTACCACGCAGGGGATTTGGCGTGTGGTTATGTATATGTGTATTATGTATATATTTGTCCTCTCTGTAACTGTGGTTTGTAATCATTAAAAATAATAACTATGTTCAATTAATTATATTACATAAACTCATCACGAAAATAACTCACCTTTGCCAAAACACATAAATCACTCAACAGATACCTAGTTGGTGCGTTGTCAGTACAATCAAGTACCAAATCGTACTTAGATGCTATTTGCAATGCATTTGTTGAATCTAGTTGCATTTTGTACGGCGTTACCTTGATATGAGAGTTTATACTGAAAAATAAAACTCAAATAAGCAGTGGAAATACATTATGGAAAGAGGACTACTACTAATACTCTACAGGGCTATAATATATACATCTAATAATATTGTAACAGGGTCATTTTTGTACTCTTAACCAATGTATAGCTACAGGGTTTAACTAGGTTTAACTTAAAATATGACACCAATTCAGCTAAAGAGTATCATATTCTTACTAAAGCTTCGATAGTAAAAACGGAAGTCTCTGGCACCACTTAACAGATCTTCATTACAATTTCATTGAGTGTGCTGCATGGTAGAAATAAAATGAAAATAGTTGCCCTCATTATATAAAAGGCTTCACATGCATGCATGAGATATGGGCAACAACTTGTGTGTTATAATAATACTAGTATTAGTAGTAGTATTATCAAACTAAAAGATTCCAAAAACTATTACATCATGTGACTTGTTTCATTATAATACTGTATTGTAATAACAAACAAAGGCGCATTGCGAGGTCCCTGTGTCACTAATGATTACCTTCTGATATCTTCCGCTGCTGATTCTGCTTTATTCATATTTACATTACACTCTTTATGTAATAACTGCCTATGAATATTTGTTATTTCTACCGAATCATAGTCAACTATGCCGATTTCTCCTAAAAAAAATTATACATAGTAAGTTCAGTTAACTATACACCAGGTAAATAAGTTATACTGAAGTTTTATACATTAGTATGCCTTATTTGTTTGGATAAGGATTACTTTATTTACAAACACTGTAATAAGTATTATAAATGAATAAGTTCAACATTCTTTCATATTTTAACTACATCCAGAACTTGGAAAAACAAGTGAGCAATCATGGACCAAATAAAAATATAATTCTAACATTTCCAATAATAACTACTCTCTTTAGTTTAAAAAAAATGTAAATTTCTCTAAGGACCACATATTATATCAATACGCTTCCACAGCTCAGTTTACCAGAAAAACCATTAGCAACCACTCACCAACACCAGCCCCAGCAAGGTACATGGCAGCAGGACATCCTAATCCTCCAGCACCAACTATGAGTACTTTAGCAGCACATATTTTGCTCTGACCAGAAACACCTATCTCTTGTAGAAGAATTTGCCGACTATACCTAAAATTATATGTATGCTTAAAAAAAAGACATAAATTTTGCAAATGAAATACATTTAATGTCCCATTTTTGGGATAAAAAGTTCTCAGTTGTGGTAATGTGTTGAACAATTGAAACTAGTTGAAAAACTAAAATATAATTATAATCCTCCTCAATAGCCTAATGGTTTCCTCCTATTTAGAAGCTCCAGGGTTAAAATCCTAGTGCCAAGACATTCTTATCAGAATTCATGAGTATTAATAATAATTTAAGAGTGTATATCAATAAGCTGATTGATAGACTTGCACTGGGAATAATATTTAATTTGATGAGACCAATTAATTGAATCTAAGTTCTATTAAGGTTGTAATGGCATAAAATAATAAAATTATCTTTTGCCATTTATATTTCTCCTACAATGATTACATTGAATTTTATGATAAGTGAAATAACAGAATTAATTAGAATATACCACAAACAATTAAACTTATAATGTACCTTTCTATTGCCCACTTCTTTAAGGGACCAGTATTAACACTCTTAATATTGTAAGCTTCTTGGGCACCTTGAGATATGTATGTGTTAGTCTAAAATAGAAAAGTTTGGTTTTAATTATAGCCCGTAATATAGCAGATTAAAGATATATACTCAATGTTGGACAAATAACAAATTTTACTTATTTAAATTAAACTATTATATAGGATAGGAGGGCAAACAAGCAGGTGTGGCACACAGATACTGTTACAGTTACGTTTCTGGCTGTTAAAGTGGGAATGGGAACATTTTGGTAATTTTAGTTTATTAATAAAAAAATAATTTTAGACAGAACTAAAGATTACGAAGGCATTTCTTAAGTTTGAAATTAAGTAATGTGTGTGAGTTAAAAACTTTCATTGAACTAATAGTAAAATATTATAGGCACTAAGAGAGCATTTTAAATATAATAGGCACTTAAGAGAAAATCGCAAACAAACAAAATCCACACATAAACTTGGATAACTAACTCCAAAGCCTACTGACTGTTCTTCATCAAAATACTTAAATGCTTAACTTATTGCAATAATATGCACAATTAACTTTGTGCTGGGTGTATGCCAATAGATTCGCCACCTATTCCATTTGGGCCGCTCGGGTAGAAAAACGCGTTAAGTTATGTTTGTTTGTAAGATATGTTTATTTTTGTGTTACTAAAATATTTATTTTAGTCACACTAAAATTTGGTTACCCACCAGATTGAATGTCTGTTTCAAATTGTTTAGTTCATTTTCTTTTTCTTCTAACTTATGCCTTAATTCCTCGATTTCTTTTTCAATTTTAATCATTCTGTCCATTTTATCATACAATTTTAATATACTTGAAAAGACAGGCTCTCGTCAACTCTCGCGCAAAGAATACACAGAGAAAATATAAATAATAATAAAATAAAGAGTCCCACAGAAGAGTCCGACCGAAACTGGTTTTCCGGCCGAAACCGAATTTTCGGCCGCCACTTCAGTTTCGGCCGAAACCGAATCTCACGTGTTGGCGTATAAAATTCCTTAAAATACTGAAATTTGATGTTAATCCCATTAATTTGTGTCAATTAGAAATGGGAATGAAAAACAATGGGTATTATAGTATTAAGCTTGTGTAGTTCGCGAACGACCTAGTTCAAAAGATCGCTCCCATTGGCGAACTGCGCGAACTATGTCGGTCATTTCCAACTCCTTAGTTCTTTAGTTCGTGACCGAATTCATCATTTCTTTTTCAAACAAAAGTTTTTCGCGGCAAAACCATATCAATAATTATTGAAATGAAGAACTAATATATAGAAAATAATATATAACTATATAGAAAAATCGACTGGGCCACCGAGACTTTCGCTTTTTCCACGCTTTTTTCTACCCGAAGGCGTAGATAGTGGCGATTAAGCCTCGTTATGTTTACATCCTAAATGGAATAGGTGGCGAACCTATTGCCATACCGGGCACAAAGTTTTTAGTCATCGATATTTAACACACATCAGTTTCGAAAAGTCATTGGTGTGTGCCAGGATTTGAACCCGCGACATCTGGATTCAAAAGCCGTGTGCTCGACCACTGGACCACCAAGACTAAATTATACTTAATTGTGTAATTTGTTATTTTGTCCAAAAATTTATATATATATATACCTACTTACTCGTATATGTAAGTCACTCTTAATTATTAAAAACAAGTACAACTAAAAATAAAATACCATTTTTTTCTAAAAACTGGTTATTTTATTTTCTTACATACTATAACATTCAAGATTTTGTCGCGTGCGAACGAACTAAGAAACGATTTATCTGCGTTCCTTTACATTTTGAACTAGGAGCAGAGGGAGCGGACGAACTAAAAGAGCGAACTAGGTCGTGGAGGAGCGGCGACCTAAACTGAGCGATCTCTGTCGCGAACTACTACGCGCAAGACTGATGGGTATATGGATTAATTTTGTTGCAATTAACAATATAACTTCACGCCTTTTTCTACCTAAAGGTGTAGGCAAAATGTTTACCATATATAAAAAAGTAAAAAATAGTTATTATCCAATATTCAAATCGCTGATTGTTTTAGTTTAATGAAATACTAAGTATAGGTATGTTGAGATATTACTATTTAATTCATTGTATTTATTCTTAAAAAAATCGTCAATCTCTTTTGAGATACTGCTTATCTAAAAATAATTATCACTTTCCTGTCCTTTTTCCGCTTTAAGTGGGGTCGGCACAGTATGCCATCTCATAGAACTATCCATGTTGTCAAAAGATTTGGTTGCGGTTTTATGAACGTCCGCCTGCCTGACGTAATCCTCCTTTGTAATGTTTTCGTTGGTGGGATAGAAAAGGAGTTAGAAGTGGAATGAGGACGGGAGAGGGTTGGGCTTTGGGCCGCAAGATCCTTCCCTCACCGAGCAAAACGCGGCCTGAGCCACTTGACGCTGATATTCTCAGAGGTCGTAGTATTTAACCGTTCGAGCTGGGCTATTCATGCAGCGAACTGCGTGGCTCTACCACTCATCTGCATACATACATATCTTCACGCTTAATCCCTTGCGGGGTAGGCAGAGAGAACAAAGCGCCAAAAGGCACGATTCTTACACACCTCACCAGCTTCGTTGACTTTCATAACTCTTTTCATGCACGCCCGTCAATTTTTGAGGCTCCTAATAAACAGGATAAACCCTGAACCTTCCCCCAGAACACGTTCTATTTGGTCATGGAATATGGGTCTTGGCCGTCCTCGATTCCTACATCCATCCGTTTTTTTGCATTGTATATCTGCTTAGTCAATATTGCATCATCCATTGTTTCTACACGACCGAGCCGTCGGAGCATGCCCTTTCTTACTTTTACAGCGACAGTCTCTTTCAATCCTTCCTTAAAACCTTGTTTTCGACGCGGTCAGCGAGGGTCACACCGCAGATTTTGCGCAGTGCCTCATTTCGACCGCGTTTATCCTACTTTCATGGAAGCGAGAGTTGGGTATGGCAGAGTGCCATACCGAACTCTCGCTTCCATAAGCTGGCGTTGGGATTAGTACCGCATTATAAATGGCTAGCTGGGCTTTTCTGCTAACATTCTTTGCGCCCAGGAATCTACCTAACTCTCCATTTACCAGAGATGTGACTTATTTGAAATTCTTCTATTTAAAATACAAATACAAAATGCAAAATACCTATTTTGTATTTAAATACCTTTTTGTTGAAAGCATTTTGTATTTTATTTGAAATACCTCTCGAGAGGTATTTTGTATTTTGAATAGTCATTTCAAAATACAAAATACTTTGTGATTAATTTTAGCCAAATTCATTCTTAGGATACCATTTCTTTTTGTAAGTACAATTTTAGTATAGTTTGTTATTTATCGTATGTATTAAAATTTTAAAGTTTTTATAGGTTATTATAATTCTATAGGTAAAATTTAATAGGTGGTCAAGTGGTCGAGCACCCCGCTTTTGAATCAAGAAGTTGTTGTGGGTTCAAATCCTGGCTCACACTAATGACTTTTTGAAATGATATTTAAAAGTTATACATACATACATAACCTCACGCCAAATCCCTTGCGAAGTAGGCAGAGAGAACAGAGCACATAAGGCACGACTCTTGCACGCCTCACTCGCTTATTTGATCTTAATTGGTTTTTTTTTATTAGCTTTTTATTAGCTTCACTTGTATGTTTGTATGTTTGTAACCGACTTCTTTGGGCGCGATTTTGACCCACTTTGAACGGCTAGATTTCGTTCAAACTTTGTAGATTTATCGAGGACCGATGACAATACACTAATTTGATAAAATTATAGAAAACCGAACTAAAAAATAGAAAATAATTAATAGTTTTAAAAACTAAAAAACACGCTTTTTATAGAAAACCGAACTAAAAAATAGAAAATGAGTTTTAATAAAATTAAATTAAGAATAGTGTTGAAAATTTCAATAAATATAGATTAATAATAGTGTGAATAAAAAAAAATAAAAAAAAGCGTGGGGTTCTTTTTAAGATCTTATCAAAATGGTAATCACTTTAGTATTTAGTTTTTTAAACTATTAATTATTAATGATATAAGGAGGCAAACGAGCTTGCGGGTCACCTGATGGAAAGCGACTACCGCCGCTCATGGACAACTGCAACACCAGGGTTATCACATCAGCGTTGCCGGCCTTTAAGGTGGGAATAGGCTCGTTTCTTGAAGGTGCCTAAGTCGTAGCGGCCCGGAAATACTGTTGCCGGCAACTCGTTCCACAGCGGAACAGTTCGTGGCGAGAAGTGCCAAGGGCCTAAGCCAATCTGACAGAGTTTGGTTAACGGCAAGCCAAACCGCGCGTCGTTGGATGCGTTAAATGGGGTAAGCTAGTACTCATCTTTTGGCAGAGGCACCCTGCCCAAAGATGAGAACAGTAATCCACGTAAGGTCGGAAATCCGCTATATATAGCTGCAAGCGATTACCTGACGTGAAATACCGTCCTTTTTCTAAGCCAATTTGGCCTTGCCCTCCAGATAACCGCAAAACTGGACAAGTCGACCCCAAGAATTCCGATATCGGTTGAGGCGGGTAACCGAGTGCCCTCAAAAAAGGGAGGCAACAAATGGTGACTTTTCAGTGGTAAACGCGCAGACCTGTGTCTTCTTAGGGTTGAATTAGACCAAGTTGAGTCGGCCTTAGTCCGAAATCTGACTAGGCAGAGTTTCGATTGTAGACACAGTTTATTCCGGTACGAATCGACGTTTTCCCGAGAAATCCGCGGGTGGCCGGTATATATGGCATCCGCCGTACCGCATAGCCCCGTACCGTATTCGCATAACAATGAAGATAGCACACAACCCTGGGGGACTCCAGCACTCACGGATTTTAAGTCGGAACATGACCCGTCGACAATGACCTTAATGCGCCGCGCCGCGAGAAAACTGGGGACCCAATCGCATGATTTCAAATCCGCTTCTGGATCTACTGGCAGAGTGCCCAGAAGACCGACCGCATTGCCACGTCAAATGGCAATGCTAATCCCCTGTGAGAATAATAGACCAGCCCCCTAGCCGAGAGAGCCTTTGATCCGTTTCTTTGCAAGATCTTTATAGAGTGCACGAGCACTCGGACCCCGTGTTCCTAGATTCTCAACCCCAAACGCTCAACCACTGGACCACTGAGACTCATTGAAGATTTCGTCAAAAAGTATTTTATTTTGAAAATACCTATTTTGCATTGTCCATTTGAAATACAAAACGAAAAACTTTTTAGTATTTGGCATTTGAATTAGTAAATCTGAAAAGTATTTAGTATTTTGTATTTAAATGCTTTTTAAAACCATTTTGTACATCTTTGCCATTTACGCTGTTTTCAAGACCACTCTTCGTTCTATATTCATCTTATCTATTAATAATAATTACTTAAATTACTGTTACACCGGGAATGTAGAAAGAAGAGTAAAATTATAAAATACATAGTGTTAAAATAGCGTTGAGGGATACCTGGGAGCAAACAATGTGAGCAACAAAACCCAGCTCCCTAACAGTACGATACAGATCCCAACACTAACTTATGAAAGCGAGAGTTGAGCATGGCAGAGGGTGCATTAAAATAATGATAAAGCAGTCGAGATGAGGTCACTGCGCAAAGTTTGTGGCATTTGGTTCACCGACCACGTCGAAAAAAAAGGTTATAAGGAAGAAAGGTTTAAAAGAGGATTGGAAGAGAGTGTCAGTGTAAAAATTAAGGAAGTGCCTACTCCAATGGTTTGCACACATAGAAATAATGTTTTTATGCAAGGTTGACTAAGCAGGTGTACAGTATAGAAGCGGAAGGATGGAAAATACGTGCTCGCCCTCATCGAGTCATATTGGATTCGACATACTTCCCATGATCAAATTAAACGTGTCCTTAAGAAATTTGATGCCAGGAGTCCTAAAAACCGGCGAACATGTGCGACAATGTTGATTGAAAGTCAAAGAAGTAAGGGATGTAAGAATTGTTCCCAATGGCACTCTGTTTTCTCTGCACTACCCCTCAGACTTGGTATAAAGATATGTAGGTATCTATGTACTATTACACTCTCAACAAAGTTAACCACGACTCAAAATTAGCACTACGATAGTTTCGGTTTCGGCCAGATTTGGCCAAACTTTGGGAAACTCCCGCCGAAACTCGATTTTTGGCCGAAACTCGGCCGAAACCGAAACCGAATTTTCGGTCGGACACTCAAAATAATGCTCTCGTGTCAATGTTGTTTTAACTGTTTTTTTTTCATTTAAGCAGTTTTTTTAATTGACTAGTTTCGGATAGGCTAAAGCTTTTAAGCCATACTGCCTTGTCTGACGTGCATTTTTTATGAAGCAACAAACTTAAAACTAACATAAACTAACGAATGAGTGATTTTGATATCATAAACTAGAACAATTATAAAAGGCATTCGTAAATAACATACATAAACTAGGTGATCGACAATAATCGTAATACTTCGCTCAGAGAGACCGAATATATCTCCGATGCGCCCCTTGCGGATCTAACATAGGCTTTGGAGTAGACTGCATAATTATGTGGCTATTAAAGTCCTTGGCCAAGCGTACTTGAGGACTGCATATGTTGCTATCGCTTAAGTGCTGCGCCTCGTCAGCTTGCAAGACCGGCTTATATAGCAGTGAAAAGAGACAGGTAGACGGTATGTGAGCGAGAAAGTATTCATCAGCACGCTTTCTGCGATATATACATACATACACATTCATAACTTCACGCCAAATCCCTTGCGGAGTAGGTAGAGAGAATAGAGCGCCATTAGGACGATTTTTACCATTATCCTTGCACCCGTTCTGGATTCCTCCCTTTCAAACACCATAACTTACGTTTTGGTCGCATTGAACTGCAAGTCTTTAAGTATGCTATCATCTTTCATAATGGTGACTAGTGTTTGCAGATCAGACGGCGATTCGGCTAAGAGCACGGCGTCATCTGCGTAAAGCAGGCAGCTCACAACTAGGTCACCCATTCGCATATCTACATTCGATTTTTAAATCTTCTGACGTCACCTTCCTCTAGGAATCGTTCTATTTGGTCAGGGAAGGTGTATTGTGGCCGTCGTCGACTTCTGCATCCATCCGCTTTTGCATTGCATATCTGCTTAGTCAATCTTGCATCATCTTACATGTCCAATTGTCTGAACCATCAGATATATAAAAATATTTTTTTTGTTCATTTATAACTAGTTTTGATAACTAGTTGACCTGGCGAACTTTTGTTCCGCATGAAAAGTATTAAATGAGTAAATTTTGGATATCATGAGGTTCAATTTGTACTATTTATTGGCATTCGTCTTGGCCGCGACTACTGTGCGACGTAACTACAGTCCGGCTTTTTTAATACTGCATTATATTCGAAAATATACGTTTAAATTACATGGTGTAAAGGGCATGATCAACTATATTACATGCACAATCTATTTAAAATACTGAAAAGGACGAAAATTAATGCTGTAATGTTTAAAATCGATTCGTAAATAAGGCATAATTTCTCGTAAAAAGTAAAAAAATAAACGTGACTCTTTTACATTCCCGCCAAAACCCTGCAATTTTATCAGTTTCAGTTGAAAAAACGGTAGCACTGTTTAGGTATTCCCATAGATAATCATAATAATATTTGACAGTATTTGTAGGTATTTAACTCATTGAATTTCATTGAAATTCATTCATCATTCAGTGCATAGCCGGTCACAGTACTGGCCTGGCAAGTTCTTTCACTATCTCGAAAGCAATAATTCCCCTAAATAATTCGTCCTTACCTCGCATCGCAATCCTTTACACAATTTACACGAAGCAACCAACCTTATTTTATTAAATTTACCGCTGCCGCCACATTTACATTGTACAAATCATGTAATGTATTTAGTTTAGGTGTGTATTTAATTTTTCTGTAAAAAATGATGTGATAGTGTAAACCAGTGCTTTATATGTGTTTTCTTTTGTCACGAAGATCTATAGATCATTTCATAATTTTGTTTGTAGCGAAACTATTCCAATCAAGGTCATAATATTTTATTGATGTACAAACTGTATTGGACTAGGTGGATCTTTGTTTTACGTAAAATGTTATAAAAACAGCTTGAAATGTGAATTGATACGAACAAGAAACTATGTAAGTACAATAATTTTAATCCTAATACCTATCTTTTTAAAAGTATGTTAGTTTCTTTTTTGCAAATTAATTATTCTCTTGTTAGTTTCTTATCCTGGTTAACCTAGGAACATAAAGACATTTAGTTTTATCAGCTTTTTGATTATTTACTCTGAAAGATGTGATACAGCTATGCTACTAGATGTTTTTAATAACCATTCTATCACATCTGAGGGTTTATATTTGGAAGCTATAACCTAATTATTTTTCATATAAACTGTAATATTCCACATTTTTGCTTAAATGTTTATGATTTGTCTGCAACTTAAATAAAATATGTTGTTTTTATTAGTTCATAACAAAAGAAAAATTATGAAAAGATCTAAGTAAACTACTTGTATATCATATTTTTATATTTATTTGACTGGCTAAAAAGTCTGGTCATAGTAAATTACATAGCATCATTATATAAAATACTGTAAAATTTAATGGCCGAGCGCACACCGGTCCGGGTTCAATTCCTGACACTTGCTCACACCAATGACTTTTCTAAGTTGTTTCGGAAGTAATGTGTGATAAATATCAATGACTGAAAACTTTGTGCCCAGTATGGCAATAGGTTTGCCACCTATTCCATTTGGGACGTAAACATAACGGAGAGATGGGGCTTAACAGCCGCTGCCTACACCTTTGGGTAACATAAGGCGTGAAGTTATGTTATGTTATGTTATGTAAAAGTAAACTCGTATATCTATGTAAAACTAATCTAAACAGAAGACATTTATCAGCTCGAAATATAATATTAAAATATACATTCCATACCTTCAAGTCCCCTGCGGGGTAGACGGAGAGGACAGAGCTTAATAAAAGAGCAAGCACAATTCTTACTCTCGCTTATTTAACTTTCATAACTCTTGTTATACAGGTAGGTAATGACAAGAGAAAATAGGACTAAAAAAATGTAAAAACATAATAGTATGGCAGGGCAGGGTCTATATCGCCTATGAGTATTTACTATTTGTTCAATGATAGACCAATGTTCCTTTAGGTAATATAATGGTGTATATACAAAGTTATATGAATAGGCATTTTTTTGTGAGAGATGAGAACATAGGAGTATGAGGCATCCTTAGCTCTTACATTGTTGAGTTGTAATTGTGCATAGTTGTCAGCCTACCTATCATTACTTGTTAATGCAACTCATATGTTTGAAACATGAAACATATTTGTTTCTAATTAGTTGGTGAGTATTTCTATATATGATGTTATTATTAGATATTTGGACTCATCAGATTTGTTCATGTATTTTACTTCAAGGGATTGATTTACACATTTCAGGATAAGAGAAACATGCTTAAAATTTCGATCAAAAATATGACAAAACAAACACATCTGTTTAGTTTACATTGTTCTTCCTGAGACAAGAGAATGTTGCGTGGAAATTTGAATACTGACATTATGACTTGAATTCAATGTTGTGATATTAATAGGAGGAACAGGGAATAAAGAAGTAAGTGGAATTTTTAGAATAATTTTAGCATGTGCTTAGTGTATGTGTAGTAGTACTTGATGAGCTGATTTGATATGAGCATTAATATAAATCTGTTCTTTTTATAACAAAGTATAACTTTTATTTTTAGCTCAGAATGATGGAAACCTGTAGTTCTCGTTTCACTGCAGCAGAAGGTGGAGCACGCCTTGCGGCGGCAGCAGCTATGAAAAATATTGTGGCTGTAGAGTATCACTCCTTCATACCTGTAAGGCTGCTTTGTGAGAAAGCTTTCCAGATTCGGGGGTAATTATCTGTATTCAGTCTTTTTACTATTGTGTACTAAGTTTTGCTGATGCATGTAAGGTATTAGAGTACTATATGACCTAAACTGTAGGGTCATTTAATTCATCACTTCTTGAATAGTCACCTAAAAGTGTCATTTGAGAATATGATTGTTTTCTTTACAGAGCTTTATCTGGGGGCAGTCAACGATCAGTATATGTGACCAGAGCTACACGCATACATGTTGTTGCATATGAACTCAAAATATTAACAGATCTAGATACAATATGTGCTGACAGTTATGACGCAGTCAGTGACTGGTCTAGCGAATTGGAGCTAAAAGAAGTGAGTTTCTTTACAAATTAAACTTTTGAAGTGTAACTTCTAATGTCTTGCGCAAACTTTTAATGCTTTTAACGCCCCTTGCGCCCTTAAACGTAATATATATTAATAGAAGGGACGAATTTGGACTGGTCTATTTATAAATCCAGGAAGAGAATTGCTTAAGCGTGATTTTTATCTGTATGTAGACATCTAGTAGCTAGTGGTGGTACAAAACTTAATAGTTTGTTTCTTTGGACGCACTAATCTCAGAAACCGCTGGTTCTATTTTAAAAATTCTTTCAGTGGTGGATAGTCCATTTATAGAGGAAGGCTATAGGCTATATTATATTTTATAAACAATTAGGGATCTTTACTAAAAGTCCGATAATGTAACCCAAGGTGTAAAAAAAGCACCTGAAAAAAATGACTACATCGCGTACGCTGCAAAAACTATTGATTGTGGAGCAAAACAATGTACTACATCTTTGCAGAATATATAATTGACTATACAAAAGGTCGCGACACCATGTGTCTAACTATTAAAACATCATAATTTCAATTATTGTAAAAAAATTAAATAAACACTTATTGTGAGATAGCACAATAAGTGCTTATGATGTTTTAAAAGCCCTTTATTTTGTACTTTGGCATTAATTCTGATTAAAATAAATTACTTACAATTCAAGATAGATTCAATAGTTTTCTAGAACTTTTGGAATTATTTAAATCGGGCATTTCATTCAAAAGATTTCGAAATATACACGATCTAAGTATTAGATCTTTGGGCAAATATGTATTGCGCGCACATATTATAGTAACATAACTTCACGCCTTTTCTACCCGAAGGTCTAGGCAGTGGCTTTTAAGTCTCGACTCGCCGTTATAGTTACGTCCCAAATGGAAAAGGTGGCCATACCGGGCAAACGAGGGCTGATGGTAAGTGACCAGCGCCGCCCATGGACACCTGCAACACATATAGTGTTACTGTTGCGTTGCCGACCTTCAAGGGAGTAGGAAATAGGAATAGGAAAGGATGGGAAATGGGGATGAGCCTCCGGGTACCTCTCTCACTAAACGAAACGCGGCATGAGCCACTTTACGTCGATCTTCCGAGAGGTCGTGGTATTTCACCGGTCGAGCCGGCCCATTCATGCAGCGAACTGCTTGGCTCTACCACTACTATTCAATTTGTTAAGCTTGAATTTCATTAGTACACAGACATCAGTGGCAGGTTTAGGTACTATAATTGATTCGTAAAATCAATCATGTACCTCCACCCGCCACTAGATATATGGAGGTACTATAAGTGACACTAGAAACGCGGCCATTAGTGTCAACTACATTCCTTTATTTGATTGATTTTATTATTTTATTTCTAAAATTTATTAAAGAAATAAATACATAACATTTATAATTATGTGTTAAAGAACTGATTTTTAAAATATTTTACCAAAATCTTTTAATATATTCTTCAATACAATATATAAACTCTATAGAGTTAAACCATAGCACGATTTAATAAATTGACGAGTAGTGCCCTCTATGGCCGAGACGAATAAAACATTATAATATAATAAACTTCAATCAAGACATGATACACATTTATACTCATAGTTAAGTAACCTTATAAAAACATTTATAAGTTCATATTAAGGGTATAAATAAAAGTCTGTTTATGATCCTCGGTTCAAATAATCTTCATCAGTATGTTGTATTATTATACACAAAGTTAAATAAAATAATAGATAAGAACTTAGTCACCATTTCTCATAATCAGTCCCATTTTTAATAGTACCTGTAATATATTAGTAATAAGTATTAATAGTCTCGGTGGTCCAGTTAAGCAATCAAGCTCTCCGATTCTGGAGTCCTGGGATCGATTCCGGGCTCACACCAATCTTTAATCGGATTTTTTTGGTATCTTACTATCGTTAATATTAGGTACCCTATGGTGTTTTTTATGGGATAGGCAGGCAAACCTAATGAATAGGAAAGGATGGGGAAGGGGGTGGGCCTCCTCTCTCACCGAACGAAACGCGGCATGAGCCACTTTACGTCGATCTTCCGAGAGGTCGTGGTATTTCACCGGTCGAGCCGGCCTATTCATGCAGCGATTATTTTTCTCTATTTCTAAATCAATTTCTAACCCTTTTTATTTTCTTTTCTACAGTATGAAGTTATACTTTTAACGTGCGGAGGGACTCTACGCAATTTTTTTATTTTAGTTTGTTTTCTTACGCATCATACTTCAGAACCCAGCTTTTTTGGAAAACTATGTAAAGAATGTTTACTAAATTGTTAAAAAAAATAGACAATATGTATTATTATCGGCTTATGTTGTAGGTTGTTATATGTACAGCGGCAGTACTACAGAGGATATTGTCAGAACAACTGCTCACTGTTGGTGGTATCAATGTTTTGGTCATTGACAGCTGCCATTTGATATACACAGATGATAATCTTAAATATGTGAGTATGCTTTGGTTACTAACTGCGATGATGGTAAACAAGCGAACGGACCGCCACATAGCATGTTCGAGGTTGTACTAGTGGTTTGGCCTGGGCTTGTAAATTATCTGGTCCCATGGAATAGGTCCCATCTCCTCAATTAGATGGGATATCTTTGCTCATTCATTATCTAGCACGATTAATACTATTAATAGCAAGATTAAAATGAATCTATTTCTATAGCGTCAACCCTGCAGTATCCATTATTTTTATTTTTTTTTCTGTTACAATTTGCTTATTCTTAAAAGTATTTTGATATAGTTATGTTTTTACAGATTATGCGACAATATAAAGACTGTCCATTATTAAATCGCCCCGTAATTCTCGCTCTGACTTATCCATTGTTTGCTGCTCCAAAAAAAGAGTCGAAAAAAGAAGTTTCCTTGCAGAATTCACAAGAGATTATTACTATTAAGTGTCAAGAGGAGATGATGAAGGATAAGGTGAACATTTTTAATTTCTTTTTTGACACTTAGAGCATAGTTTGCATATGAGAGAATCAAACTGTGACATTATTCAATTTATTTGTACACGTGCTAGAACCTTGGCCGCCAATTACTGGGATTTGTTCAATTGAAATTACAGTTCAAATAATTGAATGAATTGATAAAAAATGGGGCGACTATAGTCGCTTTATAAAGCATCGTTTTATTGTAAATGAGAATAGTAAAATCCAGTGTTAAATATTATTGGAGTTTCGTTGCGGCTTAGCATGTGATCATGGGGCCTGGTCCCAAGCATAGCAATGCTTATAATCCTTCACGATTTTTTTTCTACGCATTTATTGAAATTTGACACAGCACCCCCCCTTCCCCGTACTTTCCTATCGCCAATCCCTTAAAGGTCGGCAACGCAACAGTAAAACTATATGTGTTGCTGGTGTCCATGGGCGGCGTTGGTTGCTTACCATCAGGTGACACGCCTGCTCGTTTGCCCTCCTATCCCATAAAAAAAACAGCAGTAGATGTATTTTTTTATTATCTGACACTTTAATAATATCTGTGCAAAGAGACTGATCGAGGCCTCTCGCGACCAGAGGCCTGCTCTATTCTTCGGACTCAGGATTAACATTGCCAGCGTGGCAATGCTAATCATGCAGAATATCCAGCATAATGCGTAGAAATTTGATTTGAGCTACTCTTTAAATTGCATATATTGTAGTACATTATTTACAATATATACAATAAAAAGGTTATTAGAACTAAATAGATTTATTAATACCATTGATGGATGATCATTTCAATAATACTTTGAAGGCTAACGAAAAGGAACTGGGCGTGTATGTAAACGTCGACGACTTCGATCTATACGAGATGCTGGAGTGGAAGATTGAACAGTTGGAGAGCGAGTTGTGCTGCCAGATGGACCTGGCCGAGGACATTGACGTGGGGAAACGGTAAATATAACATGTGTCATCTAACTCGTGCATCGATTTGTAAATGTATTTTCGGAATGTTATGTGTCTAAAATATCGTTGACTGGCTACATTGCTATTTGAGTCATAAACTTCAGCGTTTCCAGGTGCACAACCGCTGCCGAAATCTTTGGATACAACAAGACGAGAAGTTATAAAAAAATAAATGTCCTTGACATGTGATCGTGTATTCGAGTGCCTATGGTTAGAAACTGTACCGTATACCGTGTACCCTTATATCCGCACGTGTAGTCTACATTTGGTCCACGTTAGGTACAATATTATCAATCTACAATCCTTAATACAGTCATTGAAGTGTGCCTGGATTCGATTTCTGGATTTTTCAATCAATAGTCGGAGAGCTAAACCACTGGGCTCCAATACGATAATCTGTTTAAGCAATGTAGATTATCGTTTTGGAGATAAACAATACAAATAAACATATTTTTTGCAGAGTATCAAGTTCTCAGACTAAACCTAGAGAGTTGATTATAGAGTATGGCCATAGATCGTCAACTGATGACGTCTCAGAAGAATATAAGGATTTGGAGAGTTTTATGACGCAGACTATAGAAGATGCAATGGAGTTCATGACAGATCATCGGTGAGAAGTTTTTTTTTTCAATCAACCTACTTATATATCATCAATCAATGCATAACTTCACGCCAAATACCTACCATATATCTGCTTATTCAAACTGGAAACTGCTTATTCTTTCTTTCTATATGTCTAAAACATCAGAGCATACTCTTTCTTATTCTTACATCGCCACTCCCAATCCAACTTCCTTCCCTCCAACCTTGCTTTCGAGACAGTCAGCGAGAGTCACCCCTCATATTTTGCGCAGTGCCCTTATCCCGACCGCGTTTGTTTTCTTTTTATTTTTTTTATGGGATAGGAGGGCAAACGAGCAGGCGTGCGTGACTAGTGTCGCCAAGGACACCTGCAACACATAAAGTGTTGCAGTTGCGTTGCCGATCTTTAACAAAGTAGGGTAGGAAAGAGATGGGGAACCGGGTAACTCTCTCACTGAACGAAACGTGGCATGTGCCACTTTACGTCGAGGTTCTGAGAGGTCGTGGCATTTCACCGGTCGAGCTGGCTCATTCATGCAGCGAACTGCTTGGCTCTAAATGGCTGGCTCTGCTTGGCTGAAAATCAGCTGCTATATATGTTATAAAAGATTGTGGGTTTCCGTGGCAGCCGTTGGGACCCATATATAATATTCATCATTGAAATTCATTCATTGAAATATAAATGAACTTGTTACAGGCATGATCCTACAGAGATATACGGCGAGGAGATGTATGAGGAGTTTATGAACATTCCAGATCCCAGTGTGGACCCTATGATTATTTTCAAACAATTCCTGTATATTCTGCAACAATTCGGTGAGTTTTGCTAGCTGTTATCTAATATTCGTTTATTTGTAATTTGTGTAAAAACACTTGAATGTTGGTAACCACCGGAGACTACAAAACTACGCACCAAGCTTTGTTGGTTAATAACCAACAATACTTTGGTATCTTGGTATGAAAAACTGAGTTGAGTTGAGTGAGTTGTATAATAATTTTGTTACAGGACCTTACGCCGCAGACAAAGCAGCTTTCGCATTATTAACTAAATTAGAAAAATTAAAAGTGAAAGTACCGTACGAGAGACACTTTCTACTGTTGTGCTTGTGTACAACTGTTTTTGTTAAAATAAGAGGATACGCAGATTACGTATTCAGCAAGGTCGATGACGATTGGTTGAGAATTAAAATGTTCAGTACGCCAAAAGTATTGAGATTTGCCGAAATATTGGAATCATTTAACCCACCACCAACTAAGAATAGTAATGCTGGAGATAGTAATAAAGAAACTGATATCGATCAATGCAATATTAATAATAGAGACGATATCACGAAAAAAATGCACAACGACATCGACAAATGCGATTTTACATCTCTCGGTAACAGAATACAGGACACTATCAATATTTACGAGGCCAATTTGAAAGAGATCAACTACTATCCCAGTGATATTTGTAAAAATGATTCTGATAATACTAATACTACAATGGGTCACGATTGTGGCAACGATGCCACAACTAATCCCACATTGGATGATAAGGATACTAATACGAACAGTGATGCGACCAGTAATGTGATCGAGAAGGGTGAAAATAATATCAGCGATGTTGCTAAAAGTGGTATTATTGATAACAAACTGCCCGAGTCGTTTCTAAGATCACTTTTACCAAGACGTGCAACGCACAGGGCGCGTGGAAGGATACGTATACCAAGAAATAATATAGCCAGGATGTTAATGCAGCAGAATCCTGATACTTTATGCGGCATTGTGTACATGAAGGACGCATTGGTCGCCAAGATTATGTTTATGATCATTGTGGTGAGTATTTGGACTACTCTGAGCTATTGTTTGAGGCATTACACTATTGGTATCTATAACGAGATTTAAAGAGTTATTGAAGGTTGTATATTATTTTTTAACATCACAATTTATGATCTAAGTAAACACTCTAAAAAGTGTTGCCTGGAACAGTTACAATTATGTTCCTTGTCGATTTTAGAATGCATTCAGTGGAAATATTGACTGTACCCATTATTCCCTCTCTTGTATGGTAAAATATCTTATATGCTATTCTTATATCTCTGTTTTCATTCTATTTATTATATCCTGAAAAATATTGTTTTTTAGGACATGTCTCGATGCAACCCACGGCTGTCCTATCTCTGTGCCCAGTATTGCGCTACAGAGAATCCCGCAAATCCGGAAACCGAGCTTAAAGAGTGTCAGCGGCAAGGAAAGAAACAAGAAGAAGTACTTAAAAAGTGTGTATTCGAAAATTATGTTTGCTTGTTACAGGGGCTTGTGAATAAATTTCTATTGTGTTATTTGTCTGCAGGTTTCGTATGCACGAATGTAATCTCTTACTGGCAACATCCGCGCTGGAGGAAGGCATAGATCTGCCCAGGTGTAATCTAGTGTTGAGATGGGATGTACCATCATCGTAAGTATTTTCATTACTCTTTGATACTATCAAGATTTTGATCTAAAATATCATCCTTAAATTTTACCCTTTACTTTGTGTCCTTAGAATACGTACACGGGGCGTGTACGTATTCTAAGGACACGCACTAGAATAAATAATTCACGTACCGGTTGGAATTTTATATGTGTCAATACGTCAAATACGTTAGTTTTTGTCCTATTTTACTGATTTATGTAAACTAAACTTAAATAACGTTTCATCTTCCGAGATGGATTCAGATGTCATATAGGTTATCAGGAGTTTGATTAGCTATATTTATATATATACATATATAATATTAGCTTATGATCACGGTATATTTGAGGGTATTTCTCCACAGTTGTTGGTTTTCCGAAGGGCGATATATTAGAGTTGCGATTGTACTGTCTGCTTCTTTGTAGGTACCGTTCGTATGGGCTCTGTCGTGACAGGGCGAGAGCACCCAGAGCCACGGCCGCATTATTGTGCAGCTATTCTACTGAGACCACTGAGAGTTTGCTTCACAACATAGCTACTTACAGGGAATTGGATCAGGTAACTTAGAAAAAGACAATATTCTAACATAATTATTAAATAACATAGAATTGATATCGCTTGAACCAGAACCATTACCAGAAACCATCTGTGATATTTGTATTTATTTCTTTAGGTTATTGGCAGAAAATGTGGATGCGGTGTTCAAGATGAGCCAGCTCAGGAAGAAGAAGATCATGCTGATAGACTTAACTCATTCATCAGCCCCTATACGCCAAAAGGGGGTAACGGTATGGAAATATACGAACATACTGATATTAATGAACTTAAAAGTAGAGGCATCATTAATGACACAGCAAAGACCAAAATCATTGATAGTAATAATCAAGATGTTTCTAACATTGCTGATAGCGACGATACTCTACTAAATGTTGATAATGTTGAAAGTAAAAAAGACAATACACATAATTTGAATAACTATAAGACTGAGGACAAGTTTGATATAATGGACGGTAATAGAGACACGGTAGAACAAAATATGGATAGCGAAAATTGTAAAAGATTAATTAATAATATAAGTGAAAGTAATAATAGAAACGAAAGTCATAAATATGAGGCTAAAACCAATGTGAAGGCTAAGAAAAATCTTCTTAATGCCTTAGACAGTAGCGTCAATATTAATATTGATAAAATTAGTCAATCCGATAATATATACGATGACAACTTATTTGTCAATGCTAAGAATATTAAAAATATTGAGGACAACATGGACGAAATGAAAATTGATAATTGCGTTCATCAAAATGGTTGGGATATTAGTTATTTAGATCAAAAAACTCATATGGGTAACGACAGTGTATATAATGCCAAAAGCGAAATTAATATATTAACCAGTGTTATTAATGAGCATGCGAAACAGAAAATACATGAAAGTAACGATTTCAAAACGAATATAAACATTCCAATACCTGTTATAGCCAAAGAAGAAAAAGAAATTAAAAATATGTCCAAGTTAGAGGGTTATGTTCATGATATTAAAGAGAATGTCTACTGTAATAAGTGTTGTGTTAAAATCAACGAGTGCTCCTGTGTGCCCAAGGGTAATGATGTTATTAAAAATGATATAAGCACAGATGATGCTAAGAAACCTTTGACTGGCAACGACAACGCGAGTGTGGACTTGAATACAGCGATCACATTTATAAATAGGTGAGTGGTTCTCTTTATTTTTATGATGTAAAATTATATGAATACTTGAACTAAATTACTGCCCTAAAATAGACTTTGTAAGTCGAAATCTTAAATATGTATATTATACACTTTTTGTAACTTCAGAACTTTAATTTACAGTTACAGCAGCTGCTGAAGATTTTGTAAATCTTGGATTGAATCCATTATATCTTCTCTAAAAGCAGCCTGATGTGGAATTAAATAGTTTTGTAATTTGTTACAGATATTGCGGAAAGTTACCATCGGACACATTCACACGTCTCGCCCCCCAATGGTGGATGGAGACGGTCCAAATTGCACACAAAGACACCAAGGAAATGAAAACGGCTTACATTTGCACACTGAGATTACCGCTGAACTGTCCCGTCAAGTATAATATTGTGGTAAGTTTGCTTTGATTCACGCTTTGACCTTATTCGATAATCTGAAGTGTAATTTATTGAAAAAAAGAGTTAAAAAAAGAGTTATTGAAAAATTTCATACAATGCACTAATATTCCAAATTGCAGGGACACCCAATGCCTACCAGGGTTTTGGCAAGGAGGATGGTGGCGTTGCAAGCTTGTAGAATACTTCACAAATCTGGAGAACTGGACAATCAGCTGATGCCTATCGGTAAGATTATAGTTCAGGAGTGCTCTAATTATAAAGGCAGTTTTTCAACCCGATGTTGAAAAGGTGTCTATATAATCTGCTTTGAGTATCTGTTGAATGTTATCTGATTTTAGTTTCCTTTTTATTAAGTAGTGGTAAAACAGTGGTAGAGCCATGCAGTTCGCTGCATGAATGGGTCGGCTCGACCGGTGAAATACCACGACCTCTCAGAAGACCGACGTAAAGTGGCTCATGCCGCGTTTCGTTCGGTGAGAGAGGTACCCGGAGGCCCACCCCCTTCCCCATCCTTTCCTATCCCCTATCCCTTATAGGTTGGCAACGCAACAGTAACACTATATGTGTTGCTGGTGTCCATGGGCGGCGTTGGTTGCTTACCATCAGGTGATACGCCTGCTCGTTTGCCCTCCCAACCCATAAAAAAAATGCTAGCGTGTACAAATGAACACTCCTTCGCTGTTGGATAAAATGAACAACTCTATTGATCTCTTGAAGATAACCAGTTGTAATTTTGCATTATGGTCCTTCCATGATGTTAAAAGAATCGCTAACTATCAACTGATTTTGTAGTATCACTTGGAAGTCGTAACATAACATTAGCAACCCCTACTAACATTGGGATTCCTTTATATTAACATAGCAATATTTGTTTTTATTTCCAACACCAATATATGGAAACCAATAATTATTTGAATTGTATTTTTTCTGTTAGGCAAAGAGAACTTCAACATGGTTGGGCAAGATTTATCCAATAACACTGGTGCTGAGGCTCCTGATAACAGCGAGAGCGCACGCCCTGGCACCACCAAGCGAAGACAATATTATTACAAAAGGGTCAGTTAAGTTGCTATTTACATTATCATCTCACTCTATACCTGATCTCTTCTCTCTCTTCTATTTTTTAAAAACGGAACCCATCGTTAATAAATAGACAGCACTTTAATTTGTTTTGAACTCCTGATCCTGATCAAAGTACATACATAACTTCACGCCAAATCCCTTGCGGGGTAGGCAGAGAGAACAAAACGCAGCTCTGGCGGCAGCGATTCCTACACGCCTCACTCGCTTTCATAACTCTTCTCATGCCCGCGCGTCGGTTTTTGAGGCTCCTAACATCACCTTCCTCCAGAACACGTTCTATTTGGTCATGGAATGTGTTTCTCGGCCGTTGTCGACTCCTACATCCATCCGCTTTTGCATTATATATCTGCCACAATATATAAATTCCTTTCATATTGAAGTTATTTAAAGCATGTTTAATTTCAGACAGCCTGGGCGTTTACAGACTGTCAACCGGTGATTGATACAAGAGATTCAGACATCGATTCCTGTGAACAGGAGAATGAGATCGGAACAGAAGACTCGTTGGAAAACCCAACAGGTGAGAGTGAGAGTGATGAGTGAGAAAAAAAAATTGATATAAATTACTTACTGTTAGAGCTACAACAGTTTTTTTTACCCGATTAATTCACAAAGAGGGTTGTTTATTTTTGTGTGTTATGAATATGTATTGTAATAAGTGAGGTACATTTGTTTCAGGCACAAAACGCAACATGCTATATGCAATAGTGTCGTCTCTGTGGTGCGCCTTACCTGAGAGGTACAACACTCGTGGTAGAAGGTTACACGCCCCACAGAACGCGAGTCAAGCGATAGGGATATTGATGGCTAGAGAGGAACCAGACAAGTTGGTGTATTTATGTTTTCAAATTTAATCAACTACAACTTAAATTATACAGTGTGAATATTCTTGTCATCTTCAAATAAATTTTCTATTTACTTGCCATAATATTAATCAGTATGTGTAGGCAAAACTATGTTTAGTTTTACAATATGCCTAACAGATTCCGTTCTCTAAGTTTACAGATCCCGGCATTCCCTGTGTACACCAGGTCTGGGGAAGTGAGAGTGTCAGTTGAATATGTACCTGATGCTGACGTCAGACTGTCACCCAAAAGAGAACGTCTAGTGAGAAGGTAAAGTTCTTATATAATATGAAATGTGTGCCAATCTTCTACAAATACCAGCTGACCCAGCAAACGTTGTCTTGCCATAAAAATAAAACAATAATCGTAGAGAGGTGTAAATTTGAGGTTATATGTATTTTTGAATTTTGTTTTATAAAAAAAAAAACGAAAATTTATCGAAATTTTAGTCAGCAACAGAAACATTTACAGTCATATTCTGAACCATACACATAATTTCTTTATAAAATAGCCTATTTGTTATTCTGGTAAGATAGGTTATTGTAAAGTTTCAATAAAATTAATTCTACAGTTTTTATGTGGACGAGTAACAAACACACATTCTGACATACTACAATCACGAACTTTCGCGGTTATAATGTTAGTAAGATATACAATTCAAATTGGACAGGTTCATGCACTTCGTGTTTGCCGAAGTGCTAAGAGTGCGCCGCAAGGGTATGGGGCTAGAGGACGAGGGGTCGACGCACAATAACTACTACATAGTGCCGACCATCAAATGTAAGTTATTTATAACATTCAACTAAAGAAAGAAACAGATATGCGTGGACAAGTAAATCGAAGTAAATTATATTCATTATATCAATGTGCAACCTCGCAATTCAAACTAAAAACATCCTTCAAAACGCGTCACCAGTCAGGAAATTAAATGGACATTTTGAAGTGACAAAGGCTAGGCTAGCTAGACTACATGTATGGAAACTATGAAATTGTAAGACCGTATTATGATGTACAAAAAAAAAACTATATGTGATTATTTAACAAATACAGCTAGCCGTTCAGACGGAACTACCAAAATAGATATAGACTGGACATTCCTGCAGCTAATATACGACCACACAGAGTGCAAGAGCACCGCTTGCGTAGAGTCAGCTCTCTTGTGGGAGAAAACAGAAGATGAAGAAGTCGACAAGGTGAGTGATATGTTTCGTTACAATTTTTAAGATATTCATCATAGGGACTTCGCGCCGTTTAATGCTTTAAGAGGTGGACCTGTCATACATCGGGCACATTTTTTTCAACCATCCATATTTATCACATGTAAACGGGCCTCATGGTGAATTGGTAAAACTACAGACTGTGGAACTGGGTGGTCGGCGCGTTCGATTCCCACTCGAGTACAAATATTTATGATACGCATAAATGTTTGTGAGGCGTTTGGCTTTTCTGTAAATTAATATAATGTATTTACCAAAAAAACAAGAATGTGTATGTAGAGTTCGCTAGCACCATCGCTTCAATGCTACAATATGTACCTACATTTGTGAGGACGAAATATCATATTAATAGACGTACCATAAATCCTCATAAAAACTTACTTTACATATTGTTGGATACAAACACCGATATGACAAGGGACAAGTGCTTGTTTGTGATATTTGTACAAGTGTAGTGTTTATTTGTACACTTGTACAAATAAACAATATTGTAGCTAATAATGGACGTTCATTACTTGTGCCGAGGACACACGGTCACACCTGCCGCACACAAATATTAACAAATTTATTTCAAACGTATATCTATCATTACACGTTCAAACATTTTTCGGTTAATTCACTTCTTATATTTTATTTAAAGCATTTTTTGTTTAATACTGTTTTTGCTTTTAAATTAACAATGAATACTCGTAAGTGTTGTTTACATCTGAAATACTAGACGTAATTCGCTTATCTTGGAGATGGGCACTAAAAGTTTCAGTAGTACATATTAAACATTTTTCGTGTCGATCCTTAAAAACAATTTTTTTTTTCAGGAAACGAAAGTGTCTGTACGCGAGAGACGGAACAAAGTGAAAAATATGGAAAATCCTCTGTTGAAGCAGGGTGAGGTGTTCGTGTTCGACCCTGACAAGTACAAAGAAGCTGTCGTGACTCCGTGGTACAGGAACCAAGATCAGCCGCAGGTTTGTATCTCACCTGGCGCATCTGCGTTTTGACAGAGGTAGAGCCACGCAGTACTCACTCATGTTGAAAAATTGTTTTTTGTACGGTTTCTCTAATATACACAGGTGGTGGGATAAGGTGTGATATTGTATTGACTATTACTAAGACCCATTATTTGCCCTTATCCGCACAATAAACTATTTGAATTTGAATGTACATTTAAATGTTTGTAGTTCTTCTTGGTGGCCGAGATTTGTTGGAACCTAACGCCGGAGTCGTCGTTTCCATCGGTGAGTCATGCAAGTTTCCGTGACTACTACACGTGCAAATATGGAGTGACCCTCACACAGAAACAGCAGCCGTTGTTAGACGTAGACCACACCAGTGCCAGGTTGAACTTGCTCACTCCAAGGTGAGATCATCAGACCATACATAAATATAGATATTTCCATAACTTACTGATGTATGTATACACAGAAATAACACTAAGAATGAGTGACCCCTTTTCAGATACGTGAATCGCAAAGGTGTGGCACTCCCGGTGTCATCGGAGCGCACTCGTCGTGCCAAACGAGACAGACTGGACCAGAAGCAGATCCTGGTGCCGGAGTTGTGTCGAGTCCATCCATTCGCTGCTCCTCTATGGTTTGCGACCGTCGCTTTACCTTGTGTACTATATAGGTATGTATTATTGTATTTATGAAATTCTGTCACTGGTTGCTTTTATTATAGCCTGGAGTGTAGTCGTTTCAGTTTGACGAATTTAATCTAAAGAATGTGTTTCCAGTGCATTTCAAATTTTGAAACCAAAGGTGCATATTTGCAACTAAATATTTGTTTGTATTTCAGAATCAACGCGTTGCTGATTGCTGATGAGATACGTCGCTCGGTGGCCATTGACGTCGGCCTCGGTATACCTAAAATCAACGAACAAACCATGCCCGGGTTCCAATGGCCCGCTTTGGACTTTGGATGGAGTTTAGCTGAAGTAAGTACACGTAAGGAAAGAATATAAAGAAAGCTCATTATAAAAGCTCGGTAACTTTATGTGCACCTACCTAGAACAAACCAAAATAAAATTTTGTTATATCTCAGAAATGAAAGAGAACAAGCAACATTTAAAAAAGTTTGTTTTTGGGGCGGGCAGAAGTTGTCGAATACACTTATTATACTTAATTATGAGCACTGAAGTTTATTATGTTTAAGTCCAGTTGCCAGTGAAAACTGTTGATAAATGCATTAATAATAATTACAGGTTTTAAATGCAGATTTTGAGAAGAACGAAAAGAAAAGAGAGGAAGAAGAAATGAAGAAAGAGCAGAGAGATAAAGAGTTGAGGTTTGTTTTTTTGTTAAGTTTGTATTTAGTTTAACTTGAAGAATTGTTTTTTTTAAAATTGATGTTATTAAGTTTGTAGTTGCGATACTTTTGTTCAAAAACATTATTTTATAGTTTTTTTTATTACAGTTTTGAAGTTATGTTATACATTATATTACTCTGTGAAATGAGTTTGTTATTACATCTATTCAATGCTGTTTATTTTAATATTTTGATATTTTTGCAGAGAACGAGATGATAAGAAGGAGAAAGAAATTGAAGATGAAAAAGAGGTTGAGCAAGAATGTAAAGAGAAGACGATTAATGATATATTGCAGGAGAAAGAAGAAGCAGCTGGTGTGAGTATTAATTTTAATATTACAGAATAGAAAGTGAATAGGATATTTATTCATATTAATACAATTGTAGTGTCTGTTTGTAATATTGAAATAATGTGCCGTATGTGTAGTAAATATATGTATATGAATATATATACGGTACATACACTAAAATAACACTTTTTATCATTTTTGTTTTTCTGTCTGTTCTGACTAATCACTGGTATGGTTAGACTGATTTTTTATTTATTTATTTTGAATTTAAATAAAGTTTGCCGGGTCAGCGAGTATTTATATTTTAAATTTGGAATTATTTTTTTATAAAACATGGTAATATTTCAGAGTTTTGAAATTGGTACTTGGAGTAACGATATGGCCGCTGAGATACCTGAAGATTTAGAATATGACGAGTTTTTGGAGCCGCTGCCACCTAATTTGACGTTTTGTACTTCGGCGTCAGGTAAATATGAAATATATAATGTATTCGTTACTGTTAAACGTGAGGTTAGTTTATTGTTGCAGAGATTTGTGAGTAGAGGTTGTGATTTGGTTTTGTTATTGAATGGAGATCGTTGTTTTCGTGTTGGAGTTGTGGTATGTCGAAAGTGATTTGATTGGCATTTTAACTTGAATTTCGATGCTGCAATGCTTAGGGTGAAACTGGTCTCCACCCAGGCGTCAAGTGCACTGGTGGTGCACTCAGCTCGAGGTCCTGCGGACGGAATGTGCTGTTGCGCGCCACCGGTGCTCTCACTACCGTCGGAGAAGCCTCAGAGATCCGGCTGTTGAGGACGGACTGTACGCTGCCTACAGGTCCACTCGTACAGCATTTAGGACGGCTATAGCCCGAGCCAACGAAGAATCTATGGGGCAGTGGCTCGAGACGCTTAACAGAGATCCATGGGGGCGCCCATACAAGGCGGTGAGGCAAAAGCTTCGTCCGTGGGCTCCCCCTCTGACCTGCAGTCTTGAGCCGCAGTTTACGGCTCGGGTTGTGGCGGTCCTTTTCCCCCGAAGGGGATATTTCAGGCCTCCCGGTATGGTCCCCACATATCGCGAGGCCGAGGAGAGGGTGGAGCCAGAAGTCTCTGAGGCTGAATTTGGGGCGGCATCCTCCCGACTCCTGCTTAAAAACGCTGCTCCGGCATTGGACGGGGTACCGGGGCGCGTCTTGATGTTGTCGCTGAGGGAGGGCCTCGGAGGACAGACACGGGCTCTGTTTTCCAACTGCCTCCGTGAGGGTCGCTTCCCGCGTCGGTGGAAAACGGGTAAGCTCGTCCTTATTCACAAGGATGGGCGCCCAACCGACTCGCCATCGGCGTACCGGCCCATAGTACAGCTGGACGAGGTTGGCAAGCTATTTGAAAGCGTGATTGCCGCGCGCCTCGTTGCGCACCTGGGTGCGGTCGGGCCGGACCTGCACAAAGCGCAGTACGGTTTCCGCCGTGGACTTTCAACGGTGGACGCCATCGCGTGGGTACGTACACTCACGGAGCAGGTCGTCTCCACGGGCGGAGCGGTACTCGAACACACAACATCAATCCGAATCTAATCTAATTTTAATTATTGATTAAAACAACTTTTAGGATTATATCGCGTTTATTTACGCTTACTTATTTATATTTATTTCCCGACGTTTCGAACTCTTTACAGAGATCATTTTCACGAGTGATGAACAAAAAGATAATAGTTATTCCAAAGCTATTTTCATTGATACAGAGAGCACCCACTTTTTGGAAATAAAAATCAAAAGTTGATGTTAAAAATATAATTTTTACTATTAGTAACCCACATCAGACCATGAAAACAAAAGTTAAATACTTATTTATAAGATGTATTCATATTTTTGTTTGTAAAGATCCTTTGTTGTATGACTTAATAAGTAAAAGTTGTTATTATTAAGTTATTAGAATATTATCTTATAAGTTGGTTGAGATCAAAGTATAACTATTATTAAATATTGATTGATTTTAAGTTAAAAGAGGTAAATATTTGTTAAAAATCTACCACTGAGTCAAAAACGCGACCAGTCCTGAGAAGCTGAGTTGTTTTAATCAATGAATGTGATTCGCGAAAGTCTTAGAAACAAATAATTTTAATTATTTTTCTTAAACTAACTTTCCTCTAATTAGAACTATTATTTTATAAATGAAAACGTAAACAACAACTGATATATCTCAACTCATCAAATAAATATAACAGTAATCACATATTTTATAGTACCTTTCATGTATGAATATTTCTTTACCAACAAATAAACTGTACACAATTTACCAATAAACAAGCATAAAGATGTGTCACCGGTACCATCAACTGCACAAAGTACACAAACTTTTTTTGAAAACAAGGAGAAACTTACTACAATATTATCTTCTTTTAGTATTATATTACATTAAAATTTCATTATTCTCCTTATTTCATTATCAATAAAAAATAACACATAAAAAACCCCTCAAAAAATCGACGTAAAGTGGCACATGCCGCATTTCGTTCGGCAAAAGAGATACCGAGAAGCCCACCTCCTTCCTTACAAATCGGCAACACAACTGTAACACTACATGTGTTGCAGGTGTCCATGAGCGACGCTGGTCACTTACTATCATATGACACGCACGCTCGTTTGCCCTCCTATCCCATAAAAACCAATTACATCATCATGCAAACCTAAAATAATTACATAACATTTCTATCAGTAACCTACAATCAATTAAATCTTAATTTTAATTATCAAATATTCTGGCTGCCACACTTTTTCTGCTACCATGTTTCCAATAAAATCAATACTCTTATACATAACTTAAAATGAATATTTGGCACTTAAATTTCTTACCCAGTTCTTCTCTCAATAAACCCCACTCTAAATAAAACCAATCAGCAATTGCGGCTATAATTTATTATACCACGAATAAACTTTCTTCAAACACTCATATTTATATATATCATTTAAAGTAACTATTCATAAAATAAATATCTGTGCAGATCTATGAAAATAATACTATTCTACTTAAATTTGATAATAACACCTCTCCCAAAAAATGTATATAGACATAACAAATCCACATAAGTCAATAATTAAAAAACCTTACAAAACCAATATAATACTCACTTATTCTACTATCAAGATAACCACCAACATAACAACACAAAACATCACCAAAAATATAAATCAAATTAAACACTCAAAACAATTTAAAACTAACCGCGATATCCCAAAAACAAAGACACTACCATAATATACAAAACTAATTCTAATACAAAATAACAAATAAGCATATTCCACAAAACCAAATAAAAAACTTTAATTAAGTAAAATATTAGCCAAACAAATATAATTAATACCTAATGTTTTTCTTCCAGGCGGTAAAAATTGGTGCGATCCCATCGAGAAACCAAAGTTCACCTCCCACGCTCACAACAAAATGTATTCAATGGTTGACAGCGACTGTTCATATATGTCAAGGTGAGTTGCTCTATTACATACGTAACTTCACGCCAAGACCCTTGCGGGGTAGGCAGACAGAACAGAGCGGCATAAGGCACGATTCTTACACGCCTTTTTTGACTTTCATAACTTTTGTCATACAGGCTCGTCGATGTTAAAAGCGTTCTCTGTCATCTGTACGCTGTATTTGTAAAAATCTTTGTTCATTTACTTGCCACTGGCCTGATACGTGGAATTAAATATGATCTCTGTATAAAAAATAACAATCAACACACAAATAATAACATGAGCTCACAATTTGTTTATTTATCTTCACGGCAAGTCCAATAAAGCACATCATTTATCTAAATACATAAAACACATTAGTTGTCGTCTCTGTGGTCCAGTAATCAAAATCCCCGCTTCTGAATCCAGAAGTCGTAGGATCGAATCCAGGCTTACATCTATGATTCAGAATTCTTTTCAGACGTTAAAAGATGAGTGATAAATATCGATGACCGACTACTCTATGGCCGGTGTATAGCAATAGGTAGAAAAAGGCGTAAAATTGTAAAACAAAATTTATTTGTAGTGTACTTTACGGTAGGTGTAAAATAAATTGTCTCTAATCAGTAAGTATTTGCCGCAGTGATTTGGACTCTGACGACACGGACCTGGACTACGAGGGAAGTGAAGACGACGCGGACAACGGGTTCTGTTGTAACAAAAACACTAACAGTGAGTTATTTATATACATTTGTTAAGATTCATTATATAATATACTTTAAAGATCCGTGTTCGTAACATCGAAGTCGCTCCGGAATCAAAAGACTCGGGCACGATTCTTGACTCCCACTAACGACTTTTCGGAAGGTGATTGATGACTGAAAAAATAATTAACCGAAGGTGTAGGCCGCGGCTGTTAACTGTTTACGTCCCAAATGGGATAGGCAACGAACCTATTGCCATACCGGGCACAAAGTTTTCAGTTATCGATATTTATCACACATAACGTCCGAAAATAGTTTCGAAAAGTCATTGGTGTGAACCGGTGTCAGGATTTGAACCCGCGACCTATGGATCAGAAGCCGTGTTCTCGACGAAGGGACCACCGAGACTATAAACGTTTAGGACAAACAATCGGCGTGTCGAGGCGTGATCTACTCCAACTAC
This sequence comes from Euproctis similis, assembly GCA_905147225.2. Taxonomy (NCBI): domain Eukaryota; kingdom Metazoa; phylum Arthropoda; class Insecta; order Lepidoptera; family Erebidae; genus Euproctis; species Euproctis similis. The sequence continues at coordinate 2,043,863 of LR990107.1, read as the reverse complement.
TCCACTACTTACACCAACGGGTGTAACAGGCGAAAAATTAAAAAAATAAAACAATATCTTATTTGGTCGTATCGTGTTTTAGTGGCAATGGGTGTACGAATCGAATACAAGACCGCTCACGAAGCTGAAGCTGTGGACCTCGAGCGTACCAAGAAGGTGACACCCGCACCTGTGCCTGATGAGGCTGACGATATAATTGATAGAGAGGAACACGAGAAGATGCTGAAAACGGGAGTTGCCCCTAAAGAGGTGAGGGGCTGGGAAGGCGCAATTGTGATATATTCGATATCTCAATATACTGTTCCTCTACCATATTCATTTCATTTGACATCTATAAATTCGACGGATCTTTATTGCCTGTTGTTCTTGTCTAAGGAATAAAGATATTTTGAATTTGAACATAAGTCTATAGTAATATGTTTGTTTTGCGTTATGCGCTTTTTGGTGTAGTCGGATAGTTATATATTAATGTTTTTAGTTAGCTATGATTATTACATACTCACACGTCATAATAACATGGACATACCAAAATTTAATTCCTGTTGCAGTATGTTGAAAGATTCCGCGCGTCAGTGGTAAAGCACAAACTTGAAATTGTTGAGAACGGCAATTTAATAAGAAAAGACAAATGCTTAGGAGACATTCTTCCTGAACACAATAACAAACAGCTGCGGCCAGTCGATATGTCTGCGGACGGCGGTATATCTGAGTTGTTCCCGTACGGTACTGAGGCACTGGTGCTCAGGAACGGTCAGGTGGACATCGCCAGCATCGAGAGGAACAAGAGAATTATCATGGAAGGTGATATATGTTGATATTTATAAATTAACATAACATAACACATAACTTAACTTCACGCCATTGTTACCCGAAGGTGTAGGCAGCGGCTGTTAAGCCTCCTCTCGCCGTTATTTTTACGTCCCAAATGGAATAGGTGGCGAACCTATTGCCATACTGGGGACAAAGTTTTCAGTCATCGGTATTTGTCACAGATAACTTTCCGAAAACAATCTCGAAAAGTCACTGGTGTGAGCCAGTGTCAGGATTCGAATCACGACCTCTGGATTCAGAAACCGTGTACTCGACCACTAGACCACCGAGACTTAAATATATTGTAATAATATTATTTATAAATTATATTGTTAAATTATTAATTTGTGTGTGAAAATGTTTTATTGCAGGCATTAAAAAGACATTACCAAAGGAAGAATTGAGCAAACTCAACTGCTTCTCGATGAAAGATATCGACATTGACTCACCGGAGTATGTGAACGAGAAATTGGTGAATGTGGGTTTTGATAAGAAGGAGAGTTACAAAGAGATGTGCAGAGGAAATGACAAATTTGCTCCTTACTATGTGGAAGGGAAAGAGAAAGGCGTGAAGTTTGATTTTGATTACCAACCAAAGTTGGAAGGACACCCGGGGCCCAGCCCTAGTGTTATCTTACAGGTATTTGATTTATTATTTGTGTTTCTCGGTTTTTTTATATACTATACAATTTTAGTTAAAGTTTCACTCATTCATACGTGAAAAATATTATTAGATATGGATAAAAATTATTATTTTGTTATGCAGGCCCTAACGATGTCGAACGCAAACGACGGCATCAACTTGGAGAGACTGGAGACTATCGGTGACAGTTTCTTGAAGTTCGCCATCACTGCATACTTGTACTGTGCACATCCAACTGTGCACGAGGGAAAGCTTAGCCATATGAGGAGTAAACAGGTATGTTGACTCGCAGCCTTAACATCTGCACGTGAACAACCCGAAGGTGGAGGAAGTGGCTGTTAAGCCTTGACTCGCTGTTATGTTTCTGTTTTAAATGGAATAGGTGGCGAACCTGTTGTCATACCGGGCACAAAGTTTTCAGTCATCGATATTTATCACACATAACTCTCGAAAATAATTTCGAAAAGTCATTGGTGTGAGCCAGGAATCGAACCCGCGTCTTCTTGATTCAGAAGCGGGGTGCTCGACCACTGGACCACTGAGACTATTTGTACCTGCATATCTTGCACGTGAAGGTTCCGTTACCTTCACGTGCAAGATATGCATATATTATGAATTACACGACATTTTTATAGCAGAGCACTCGTTTTACATACTTGGGACAAAATATTGTCAGTTGACCACCATTTTTAGGCCACTGATTAATATGTATCATATTTATTTAACTTGCAGGTCTCAAATTTAAACCTGTACCGCCTGGGCCGCAACAAACGTCTCGGTGCGCGCATGATCGCGTCCAAGTTTGAACCCCACGACAACTGGCTACCACCGTGCCACAGACCACCACCTACCCTGCAACCTGGCTCGCAGGCGAGTAATATCTCTTACTATTACTTAAACTAAAATTCACTAAGTAGATATACAAAGCAAAAGCGGAAGACCATGCCACTAGTTTCATGACCATATAGATTCCTTGTCCCTCTTTACTCACTACCCTCCCCGCCAGGGGTCTTGGCGTGAAGTTATGTTGTTACTTGAAACTCGGTGTATTTATTATTTATGTGTTGTTAATTGTTTGGAACAGGGCGATATCAACATTGAGCCGTTGAATAGTGAAATGCCGCTGGACGCGACGGGGTGCTTCATACCGTACAACCTGATCACGCAACACAGTATACCAGGTACGACAGGTGTTGCGTTGTAGTGGCACTCCATTTGATAACCAACCATCTACGTGAAAAGTGTAGGTGCATGTGAAAAGAATTTGTCTTAAATAAAAGTAGTCTCAAGTTACTCCTTATTACATCACATTTATGTATACCTGAAAATAAACGTGCCGTCCAAATCGTTCCAGCCATTTCTGAGGTTAGCCAGATCAAACAGACAACAAAAATTGTGAAAATGTTATACCGTATATACGTATATACCGTAAAAATCGTTTTTTTCAATATTCCAAACAGACACTTCAATTTTATTTATATGTATAAATAGACATGAATGTGTCCTTTTACAAGAGTCTTAAGCCCGAATACTGAACTGCCACTCAAATATATAAGCGCTACCTAAACGTTTAAGTAGCTGTCACATTCGACAGAATACGTCAAATTTGAGCATCTGATAAATTTAAATGCAACTCAAACTAACTGGCACATAAACACCACTCAGAACAAAATTCGTATACAGAAACGCTACTCAACTTTATTTATCTGTCAAATCAACTGTCAAACCTAAGTGAGCAGAACTTACATTTAAGAGTGGTTGTGCGGTCTCTTAAACTAAGTAATACTAAGTATACTTTCTTTAAATCGAAGAAAAACTATTAATAATGTCTATGTGGCCATTAGATATCATTAATTTCTGATGGGGAAATAAGTGTGAGGCAGAAAAGCCCAGCTTGCAATCTACAATGCGGTACGGAACCCAACGCTAGCTTATGGAAGCGAGAGTTGGGTATTGCAGAGTGCGCATGAAAGTAAATATGAGGACACTGCTCAGTGCTCTGTAGTTGGATTGAAAGAGGAAGTCTGAGTAAAAGTAAGAAAAGGTATGCTCCGATGGTTTGGACATGTAGAAAAAGTGGATGATGCATGATTGTGTATGCAGATATACAATGCAAAATCGCATGGATGTAGGGGTCGCGGATGGCCAAGACACACATTCCCTAGCCAAATAGAACATGTTCTGGAGGAATGTGATGTTAGAAGCCTTAAAAATCGACGCGCGTGGCTGTAAAGAGTTATGAAAGTCAAAGAAGCGAGTGAGGAGTGTAAGAATCGTGCCTTATGGCTATTTGTTCTCTCTACCTACCCTGCAAGGGAATTAGTACAATGACGAATGACAAGGAGTTTGTCCAGTTGTTGTAGCATGTTCAGTTCTACATATTATTATCCTGGTGCGTTTGGATGAGCTGGTGGAAGAGGATATTTCCTTACCTGATGTTGAAGTAGAATTGATGATTCAGCAACCATAGGTTTTGATATAAATCAAAACTTTATTATAATGACCTATTTAATTAATACACATTTTTCTAATTATTTATCTTGTTTTATATTAGTCTTATAATGAAGTTAGGTATATGTAATCCTCCTCCATCCTTGCAATGAATTATTGGAAATGCTAATCCTCTTCGCTAAGAATAGACCAGCCCCTGGTCGCGAGAGGCCTCGATCAGTCTCTTTGCAAGATTGTTATAGAGTGCACGAGCACTATGACCACATGATCCTAAAGTCTCAACCCCAAAGGGCTCAAAAACATAATCATTTAAAAGGGACTCCCACAGCCAGCAAATAAGCACACTCAGCATCACCTACAAAACCACTAATAAGATGGCACAAAGCACCCGCTTTGAGCTATCTTCATCACCCACTGTTTATGGGATATTATTATTAATAACTTATTGAATTTAAACCTTATCTTATTCTTTCTTTTTCATATCCCTGGTGATTTCATAATACTGAAGGTATTTAAAAACATTGCATTTATAAAAAAAATAAAGAATAAAGTTTAAATTACAATAGAATCAAAGAAATAAAACAAAACTACATTTGCTTTGGCTATGTTTTTATTAGACTTCTGTTTGAGGTTTTCTTAAAAGTTTTTACAGTCCTGGAGCCGCCCATAGTATCATCATCATCATCTAATCAAAATTTATTGCCTTCCTCTTCTTCAAAATATTATTGCCTCCCTCTTCTTCAAAATATTATTGCAATTGTTTCTTTATTTTCAATAATAATTTGTTATCTGAAAATAAGAAAATAAGTCTTAAAATCAGAAGTCATCTCTCGGTTTATAATATAAATAAGCACACGACAAAAATCGGGTTACAAAGTACCTGGTACATGACATTGTTTACATAAACACTAACTTACTTATTTATGAATTCCAAGAGCATATCTTTTTGACGGTTGTGTTACTGAATCCACATTTATTTGTGTAATAAAAATAAACATTATATGTAAAGTAATTCTTGTAATGAGAATCAAAGATTTTAATTTTAAGCGAAACAAACGTCAACAAAAAAAATAATATCCATTACGATTATACGTCAAGTGTAACGTTCCATTCTATGATAACCTACTAGTATATTTTAAAGTTTTCTTTTCTAATTATTCTGATTTTTAGATAAAAAAACATGGAAATAATTCTTCATTCAATCCTTAATACAACCAAACTCATGTTAGGTCATTATATTTTATTTAAATAATAGGATTTGAACTTATTTACTAAAAAATCTGCGTAAAATGAATATAAGAGGTATGCTAAATTATTTTGTAACTAAGAACATACCCATCGTATATATTTTGACATTGTGTTGCCAGGATACAAACATTTAATTGCTGCTTACTTGATCATGGTCGAATATAGGTTAAATGACGTTTGTGTATACCACTTAAATGTGAGCGATCTTAAAATTCTAAGTAGCCTTTTATTAATTGTCAGATTTGAGTGGAAGTTCAGTATTCGGGCGTTAAACATGGAAATTGATGAAATTTTTTGGTCAGTGTCGTTCAGATATAATATTTTAGTGCTTTGTTTAATCGCAGACAAGTCAATAGCGGACTGCGTGGAAGCCCTTATAGGCGCGTATCTGTTGGAGTGTGGACCGCGAGGCGCGCTGCTCTTCATGTCGTGGCTGGGCATCAAGGTGTTGCCATGCCATCACGTAGAGCTGGAGTCAGAACATCCATATGTAGTGGCTGCTAGTAACACTTGTAGGCAGGAAAATGTAAGTCACATTTATTTGAAAGCATCCCATTCTCCACACACACACGCACACATTCCAATACTGAATATCAATAATTAATTAGCTATATACAAAATTTTATGTTTATTACAGATTCCATCACTGCCAGTGTCACCAAAGCGATGCGGTAGCACATCCAGCTCCGAATGTTCTTCAGACGAGGATTCACAGCAACTGGACATGTTCCCCGATCTGGACTGGTCGTGGCCCGGTCGAGCTGTGGGCTCGCTGCGGCCCTACGTTGATCACCGCGGTGTCTGGATGCAGGTCAGCCGCACTAATTTTATGATAAGTTAGTAGTAATGGAGAAGAAAATTTAAAATTTACATTAATTTGGTACTCTAACTATAATTGATATAATATCAATTACAGCCGGTATTCGGTGAACTGAAAGCGCCGCCATCGCCCCTACTCCGCTACATCGCAGATCCTGAAGGAGAATTGGAACAGATGTTATCTGGTGAGTGTCTGCCGCACAACCATTGTCACTTGCATAGCTCTTGTGATGGATGCCCCACAGTTTCCATTTCCAGACGACCAGACCAGACGTATAGGACAAACATGTTTGTTATTTTTTTATGGAATAAAGGTCAGCTAATGGTAAGCAAATAACGCCGCCCATGGACACCTACAACGCAGTCTGAGTTACAGATGTGTTGCTGGCCTTTCAGGGAGAGGAATAGTAAAGCAGGGAGAAGACGGGTCGACCTCTGTACATCTTTCCCACCGAACGAAACGCGGCTACTTTACTCCGTTATTCTGAGAGCTGGTATTTCACTGGTTGAGCCGGCCCATTCATCCAGCGAACTGAGTGGTTACCAATATCGTCAACAAATTGATGATGTTAAATATAACGATTGTGTGAGCAGGCTACGACGCTCTCGAGCGCACCTTGCAGTATCGCTTCAAGGACCGCTCGCTGCTGCTGCAGGCGCTCACCCACGCCTCACATCACAGTAACCGCCTCACCGATTGCTATCAACGGCTCGAGTTCCTTGGAGACGCCATACTCGGTAACATTGTTGTGTTCGCTTCTTAATGTAATCTATATATTTAACTTCACTCTTTTATACACACAAAGATGCAATCATCAACCTGTTTGCGTTGATTCGCCAAATATTTACGTCTCAAGTGAAATACGCAGCGGAACCTACTACCAATGACCGGGCACACTGTTATTAGTCATCCATACTTATCACACATAACTTCCGAAAATAATTCCTTTGAGCCAGGATTCGAGCCCACGAATTAAAATAATATTAATAATAATACGGGGTGGCCGACTACCAGACCACCGACTAATAACTTTTTGAAATTGCTTATCCCGAACGGAAACGCATAGTTATTTTTTCACAATCTCATTTTATATGTTGTTTGCACGCGCCCTGGGGATATATACTCCTGCACCAAACTAAATATATCCAGTACTTACTGCCTGTGTGTATTGTTCCAGACTATCTGATCACGCGTCACCTATACGAGGACCCGCGGCGTCACTCGCCCGGCGCCCTCACCGACCTGCGCTCGGCGCTCGTCAACAACACTATATTCGCAACATTGGCCGCCAGGCACGGCTTCCACAAGTGAGTCGATCATTAGATGTTTCAAGTTAACAAAACTCACATGACAATAAATAACATAACTTCACGCCTATTGTTACCCGAAGGTGTAGGCAGCGGCTGTTAAGCCTCGTCTCGCCGTTATGTTTACGTCCCAAATGGAATAGGTGGCGAACCTATTGCCATACCGGGCACAATGTTTTTCAGTCATCGATATTTATCACACTTAACTTCCGAAAACAAATTCGAAAAGTCATTGGTGTGAGCCAGTGTCAGGATTCGAACCCGGTCCTCTGGATCAGAAGCCGTGTGCTCGACCACTGAGCTACCGAGACATACAATTATATGAGAATATGTATGCACTCGAAAAGTTTTCAGTTACTGCAAAAGTTGTTACTGATTTTAATTTTTGCGACCGATTTGTTATTTCTTGGTGTTCACAAAATTGGTGATTATATAAATGGCGATTTTTTTTATATAGACATAATATACTCGTAAAATATTCTGGCGATCGTGAGGCGGGTTCTGTTGTTATATACCAATAGTGTAATATCATTACATGCGCTATGCGATGTTGTTATTTAGACGCAATAATATGTTTATATGTGACACATATATATATGACAGGCGATTTTATGATAACATTTTTTATAATATACTTTATTGCTTATTGCTTACTGGCGATTGCTTGGTACCGATATAACAAATGCTTTTTTTTAATATTCGAAAATCAGCTTATTGATATGACATGTGCCAAGATTGCAAGAGGACATTCAATAGTCCTGTAAAGACATAACAAACTTACCAAATGTGATGCTGTGGCGATTGGATAGAACGGTAGCGATTATATTGTATGGTGTGGTGACAAATTGCGATAGAGAATAAGTATCTATTATTAAACTATGCGACCAATTGATAGGAAAGAAGAAAGATTTGAAACTCGTAACGATACAATGATACATTATATATGATACATTTTCAATATTAAATATTAAGCTCTGAACCCAAATTATTTGCGTGTCGGAGTGTTTACGAGAGTATAAAAATAAATGACTGATTACTTTTTTATGGTAATTTTGTGACTTGGTAATTACTATTGGCGACTAATACAGTTAATTTGCAAAACTAACTCATAAAATACTCGATGTTCTTTGTGCCTTACCCGGCGATGGCGAATTGGCGTAAAGATGCATTACTGAACAGTACCATTACATAAGATGCTTCGCGTATACCTAATACTCTAGAAACTGCTTCACTTTAATATTCTTGCCTCGAGCCTTTGTTAGTATTTAAACAACACTTATATTTACCTGTATTGCGAAATAGAAAAGGGGAAAATTTATACATAGTTAAAATAAAAATCTGTAAGGGTTTGTATTTTTGTACATTTTGTACTATATTGTTACTGAATGGAGAATTGAAATATTGGCAAAACTGCAATTAATATAAACATGTGCCTTAGCTATTAATTTATACATTTTTAAGCCAAACAACAACAGAAACAGCTTATTACTTTATTAAATCGTAGCTGACCCGCGAACTTTGTTCTGCATCAATAGTAATAAAAAAGTACATTTTGGATTTATCACTTTTATTTGACTACGTCATACATGTATCATTGATAAATACCACCCCGTTGACGCGTAGTTTCAAAGATATAAGCTATAAGCATATAAGGGGACAGACAGCGACTTTATTTTATACTATGGAATGATGACAATAAAAGCGCATTGATAATGAAGTGCCTATATATTCATCACTTTAGATGCTTTCCTTACGGAGGTGCGATGTTATATTCATTCGGTTCTGATAATATGAATGACTGACAAAATTTTAATAGGGTATAAAAGCCTGATGACTACTTATTTGTGGCAAGGCAAATTACTGTACAGGGTCTTTGTTTTGCTGTGCACCAGATTGGCAGACTTGATTTGAATTTAATTGATTGTGAATATTGTTGTAATTATTTAATATATTTGCGATTGTGTGATATATTTGTGATATATTTGAAAATGCTTCATGCTTCATCTCATAATGGTCACTTTGTGCCAAATTAGGTGAATCACTTGCATACAACTAGCAAATTATTTAATGCAATTAATGGACAACTTTGTGATATTTATAACATGTATGGCGTAGTTGTTAATAGCTGTTGCGAAGATAGCGCCGCGTTCGATTCCCATACCGATTATAAAAAAAATGTTGGATAGTAATGCCTACTGTTACTATAGCTCGAGATTATTCCTGCGATATTTAATTCGGCTAATTCGATAAAGCGATTAAAAATACACTGGAAGTTAATAAAGAAACTAAAATAATAACTGTAATGTAGACAATTAATTCTGCGTCAACCAATCAGCGAACATTCTGATATATTGTGTGATTTTGTTACTTGAAGACTATCTAAAGATGTTGTGATGTGATGTACTGAATAATTGTGCTTTGTCTTAAGTCTTTGTCTTATAAGTCATAACGCGATCATTTTGAGAAAGTTTATCCAACAAACAAATTGCAGATATACCCATTTTTATACATATAAAATTGATATGGTATACCGCTGGCTGCCCAAACACATTTCGTCATCATCATCATCATCATCATCACCCAGATCTGTCTACTGCTGAACGTAGGCCTCCTCATTAATACGGTCGGTACTATGCCGACCACACTTTGCACTACTTACCGTGTGGTAGTGACGAAGAATACGTCTTAACCATTTGTTCTCGTAGATGCCGTAAAAGGCTACTAAGGGGTTCTCCCGGCTAAGGCCAGGAACTTCTGAAGCAGCGATTTCCTTTTAGCACAGCTCACTGTGATTGCAAACTGACCTGTCGCCAAGCGTTCACATTAAGACACATTAACCAGCCTCGCCTAAAGCAAAAGTTTATAGCAAAAGATAATAGAAATATGAAACATTAACTATCCTATCTTTCAAATCAGATAAATTTATGCTTAGCGTGCAAAACTTTATTAAAATCGGTTCAGCAGCTTAGGAGTTCATATCGCACTAATATTGTTACACATAATTATATAATAATCTTGACCCAATATGATGGCTTTATACTAGCTTTTATAAGATATATTTACGAGTTGTTTTACAGCGTAGACGAATGTCCGATAATTGGTGATTGAAGAATATTTTGATAACTATTTGTTGCACGCAGCCAACTTAAAACACTGTCTTGCCTGATTCCATTCATGTCAAGTGTATCAATGCGATGCTATATTGTCATATATATCGATTTAGCGGCCAAAAAGTAAATAGGTTAAAATATTATGATAGTAAACGTTTTTAGAATTATTTGCGAAATATTAGCAACAGATTTTGTTACCTATAGGCGAGCATTAACTTTTGTATTGGTCAATGTTGCTCTGGCCGATTTGTTAGTTTTGTGACGTAGCGATGTATTTAATATTTGCCAAATATAATGATTGCAATTTATATATATTTAACTTTTTTTTTTAACCAAGCACCAACGTGACTACCATATAATTTATTTTTCTATATTTGATAGATTGTTTTTCTTCATCAGATACTTCAGGCACATGTCGCCGGGATTAAACGAAGTACTCACCAAATATGTTAAGATACAAGAGGAGAACGGACATTCTATTAGTGAGGAGGTAGGTACTGTGATAGCACTGTTACATGTCACACTTTACTCAATTTCCAAAATGGACGGATGGATGGATATTCTTAAATGAGATTGGCATTTGGCACCGCTCCAGAGATAACTGGAGTGAGAGAATGACTGTCACTATGCCTTCACGTGGATTTTGTAAGAGACCACTAAAAGATTACAAGGGCTGCTATTTAAGTATCCGGAACTGGGCACCACATAAATATTGTATAAAAGGTATTTACTATATTTGAAAATAAAACTCTTTGGATGTAGATTGCAGTCTATTTTATTGCTTATCGTTATCACAATGGATTTAACTCGAGAAAAAGCCGAACCTGTCAAAAGATTTTCGTGCGTGAATTTGAGACAAATAAATAAATAGGCAGAGATGAGGCAGAGAGAACAGAGTACCATAAGGCATAATTATTACATACCTCACTCACTTCGTTGACTTTCATAACTCTTTTCATGCATGCGCGCTGATTTTTGAGGCTCCTAACATCACCTTCCTCCAGAACACGTTCTATTTGGTCATGGAATGTGTGTCTTGGCCGTCCTGGACTCCTACATCCATCCGCTTTTGCATTATATATCTGCCACAATATAGCACTGTATCATAGGAACATATTAGCTACTGTATCACTAAATTACGAGTGATACAAGACTATTTGTTTGTCAGAAGTCTTTGCACTACTCAGGAAGAACAACCGACGTCAGGTGATGATTCTGTGTCAGGAACATTCTTCACCATGACAAGCTATCACACTCTGGGCGAAACAACTCGTTATTTGAAAAATGAAATTTCACTTCGCCTGATTTGTAAGCCCTGATTTGGTACCCAACGACTTCTTTATATTTCCAACTGGGAAACAAATTATGTGGTCACAGATTCTCCACCCGGGAAGAAGCCGATGAGACATGAGACATTCAAATATCATGTTTCGAATATACCGCCTTCGGAATTGGAAAAAAATGTGGTGTTTGTAGTGTGTGTCACCGAATGTAAAAGTGCATTTATCATCACGGAGAATATTTTGAAAAGCAATAAAAACATATTTAATAATCAATGATAGTTATTTTATTTTAATCCGGATACATAAATAGCAGCCCTCGTATTTATTAGCTCTTTGTTAATACTTGATGAGCTGAAAATTTGACTCACTTAATTCTCTATAAATAAAACTCAGGAATTTCTGTTCGCGTTAAAATTTGGACAATATTTAGACCACTATCGATGCTTAGGTCTTAAGACTTGTCGATCTTTCAGCATTATCTGATACAAGAGGACGAGATGGAACAAGCTGAAGACGTCGAAGTACCAAAGGCACTCGGCGACCTGTTCGAGTCTGTGGCTGGTGCTATATTCTTGGATTCCGGTGAGTATCCATGCGTCGAGAGTTATGCCTAATGTAAAATTATAATAAATCTAAACGTTTCTTTTTATAAAACATAACGCTATCTATTTTCCAAGCTAAGCAACTAAAGCTCTTAAAATCTTGCTATTAATTACACTTCAATACACTTCATATTAAATTGTGGATCGCTATTGATACACCTCTAATAGGTTTCCAGATGAGATAAAAGTAGTCGTGTTTGTGCGCTCGACTGCCTCGTGTGTCATTTGTCATACAACTGGCAAGTTTATTAATACCAAAATTTTTTAATTTTTTAAATTTCGATTCGTTCACTCGTTACGTCCCAAATAAAATAGGTGACGGAACTTATTGCTATAAACCGGACGCAAAGTTGTCAGTCATCGACATTTATTCAAAAATGTATTTATTAGGAATGTCCCTGGCTGCTGTGTGGAAATCTTATGTGAACCTCATGGGAGCTGAACTGGAGGCGTTCAGTGCCGCTGCGCCCAAATCTCCCGTCAGAGAACTGTTGGAGGCTGAACCCGACACGGCCAAGTTTGGGTAAGTCCTGGCGATTAGACATATATCTTTATATCGACACGGGTAATTCCATTATAGCTGGGGTACAAATTCAATTGTACCACAACTGGCTAGTATCACGGTGTCGAGGTGGTTATGACTAGTTGAAACCCCGTTTATGGATATCATTAGCATATTCCTATTTATATGACTAATGATTATTAACTTCATACATATTGGTTGTAACTCAACATACAGATGTCTATTTATGACTTGATTGTGAGTACTACTTGTCGCTGTGCTGTTTGCTGTTTTATTTATTTTGATTACTTGTTTTCCAGTAAACCGGAACGTTTAGCTGATGGCCGGCGGGTCCGCGTTTGTGTGGAGGTATTCGGACGCGGCACCTTCAAAGGTATCGGTAGGAACCATCGGATCGCCAAAGGCACCGCGGCCAGGTGTGCTTTACGTCACTTGAGAATACACAAGGGACACTGACATCACGAGGTAAGAAGACCTGAGACTATCAGTCAACCAACGTGGTCTTCTTAGATTTGTAATTGTGTAGAAACACATTTATTCATCACTTATTAGATTTGCTTAATGTGTGCTCAAATATACATAACCTTTAGACCTGTAACGGAACTTTATATGGCAGTCATGTCATTTGTAAAAAATGACAATGAATTATATCAATCAACTGGCTGTTATCAACGACTCAGCAAATATTTTAATTCACCGATTCTTGCTAATGTACTGTAGGTACGTTATTTTTAAAAATTTGAGCGTCTATTTTAGATGTAGTTTTGTTTATTATGTAATCTGAATTAATAAAAATTTATGTGTAAATATTGTGTAATTTGAAATATTATTAATATCAATAATAATAATAATAATAATTGTTTATAATATCATACATCATATAGATTTTGCAATATTTAATTCAAAAGAAATAGTGGCGGCAATGACAGAGTGTGCGAACACATTTATCAACAAACAAACATTTGTATGTATATATATGTTAATGAATTATGACGAATGAATTATATACTCTGTAACCACAATTAGTAGGTATTTTATCGACTTAATATTAACATATGTGCGTTTTGATGACTGGAATTAGTAGACAGTAGCGTGTGAAGTAATTTGTCGTATGTACTATTGAAATCATTGCTAACGGCAAGAAAAAAAAACATGTAGGCAGCCGCTGTAAACACTGTCATTGGTTTTTAATAATGATATTTTCAAAAGAGTAGGGAAGTAGAAATAAATGTCGCGTTTTACACGCATTGATAGATCACTCTATTTATGATAATTTATTGGAACCAAACTCATGATGTCCTCCCCACCCCACCCCACCCCGTCCGCCCTGCCACGTGGGCAATTCCTGCATTATATTTGTGCAATCAAATAATTAAGTGTGGTGTAGTGTTTTGACATAAACTAAAAGGGCTCATGGCGCTCGCGCGTGTATACAGATGGTGATATACATTTTTATTGATTTTATATAGTCACTCATCGACTTATTCTTAAGATAGATGGCGCTGTATCAGATTACCTTCATGTATTGTCCAGTAGTACCTGCAATTTTTTTAATTTATCCAATTCCTTTGATAGCTAGATATAATGTGTTTAATGCAATCCGAATCTAGTACAACGCCATCTATCGAACCGAAAATTGGACGTTCGCTTGACACGCGCGCTTTTAGTTTTATATTTAATAAATAGTATGTAGCTTGAAATTTAGCTCGTAAGTTAGATATAAAGTTAAATGTATATTATGCTATTAATTATAACGCGCACACTTCGCCTACAGTTTGTTTCTAAATAGCGAAGCTTAGTGTTAATTCGTGACCTAACATTTTAGTTTTATAATGACACGAACTTGTAGCAATAATGTGTATATTTTAGATTTAAATTGCAGGCACGCTATGAAGTTACTTTATAATTTTACATTAGTGGAGTTCCTAAATGAGAGTACTTAAAATGTGTCAAGACACGGTTTACATAGGTGTACCGGTATGAAATGAGCGTTTTTTTGAGAAAATAAAATATTAATTTTGATTAGATAAAAAAAATAATTATTCAATATATTGTCCATCACTTTCTACACATTTTGTCCACCTTTTTGGTAATTTGTGGATACCATGCCAATAGAAATGTTCTTTTGAAGCAAACCAATCAGACACCCAATTTTCCACTTCCGCGTAGCAATTAAACCGCTGCTCAGCCAATGCGTGTCCCATCGATGAAAATAAATGGTAATCGGAAGGAGCCAAGTCTGGTGAATACGGCGGGTGGGGTAGCAACTCCCAGCCAGTACTTTGATTGTATCCTCAACCGATTTTGCTTTGTGTGCAGGTGCATTGTCGTGTAACAAAATTACTTTGCCGTGTCTTCTGGCCCATTCTGGTCGTTTTTAGATCAATGCGTTGTTCAAATCGATCATTTGTTGTTTGTAGCGACGAGTATTAACAGTTTCACCAGGTTTTAGGAGTTCATAATACACCACACCCTTCTGATCCCACCAAACACACAGCATTGCCTTCTTCCCGAAACGATCTGGTTTTGCAGTCGATGCTGATGGTTGTCCCGGATTAACCCATGATTTTCTCCGTTTAGGATGCTTAAAATAAATCCATTTTTCATCGCCAGTGACAATTCGATGCAAAACTGATTTTCTTTCGTGCCTTTGAAGCAAAATTTCACAAGTGTTTTTCCGGTTTTCCATTTGTCTTTCATTCAATTCATGTGGCACCCATTTTCCACACTTTTGAATTTTTCCCATAGCTTTCAAACGGTCTGAAATTGTTTGTTGTGCAACATTTAACATAGCTGCCATTTGCTTCTGACTCAAAGTATCATCTTCATCCAATATCATTACATTTGAATCGTTGAAACCATCTCTTGCATGTTGCTTCTGATAGAGCGTGATCACCATATGCTTCGACAAGCACTCGATGTGATTCTGCAGCATTTTTTTTCAAATGGAAACAATAAATTAATGCTTTCCGCAAATCATCACATCATCATTTGTCATTTTTAACACAATAAAAAATATGATGTTGTTTGTTTACTAACTGTTAGGTTAATTGAATGTTTGACAGTTGTCATGGCAACCAAACAGAAAAAACATTAAGTCTTATTCACAACAAATAACCCCTACCAACACATTTGTATCTTAACGCTCATTTCATACCGGTACACCTGGTATAATATCTGCGAGGACGTTCAAATATCGTCCATAGCATAGTGTATAGTTTGACGAAGCGGTGTTGGTGACAAGTCATGAAACAAGAGTCACAGAGTATACGGTTCGGACGGACGAATAAGGAACAAGCAACGACGCCATGATACAATTTAATTTCACTCTCCAATCATCACTTTTGGTTCTTTTGAACGAACACAATATCACAGCCAAATAATTATAGACGCTTATTATGAATTTTTTACACACAATGACCAAAATAGTCACATTAGGTATACGGTCGCAAGTTGTGGACGTTTTGTGATTGGCTTTACAAGGTTATAATGTAACGTTGATATGTTTAATTAAATTATTTGTGCACGTTTTTAATGTAATTATAAATAATGTGTATTTGTTCACACGTCGACATGGAATAGCTTAAACAGTGCTATTATCAATCGGCTTATTTTTTACAGAACCCCTATATTAAGTAGGTATGCTTGTTTTAATTTTTAGTTTAAAATTATGTGTTTGTGAGGCTTTTGCGGGTTATTTTAAAATTAATATTTATTATGATAATATAGTTTTCGTATTTGCTACATGCTAACACCTTTTTCACAAGAAACAACAGGATAAGTTACAAGATAAAATATATCACAATACTGTTGGAGTATCCAATAGGGTTTTTACGGTTAACTGATCATAATTATAATGGAGATCTTGTGCAATATTTTCGGGTACTTAATTGTCCCTCTGGGGTTTTTACTCGCTGCGGTGGTAGTGCGGGGGAGGGTCTTGTGGAATACAACCATTCATCTCTGCAGTTGGGGTGAGCACCTCAACGTCGTGTAATCTGTTGCTGCTACACTGCTCAGACTCGATACAGTTCATTGTTAGATTCGATTAAAGTGTGTTCTCTAAAATAATATGTTTATCTGGAGCCAGGGAATGTGTTGTGGAATTACTTTTTCCCTCTTAACATACTTTTGTGTATTATGTGTGAAATTTTTTAACGAACTCCAATTGGATTGGTTCATAGGCGATAATTTTTAAACTCCAAGCTAATGATACGATTTGATTATATGTTATAATGAACTTTTGTGATTATATAGTGCCTATATATACGCGCCTAGACACGTGGTCCTGATGTTGAAACAGTACCACGCTTTTTGATAGCTAATACATCGTTTGTCTTCGTATTGGCTTATTTTAAACTAAAAATTATAACTTATTGTGAAAGTAATTGATGTGTAACCTCTTTTATCCCCGAGTACTGGGAGTGATTTTGTGATAAGGGACGAAAGTGTCTGAGTGGCACCCAGAAGCGCGCGTTATTTGATTTGAGCAGTGAGCGTGGCGTCCTGTCGACCAACGTTCCTTGTGAGGATGAGATTGAAATACTCGATGTTCGATGGAAATATATAGTTGGGTATTTATCAAGATATCCCGCGTGCACGTTACACAACGTATGCGTAATGCATACTCTTAAGGCTCCTAGTCAAACCGCATAATTACTATAAAATTAATGTTAATACTTAAATATATTGATTGCTGGAATGCTCAGTTAATTAGGAGGACGTGATGACTGCTAGCTTTTATTGTGGCCCAAAATGAAATACTTTTTTTATATGCGAGATTCTAGTGTGTACGTACTGAAGTTAGATACAAATATTACTCATTTATTATTATTTATTGATAGCGTATCTTGAAAAATTAAGTTCAGCTACCTTGACATACCGCAATGAGGAAATTATAGGTTTTAAAAGTTTACCAGCATTACATCTCTAGCAAAATCTTAGATAAGTTTATTAATTTCACATATTCCGCCCTTATTTAGAATTAAACATTCTTAAGTGTTATTGTACGCCTCTTTTTCAAATAATTAGTTCCAAACAATCGAGAATAATTATAACCATATTATATTATGAACATATTTAATCAATGACATTAAAAATATTTGTGATTGGTCAGTACCAGCAGTGTCAGCAGTGTCGGCCGCGTACAATGTAAACAAAATCACAATTCTCTCAAAATATCACAATATACGATTTTAGGAGCTTTTAAACTTTTGTGTGGAACTCAAATAATTTAAAAAATAACAATTTCAATTATTTATTTCTTATTAAAGTTAGTAGTTTTATAGTGGTGAAATAAGTATTTAAATCGGTGTGTTACTTTTAGAGTTTATCGGTTACAAATAAACAAATCTTTCCTCTCCCTACCGGACATTGGTGGAGAGATTTTTTGTTTTCTTAAAACTGTGAATTATCTGCATATTTTATTTTATTTATCTTAGTGTTTTTTTTTTCTAGATAAACTTTAGTCAACAAATGAATAAAATGAATCACACTTAATTACGCTTTATTTAATATGTTTAGTGGAGAATATTTATAAATACTTTTAAAATGAGTAGTGAAATTAAACCAAGTTATATGACAATTCAGCTATTTCTTAACAGACTTCAAAACTGAGGTGATGTGTATAGTTTTATCTTTATCCCAAGTGTGTTCAAACAAAACTCGATTCGTAATATGTATATAGAAGGGTATATTTTTTTTTGTACGAAAGATGTTCATTTTAGAATGGGCCCCATTTAACTTGTGAACATCGAGAGGTTGTTTTATTACTATCTATAGATCGACTCGCCTAAGTTGTAGGTGCGAATTTAATTTATAAGAAAAGAAGATTTTTTATTTATACGTCACATCCGTGTGTTCTAGCAGAAATTCTGTTGGGTAGTCTGCTGCTAGCTGTACGACCGTAATGCTTAGCATAAAAGTACGCAATTCGCTTGAAATTTTAACTTTCAAATAGCTGTGTCATCATTCAAATGACTGTAAAAGTCGCGGGCTGTTTGCGGAGTATTGTGCAGGTACTGCCTGCTGAACAGAATTCAGCCGGTTCGATTCCCATCTGAGTACGGGCATTGGTGTTTATATGGCATCTGAGCATTTTTATATGTATTATACGTGTGTGTTTACAAAAAATTTATATGAATGGATATATCCGTTGTCAAGTTCTACAAAACGAGCGTTAGCTGCTAAGCTTGGTGACTAGATGGCACTGTGCGAATTGCGTCCAAAACATTATAATTATTACTTTATGCTATGCTGTAACTTGGGGGTGTGAAAATATTTAATAAATAATTAGCCCTCAATTCAATAGCTTTCGTAGTTCGAGCATATTTACCAAGTGCTGCAATAATATTATCACAATCTTATTTTCCATATTTATAATTATAAATCGCAATATACATAATTAAAATCACAATATTGTAATGCAAGTGTTTTTGTTCAATTTATATTTTTATTAAATATAAGTGTGGTTGTATCATTATTATTTTGTTAAGTGTTTAGTTTGTTCTTTGTGTTGTGTGGCTGTACGTGAGCGTTTGAGATAATCGAAAATTACTTGGGAAATGTTCCCGAGATTTCGGAAAATTGAAATTTTATCAGTCAGATATTTTAAATTTCTATTTTACATCCAATCAATGTGACCAGTTAACAAATAGTCGTTTCATTAATTCGGTCAAGCAGTTTTCGGAAATCGACAAAACACGTGCGCTTAAACAACTTACCAGTAATATATTAATTTTGAATATGTAATTAATAATTGAAGCTCTCCGCTTGACGGAGCTATGATTATTATAAAATGTATTTATAGAGAGAGGGACAATCCAAGAAGTGTTTGTGAATGTGAACAACTGATGTAAATTAATTTTAAATATGAAACCCATTGAAAATAAGTGATAATTTTGTATTTTATAAAAGTAAAATTTTTAAGTATATGTGCAAACGTTTGGCACTAAGTTTAACAAGTACTATTTTTTTTTACTTATATTATTTTTAGGCCTTTTGACCGATAACTTGTTGTCTACAGCAACAGGGCATCTCAACTTCTCACTAATTTATTATTTACATCAAACCATTAGATACAATGATATTAATCAATGGTTTTTTTTTTTATCAAATATTTTAATGATATGAAGATAATAAAGTATCACCATAGTAAAAAATCGCGCGACATGTAACAATCAAATATTACCAAAGCTCATTGATTATGTCATATTTGAGTAAAATTATGAGTTGATCTAAACTGACATGAATTGTAGTTAAAATTATTGGCATTAATATATATTTAAATTTGGTCCTCATTATAAAAGATATTTTAAATTTCTTTAAACAATACACAAGCACACATGTGCGAAATAGTTTTATCACTGAACCAGTCTGGCGACAAGTTTATTGATGTCAGCCATACTAAATAACATGTTGAATCTCTGCATCTTCCCAATTTTAAAATAACACGCTCTGTTTTTTAAATTATCTCTGAAATAATCACAATTATATATATGAATTAATCGCTTTAATTCTTATAGCTCAACTAAGATTGTAAGATAGGACACAACTTGTTACCGAGTTTTTTTTTAAGTGTTATTGGTTGGATGATATTTTAAATTGATATATATATATATTTGTATTATTGCAAAAGTTGTCACGTGGTTTTAACTTTAAGGTTTTTTTTATAATTTTAATTTATATGTAACTATCAGTAGGGTATGGATTCATGCAAATCTTCCAAAAATAAATACGGTCTTGTATTATTTAATATTTTACACTATATATTTCAAAAAATACATTTTAACAGAAATTGCTTCAATTATTTGCAATAAATGTTATACATTACATGAAGTCGAGGTATAATAGCGGGGTGAGGAATTTAGGTAGAGAGATGCAGTGACAATTTTTTTTTGAAATTTAATTAATTATATTAACTTTTTATTTAAATATTAATTTACAGCACAGCAGTTTAATACTTACTGCACACATGTTAACATTTATTTTATTTGTGACCTCAAACACGAAATAATGAGTTACAAAAAAAATTTTTAATTGTAGTCAAAACCATTTGTTACAGCATGTATTGTAATGTTAATGGAGACTTGTGATGTTTTATACTGGATATATTAAAGTAACATTTCTGAGTTTAGTTCACAACTAAATGTATGTAGTTTAGATTTTATTGCCAATATAATCGAAATTATTTGTAGACTGTAGTTATTAAATATTTCAATACAATTTATAAATGTTTTATTTATTACGTACGCTCGTTGCTTCGTTTTTGTCTTCTTCCCCATAATATCCTCCGGCGTAGGTATAAATAGTTATTTTCATCCCCCCACCACGGGAAAGGTATTTTTGCTAATCTGAGCGCAAAACCCCTTTTTACCCGCTTGAGGTTAAAGTAAATTTGAATTTAGAACATCGCATGCACGGTATGTGATTTCAAAACATCAAACCTATTTACCTAATAGCCTATACCTAATAGCCTAATACCAATAAACCTATTTACTTCCATCTCCATGATACCGTTTTTATCGTACAACTTTTTTTTTTAAATTAGTTAATAACTCAAGACTCTGAACCTCCTTGGTGTACTTTTGTTAATAATTTTCTTTACGCGCGCCATTTTGACACTTGATTTCTTGTTGTTGATTTACGCCAAGGGAATCCGCTGAATCGGAACAACTATTAAGTATGACAGATAGTTTACCAAAAACATGACACAAGTCACTAACACCATTAAAGTGCCTAACAAAAATATTACATTCAACATATGTAACTGTAGCAACGTTACTTTAATTTTTTCTTAAGCAAGTATTATTTGTTGTACATAGGTAATATAAATATTTTTCTGTAATATTTACATATCATAATGTTGTTGTAAATATGCACCTACACTGAAATAAAAGTATCTTGTGATTGTAAATATTTTATTTTGCATTTAGTCATTTCCTCGCTGAGGGGGGATGAAAAGTTACGTGTTGCACTCGAGTGCAAAAATTTTTCACCTTGTGCTCTTTTGATTCTCTCGCTAACGCTCAGGATTCTAATTTTAGATTCCTTCGCTTGCTCGGTTATCAAAATTGAGCACGCGGTTAAAAAGCAACTTTGCACTCTTGTATAACAAAAAATATTATTGATCCCATATTATGTACCAGGCCCACAGGTCTACCAGTGGTGGTATTTCATCGGTCAAGCCGGCCCATTCATGCAGCGAGCTGCGTGGCTCTACCGCTGTGATTAATTTTAGGAGTACGTCACGTCCTTTGCCCGCCAAGGCGTTACTTCCGCTATCAGATTGTACTAATTGTAATGAACAAGTTGTCAAATACCTTTGCATTTGAAATTGTTAATTTAGGAAATCAAAGTATTCAATAAATATATACATCCTAGTTGACCCAGTAGTAGTAGTCAACGAAGTGAGTGAGCCACGTAAGAATCGTGCCTTATGGCGCTACGTTCTCTCTGCCCACCCTGCAAGGGATTTGGCGATGTAGTGTTACTAGTACCTTCTGTGTACTAAGTATCGGGAATTTGTCAATAAGACAAAAAATACAAATTATTCATCTAAATTTATTTTATCGCCTTCAAAGTAGGCCCCATCGCTTGCAATACAACATCTCCACCACTTCACCCAGTCTTCCATACATTTTTCATAGGCTATTTGCGGTATGGCCTTTAGCTCATTCAGCGAATTTTCTTTCATGGCTTCTATTGACTCAAAACGTTTTCCTCGAAGTGGTAATTTTAACTTGGGAAATAAAAAAAGTCAGACGGAGCCATATCAGGTGAATAGGGTGCTTGGTCGAGAACGTTTGTTGAATTTTTCGCCAAAAACTCTCTCACTATAATGGCTGTGTGCACCATGATAATGCACCATCACCATTATCATGGTGCAGCATCCATGAGTTGTGTCGCCACAAATCTGGACGTTTTCGGCGGATACTCTCACGCAAACGCTTCGTGACGCCTAAATAATATTCTTTATTCACTGTTTCTCCCTCTGGAAGGAATTCGGAGTGAACCACACCACGGTAGTCAAAAAAAACTGTCAGCATCACCTTGATTTTGGTGCGACTTTGCCGCGGTTTTTTGGGTTTCGGCTCGTTTTCGAGACGCCATTCTGAAGACTGTTGGCTTGTTTGCATGTCATACTCATAAACCCATGTCTCGTCGCCAGTTATTATACGTTTCATAAAGGTCGGATCCGTAGAAGCTCGGGAAACCATGTCTTCAGCGACATGCTTTCGCTGCCCTTTTTGAACAAAATTGAGCTCTTTTGGAACTAGTCGAGCGGCGACGCGTTTCATGCCTAAAATGTCAATGAGAATATTGTGGACGGACTTAAAAGATATGTTCACCTCACTAGCCAACTCTCTCAGACTCATACGTCGATTTTCGAGCACTAGCTTCTTGATTCTGTCGATGTTTTCTTTGGTCGTAGCGGTTGAAGGTCTACCAGAACGACCGGGAACAGGATGACCCTTCGGTGCGGCCGGGGAGGGTCGTCAGGGGCGCCGCCGGCCGCGCGCCTCTTTACCTCTTTCCCGAAGTTAAATCTACCTAGTTGAATAACTTGTCCTAGATAGACATGTCAATGCAATCCTCGAAGTTGTCCATCAGACAGCTTCGAGGATTGCATGTACAACAATTGCTGGTGCTTGAATGGTTGAATGACATGGGCATTGGACATAATTTTGGTCTTGTCTATGTTCATTCTGAGACCTACCTGTTGGGAAACTTAGCTGAAGTCCTTGAGCTTTGTACCAAGGTCCTCCAGTGATTCTGCCATGACCGCGATATCATCAGCAAATCGATGGTGAGTGATGTATTCGCCATTGATGTTGATGCCAAGTCTGGACCAGTCTAGGAGCTTGTATATGTCTTCCAGTGCAGCAGTGAACAGCTTCGGGGAAATTACGTCCCCTTGTCTGACACCTTTTTGCGATGTTATTGGATTCGTACTCCCAGACCCAATTCGGATTGACATAGTGGCGTTTCTATAGAAACACCGCAGCACTTCGATATACCGGTAGTCAATTTGGCATGTCTGGAGGGAGTACAGCACTGCCAAGTTTCGACGGAATCAAAGGCTTTCTCATAGTCCACAAACGCCAGGCACAGGGGTTGATTATATTCTTCGGTTTTTTTGTATAATCTGTCGAAGTGTGTGATCGTGGTCTATGGTACTAAAGCCTAGACGGAAACCGGCTTGAACGGCTGGAAGTCGTCAAGCTTGCGTAAGAGTCGATTTGTAACGATCCTCGAAATCAGTTTATAGACATGGCTCAGATGCGTGATACTTTATAGGTTCTATAGTTTTTGAAAGCGGGTTTGGTCACCCTTCTTAAAAACAATACTACCACGCTTCTAGTCCTCGCCTCTGGAACGTCGCCCACGAGTACGACGGAATTAAAAACCTCTGAAGGGCCTTTTGGTTTACCACCCGCCTTCAGAAGTTCAGTAGTATTCCCGGTGCCTTCCCGTTCTTTAGCCATTCTGATCTCCTACAGACTGACATCCAGTATGTCTTCGCTATAGTGGCGAATTAGCCGCTGGATCTGGACTCTTGAGCCAAGCCGATAACAGGAGTCTGTGAAGAGTGGTATTCTGCCCATTAGACAGATCTTTTGCGAATACTTTCGAGCCTTGGTTTCGATCTATAGCTTTTTGTATCCGCTCGGTATTGTATTTGCGGATATCACGTCGCACACATTTGGAGATCTGCCTATTTAGCTTTCTGTTCGTTCACGTCTATATCGCTCACAGTTTCGCACTCATTTAGGCATCGGAAGAGTTTGAAGTTCGAGCTGAAAGTTTTCTTGGTTTTGGTATTGAACAGGTGTAGGTCGTAGGGTAGACCTCATCCGTCGTAGGCGCTCGACTTTAACGCATAGATTCAGCGTGCCTCGGACGAGTCTGTGATCGCACATCCTCCGGATACTAAATCTGCACTTTCCGACACTACTATTGCTCACAGTTTCCTCAGCGACCGGTGAAAACTTCAAGTTCTGTAGTGTTTGTTTATTCAGGGTGTAACGTTGTAGTCATGGGCTTTATTAGGGATTTAGGAAATTAAGTAAGATTACAATGTGACTTGTTTAATATGTATTCTTGAAGTGACATTTCAATTGTGTTGCACAAGTTTGACACTAGATGTCTATACTTTACATCTCCCTTTCTTTGTAACTTACATTTGACTTAATATGCTTATTAATTTTTAATTTCCATGAAGACAATATTGAATCATACATTTAATTGTGAATGGTAAACTAGTTATTCATATAATTATAAATTGTAATTTTATAATGTTAACTTAATATAACTAATAAAATAATATAGTAATTACTAGTTTAAGTATTATTAAAGATCAAGTCTATTTATTGGTTTGATTATTCTACCAAATCTTGATGATCTTATTGCTGACGCTGGTTGAGCCGGGTTTGTTTTCTGCAAATGATCAGAAGTGTTTGGTGAGGAACTTGTTGATGCTGGGGGTGACTTAGGGACAACTGCTGATTGTTCTTGTGCTGGAGTCTCTTGTGCTATTGGTTCATCTGTGTATTTAGTTTCAGGAACTACAACTCTGTTGCTGGTTATGTCTGCTTGTGTCTTGTGCAGATGGCTGAAGTTTCTACGTAGGATTTGGCCTTGATTGGTTTTAATGATTACAGATCTTGGGAGACCTTCAGGCTTTTCTATCACTCTTGCCCCTTCCCATTGGCGATGAGCAACTTTGTGTCTGACTTTTTCGTCAATCTCAAATTGGTCTGGTCTTTTAGTGTGCTTATTACTGTAGTTAGCTTGTTCTTCTCTTAATCGTTTTAGTTCGGCAGCAACTCCTTGCTTTATTTTTGGTTTTAGGTTACTGTCTTTTGTAGGTAATGGAGATCTGGTTATTCTGCTGTATAGACGTTGATTGGGTGAACCTAGAATATTATTTCTTGGTGTATTTCTCCAGTTTAATAAAGCCAGTTGAACATCAGACTTGTCAATACTACATTTTTTTAATATGTTTTTGGCTACTTGAACTGCTTTTTCAGCGAGCCCATTTCCTTGATGGTGATGTGGACTAGATGTGACATGATTGAATTCCCACTCTCTTTGAAAGATCTTGAATTCTCTAGACATGTATTGTGTCCCATTGTCAGTTTGTAGCTCTTCTGGTATTCCATGTGTAGCGAACCATCTTTTTAGTTGTTCTATAACTTCATATGAAGACTGACCTTTTAGCTGTTGAAAATCTATATATCCAGAGTAGCTGTCACAGATTACGAGGTAAGTTTTTCCTTTTAATTCAAATAGATCAGATGCAACTATTTGCCATGGAAGTGTAGGAATATTTTTAACTAGCACTGTATCTTTAATGTTGCCTTTTTGTGTTTGTTCACAGACGGAGCAGGTTTTAACTAGTTTTATGATGTCGTCATGTTGTCCCTTCCAGTAAAGAATTTGTCGTGCTCTTCTTAAACAGCTTTGTATACCTGCATGTCCTTGATGAATATTCTTTAGCATTTTCGGGATCTGTGATTTTGGTACTACAATTTTATTTCCTTTGAAAATTATTCCTTTGAGATAGCTCAATTCTTCTTTAAAGTTAAAATAGTGTTGCAATTCTTTAGGTAGTTCACTGACTGTTTCTGGAAATCCTTGTATTATTGTCTGAAGTAATAACTGTAAATGTGGATCTTTCTTTGTAGCTGTAATCAACTCCTTTTTTGCATCAAGTGACATAGGTAGTATTACTGCAACTGTCATGTTTTCTTCTTGTTCATTTTTCAGATTAGATGCATCACAGTCTCGACTAAGAAAATCTGCTAAGGGTATTTCTGTGCCTTTTTTAAATATGACTTTTGGTGCGTATGGTGCAAGATTAAATATTATGCGTTGCAATCTCGCTGGAGCAGATTGTATGTTTTTCTTGAAGATTGTCTCAAGTGGCTTGTGGTCTGATTCCACTGTCAGTTCTTTACCATAGACATATTCGTGGAACTTTTTACATCCAAACTGTATAGCAAGTGCTTCTTTTTCAATCTGTGGATAGTTCTCTTCTGACTTAGTTAATGCTCTTGCTCCATAGGCTATTGGTTGTCCTTCTTGAAGAAGTGCAGCACCGAGATTTTTTGAACTTGCGTCTACACTTAGTGTTACAGGTTTGTTTACATCATATAGTCTCAACACTGGAGGACTTCGAAGAACTTGTTTTATTTTGTTCAGAGTTTCTTCGTGATGAATATCCCATATAAAACTTGTGTTTTTGTGTAATAAGTCTCTCAGTGGATTTGTTAAATCTGACATTCTTGGAATAAATTTATTTAGGTATGTGATCATACCTAGTAGTCTCTGTAGCTCTGTTTTATTTGTTGGTGTTTTCATTGCCTGTATAGCTTCTACTTTCTCTGGGTCTGCTTCAAGTCCGTCGCAGGAGTAGGCTCAGTTTCTGGTTTTATGACATCTAATTTCACCATTCTCTCAAGTTCTTGCTTTACCTCATCTCTTATAGCATGTGGGATTCTTCTTGCTGGTTTTATTTCAAATTTTGGGTTCTCAATTAGGTCAATATCATACTCATAGTTTTTATAGCAGCCTAGTCCGTTGAAGATGTCATCTTTACATTCCTTCAGTGTTTTCACTCTTGCAATAAGTTCTAATTTTTCACAAGTGTTCAGTCCTAGGATCGGTGTGACCTTTTCTTCAACTATTTTAAATATAATGTTTTTTTCTATATTTTTTATTTTACAAAGTAGCTCTGCTTCACCCAGAACTGCCATTCTATCTTCTGTGTAACTTATTAAATTTTTTGTTCGGCTTGGTTTCAAATTTGCCTTTGTTCTGTTCATTATGTGTCTTGGTAACACATTGCATTGTGCTCCTGTATCTAGTTTGGCAATGAATTTCACATCACCCATTTGTATTTTTTCTGTCCAGTCTTTCTTTTCGTTGGCATTTATAGTCGATATGTATACTTCATCTTCGGAACTATTTGAGTTTTCTTCTACTGTATTCACTCTATTTTTTTGTTTGGGATTATATTTCTTAGTGCGGCACATATTGGCAAAATGACCATTTTTATTGCACTTAGTGCATGGTTTGTTAAATGCGGGACATTCTCTGAATTTATGGTTTGTGCCACATCTCTTGCAGTCAAAATATTCATTTTGTTTATTTTTGTGACCTTTATTTCTCACGACTAATACTTTGTCTTCTTTATTTTTACCTTCGAACTCGTCTAGTTGTTTGGAAGCTTGTTCACTGGTTTTACACACTGTTATGGCTTTCATCAAGTCTAGTTTATCTTCAGTTAATAATTTCTCTCTTACTTGATTCGATCGGATTCCGAACACTATCTTGTCTTTCAGCATTTCATCAAGCAAATTACCAAATTCGCATTTACTTGCCTGAGTTTTTATTCTGATTAGAAATTCGTTAAATTGTTCATCTTCGTATTGTACAATTTTAAAAAATATGTATCTTTCAAAGGATACGTTTGTTTTTGGTGCAAAGTACTCTTTAAACTTGTCTATAATACTTTGTAGGTTATTTTTGTCAGCTTCGCTGAGATTAAAACTGTTGTATATTTCGATCGCTTCTGGGCCTATCACTGCCATAAATGTTGCTGCCTGGATTTCGGCTGGCTTTTTATCAAGTTGAATAGCGATTGAATACCACTGAAATTGTTGTAACCATTTTTTCCAACACGTTGGTTTGTCCGAGTCAATTTGTAGGTTAGCTGGCGGCTTTATTCCAGATACTGCGTCGTTTGTAGACATTTTATAACTTTCTTATGTATTATCCCACTTCTGACACCATGTAACGTTGTAGTCATGGGCTTTATTAGGGATTTAGGAAATTAAGTAAGATTACAATGTGACTTGTTTAATATGTATTCTTGAAGTGACATTTCAATTGTGTTGCACAAGTTTGACACTAGATGTCTATACTTTACACAGGGTTTTAAACTACGGTATCGAATCGAATTTCAAAAATCTGATAAGTTTCTTCTATTCTTAGAAAGTCAAACTCGTAAATGATGACAGATAAAAAGGTCTGGTGTCCTAATAGGCATTGCGCCTGTTTTAGGATCAAATCTTCTAGCTCTAATTGTAGTGATTTCTGACGAATGAGTTGTAATTGGACTATGTAACCTACTGTTGAGAGTGGTGACGGTTACAAAATTGTAGTGTCTGATAGCGTTATGCTTGTTTTACGATCCCATTACGAGTCGTACTCGGAATAACTGAAGAATTTGTTAAAATTTGCAATGGAAACTTACCTTACTTCCTTTGGGTGGTGACAGTTCCTTAATTGTAATCTATAAGTAGTCATCGTGCCTGCATTAGATTCGATTACAGGTCGCAGGTATTTTAGGAATATCTTGACCTATTTATTTGACAATCCAACTTTTCTCGGAAAGGAATGACCTCTGCAAAGTTGGTGTAGTCGCCGTGACTGCTTTAAGTTTCAACTTTACCTAGGCCACGAGTTATATTCGAAAAACGGCGATGTTGGGTTGTAATTTGGCAATTTGGCTTTTTTGATAAGTATTGACTATAGCAAATTTGAATGTCCTAATAGGCAATGCGCTCGATACAATGCCAACTTCTCAGAGTGTGATGATAGTGGCGAAGTTATTCGAGTCTTACCCATAACTTTGTTGTTTTTTGGTAATGTAACCTTTACCGGAGGGTCATCAAGGTTACAAAGTTGGAGTGTGCTAATAGGCGTTGTGCCTGTTTTAGGTACCTTTTTTTTTTTTTTTTTTTTATTTTTTTTTTATCGCGAGGAAATGCTTTATGCACACCCCCCGCCTGGGGACGGCAGGGGGTAGTGTGGGACTCCCAAAACAGTAAACTGAAATCCGATCCTAGGGTTACCCACTAAAACCTCGCGGCGGCCTTCCTCCGGCGTTGGGGTGGTCCAGGATTCGGATAAACCCCTCTGGTCCACCCCGCCGTCGCCCCCCCTCAGTCACGAGGGGGTGCTCATCCTCGGGGAGCCTGGCGAGGCTCCCCCGGGCGGGGCGGCTCCGACCGCGCGCTGTAAAGAGGCGCGCGGCCGGCGGCGCCCCCGACGACCCTTCCCGGCCGCACCGGGGGGTCATCCTTCCCGGGCCGCGACCCGGGCGCACCCGCGGGGTGTGCGCCCTCGCGGCCCGTTGGCGGCGGCGATCACTGAGCTCGCCGCCGCCGCCTTCGAGCGGGGTCGGCTCTCTCCCGACCCCGCTCGGCGGCCTCCTTCTGGAGCATGACTGCTTCGCAGAAGGAGACCACAGCCCTCCACTCCTCCTCGCCCGCCAGCATTGCCGCGACCAACGCCGGCGGGGACAAGTCTCGCCCGATCCCGTCGACCAGGACTCGGCGCTCGTCCGCCCAGGCCGGGCAGACCTCCAGCGTGTGCTGGGCCGAGTCCAGGTCGGATGCGCAATGGTGGCATCTCGCCGTCTCTTCACGTTTTATTCGACTCAGATACTCACCGAAGCACGTGTTTTAGGTACCTACCAACTGCCGACCGAGACTTTCTCGAATAATCAATAGACCTTGTAAGTTCCATTGCCGATTTTTCTTTTACCAACTCACAACAATCCAAAACTGTACGGCGATTTATGCTTGAACTGTGAACGTGTTTCAGTGCTATTAAATGCTTCGTGCACACACTTTCTTGGTATTAATGTATGCGGTTCAGTTATATCGACATCGATGACAAAATATCCTCTGCGCCACTCGTTGATCCATAATTATAGTTATACTGGTTGACCCGGCGAACTTTGTTCCGCATCAAAATTAATAAATGAGTAAATTTTGGAAATCATAAAGTTCACTTTGTGCTATTTATCGGCTTTACCTGCTGTCCCGCTATGTTAATACTTCAATATCTTCGAAAATATCCTTTTAATTGCATGCTGTAAAGGGCCAGGAGCATCTATATTACATGCACGAGCTATTTAAGACACTTAATTAGATGAAAATTGATGCTGGAATGTTTAAAATCGCTTCTTAAATAAGCCATTATTTCTCTTAAAAAGTAAAAAAATTAAAATGGGCACTGTGGGTTATCCCTAAGAGATAAACATATGCCCTCGCGGACTTTTTTCTAGACTTTCTGAAGGTGTTTAATAATGTAGAACATTATTTTAATGTATCACTTAGGGTTCAGCCAGCGTTTGCAATTAAAATGCTAAATCTCGAAAATTATATTTTTTTCTTTACAACATCATATATGAATTATAGATCAAAACCACCCCGTTGACACCCTCTAACTATTAAAAAAATCGCATTAAAATCCGTTGCGTAGTTTTAAAGATATAAGCATATAAGGGGACAGACAGCGAAAAGTGACTTTGTTTTATACTATGTAATGATGATTAGTAGCCATCGAATCTTTCATCCTTTTAGGAAACGTGACACTTCGGAATTGGTGACATTTGGGATAAATAAAAATATGTTGTATATCGAGGTATAACTTCCACTTCCGGATAAAAGTCAAAGTCAAATAAGCTTTATTTTACACAGACACTTAAAAATAGTCAATAAGTACAGATTTCAAATATTATTTAAAATAAATTACTAAGCAAAAGTTTCAGCTGTTAGTCTCGGTGGCGCAGTGGTTGAGCACACGGCTTCTGATCCAGAGGTCCGGGTTCGATTCCTGACACTGTCTCACACCAATGACTTTTCGAAATTGTTTTCGGAAGTTATGTGTGATAAATATCGATGATTGAAAACTTTGTGCCCGGTATGGCAATAGGTTCGCCACCTATTCCATTTGGGACGTAAACATAACAGCGAGACGAGGCTTAACAGCTGCTACACCTTCGGGTAACAAAAGGCGGGAAGTTATGTGTATGTTGTATGTATGTGTACTGTAAGGGATATTACATGGCACGTCATGGCACGGACATGCACGTGACAGCAATAGTATATAACCGCTGTACGCACAGTATGCGGCAGTGGTTGGTGTGCAGCGACAGACAGTTGTCGCTGACACAAATAAAGATGACAAGATCGTAATTACGTCTTTCATTAATCGACCACTCATTTACTATCACCGAAGACCATCCGCCTCACGATAACATCATCCAGCAACATACTCATCAGTAACGGCCTACCGTTACAGTACAGTAGTAAGCAAAATACTAAACACGAGCGCTTGAGGAAAGTGCCTCCGTGGAACAATAAAAAAACACGGACGCAATCATGCGAAGAATCGGACAAGAAACTCATATGCCAAATACTCTTTTCAAACCATTTGGAATAAATAACAATATTATTGTAACTACTGAAAACCAATCGCTAGATTAGTGAATAAAAGGTGTAGCAGCCAGAATTCTTGACAATCACAATTAAGACGCGACCAAATTAAAATCAACGTCCTACATCACAGAAATAGATCAAGATAGAACGGCGAATAGGCGTGGCAAGCGTGCCAAAACCCTGCACTATATTGCATGCTTTTCGAAACTCGCTCTCATTACGCAACGAGCGTTCCTGCCATGCGTTCAGGACGTAAAAAAATAGATAAAACGTCACATATATTATGCCTTATTATGCTGTGAAAAATTGTAAAAACAAAAGTAGTGAATCAAATATGAAAAATAATAGTTTAAAAAAACTAAAAAACACGCTTTTTATAGAAAACCGAACTAAAAATAAAAAAAAAATAAAAAATATATTTAAAAAAAAGCGTGGGGTGCTTTTTAAGATATTATCGAAATGATAATCACTCTACTCATATCTGTCAATAAAATATTTATAACTATTGACACCATGCACCCCACGCTTTTTTTAAAATATTTTTTAAAGTGAAACTTTTATTACATCGTCTCAAACTTTTTCGTCTGCGTGTTGCATGTCGCGTGACGGTCGGCCGCGGAGTAGGGATAAAGTGAAAGGCGCTCGTCAGAGCGCCTTTCACGTCTATTATCGTTTATTTATTTATTTATTATTAATTAATTACCCAAATATACACTTTATTTTTGTAAATAAATACCGTAAAAACATGTAGAAAAACACCCCCAGACGAGGGATCGAACCCGCCCCGACCTTGTGTTATCGGTAGTGCGGTTTACCGATGCACCACGAGGGCCGTATGTATAATCGTCTAATTACCGTCCTCTTTACCAATTTCGACACATTTTCTAGGATCGGGTTTGTTTGTTTGTTTGTTTTATACATACATACATATTATTTTTATATACATATACATTTTCTTTTTTTTTATAAATTGTGTTTTTTGAAAATTATATTTAAGTACGAATTACATACTAATAAAATAATGAAATATCAATAATATTTTTCGATCTTACCGACAGAATAATAAATATATACTAATATATACTATGTACTAACATATTATATTAGAAACATATACTTAATTTTTTGCAGTGATAAACTGTAATAAAAGCAAAGCAAACACACATTGACTTCGTGTTAGTTAACAACGCCATCTGCTGGAATAGAAATTTCATGAAAATCGTTGGAGCCGATTCCGAGATTCCAATTTTATATATATATATATATACAAGAATTGCTCGTTTAAAGATATAAGATAAGATAGTGCTCTTTATATATGTATTTGTCACATTTTCATAATAAATCGAAATATCATATTTACTGGAGGAAAAAATATCGTTTTGTTTTGTAAAGATCCTTTGTTGTAATGTTGTTAACGTTTAATAGGTGTCGCGTTATCCCTAGTGCCGTAGCTGGAATACTTGTCGATTCGGGCGACATCTATCGATATAATACGATATTACGGCAGAATCATCAATAGTAGCAACCTAGTAGCGCCATCTAGGAATTATTGTCGTGACCACGTAAAATAAAAAACATTTATTAAACCCTATTAACAAATACAAGATGGCAAGTAAATTAAAATAGCCCTTATCGCACAATCCCCTGAAAGCCGGTGACGTCCGGTTCGATTTCAAATTAAACTAGTTATGTTCGTCAATTTATTAGCGATAAGATACTGCTCTTTATATATGTATTTGTCACATTTTCATAATAAATCAAAATATCATATTTACTGGAGGAAAAAATATCGTTTTGTTTTGTAAAGATCCTTTGTTGTAATGTTGTTAACGTTTAATAGGTGTCGCGTTATCCCTAGTGCCGAAGCTGGAATACTTGTCGATTCGGGCGACATCTATCGATATAATACGATATTACGGCAGAATCATCAATAGTAGCAACCTAGTAGCGCCATCTAGGAATTCTTAATCTTCAGTCGTTAACTTCCAAAGAACTTGAAAATGATGAGATTATCGAATTAATTGATTTAAATCTTTAACTTAAAGTTAAACGAAGCCAAAGCAAACTTTTAAAAAAATTGCTGTGAAGTAACTGTTTTACACTGTTGCACTCTAAAAAAATATAAATGTTAATCATTTTATCAGAATCATCAATTTAAAAAACTTACTAACTAAATTATTGAAAAATAATGATTGAAAAATTATTTTGTTTATGTATATTTAAAAAGTATTAAGCAATTTTTATACCCTTAATGGAATATTATTCCGAAAATTTTTAGTTAAATGTCTATAATGTGAAAAAAAGTTTCACTTTTACGGTGGTTTCATAAAACCACACAATTTTTTTTTTTATTTTTCTATTTTTAGTTCGGTTTTCTATAAAAAGCGTGTTTTTTAGTTTTTTTAAACTATTATTTATTTTATATTTTTTAGTTCGGTTTTAGTTTAGTAACTCAAGTTTATGTTTGCCTCTAGTATTAACATTGTGTACATCTGTTTTGTATATTTATCTAAGTTTCTTCTCACAAACATAATGTTTGTATTTGTATGTAACGAATAAACTCAAAAAGTACTGGACCGATTTTAATAATTCTTTTTTCTTTAGAAAGGTACATTATCACTGAGTAACATAGGCTATGTGTAATAGCCTAGTGTGTGTCAGGAATCGAACCCGGACCTCTGGATCAGAAGCCGTGTGCTCGACCACTGCGCCACCGAGACTATTAGTTGCAAAGGGGGCTGCCGGCTTGTAAAGCTTAGAACATTGTGGCAGGGCGTACTGACGACTAAGTTGGGATGATAATATTTTAGTTTTATGCGCCCAGGAATCTGCCCAAGTAACAAAATTTACAAAATATTTGTTGCCGAAAAGAATCCTTTTTAGGGATACCTTTGTCGGAACCAACCTGAAAAGACGAAGCTGAAGCTGACGCAATAAATATTACATATGCACAAGCACTTCGCACTCCCTTTTAGTATTGCTAAGTAACATTACAACGAATAAAATGTTTTCCAGAGATTGTTGACGTAATGCTGAGCTGTAAAAACATTGTCAGCTCCATCGTGGAGGGGGGAATGTGCATCAACTGCTTCCATGAACTTACAAAAAACACCAAAGTGAAAGTGTGTACGCCGGATGAAACTTAACTGCCTGATACCCATACCCACCGCGGGTGTTCCTGCTGCCCCTTGATTCGATTATTAGTGATACGAGATCTATTGAAAATGATTATACCTACTGTAATATATTTAATTACTACCTAAAATGCAGCCCCGGATCTTCATTTTTTTCAGGCGGGGCACAAACTGTATAATGCCGCCCCCGCCCACTTAGATTTATTTTTACCTGTATCATTTCAGCATCAGATATCCACTACAAGGGTATAATAAATTCGCAGGGCAATACAAATATTGGGAAAAGCATACTGCAAATCATGCTAATAACTCTGTTGCAAGAGATAGAAATCACCAAAAAAGAGGAACTTACTTTTTAAAAGCGTAAAGCTCCTGGCAAAATTTTACGGTGGCGCTTAAATCTCGCTCGTATTTTCGAGACAGATATGCTCCATACACTGAGTAATTATGACCGTAAGCAAGACCGACGCAGTAAATGCCTGGAAACTGGCCTATCCACACTATAATTTACTGACCAACCCATTTTCCTACAGACAATAGGACGTCTCGCTCTGGGCCATCTTTTTTTATGGGATAGGAGGGCAAACGAGCAGGCGTGTCACCTGATGATAAGCAACCAACGCCGCCCATTGACACCAGCAACATATACTTGTAACTGTTGCGTTGCCGACCTTTAAGGGATAGGGGACAGGAAAGGATGAGGAAGGGTAGGCCTCCGGGTACCTCTCTCACCGAACGAAACGCGGCATGAGCCACTTTACGTCGGTCTTCTGAGAGGTCGTGGTATTTCACCGGTCGAGCCGGCCCATTCATGCAGCGAACTGCTTGGCTCTACCATTGTTAAAATATCATCTTAAAAGAATCGCATAATAGTGGTTCTGTAGGTGCTGCTAAGCGTGCTCGTTTGCTCGCTGTGGGAGAATGGGAGTGCCGTGTTTGGCTTAAGGCTGCCATCGAGAAACGTGATCTCTTAATGTTGGCTTCATGACGAAGCTCAAGGTTGCTCAGCGTGCTATGGAACGGGCTATTCTAGGAATCTCTTTGCGAGATAAAATCCGCAATACGGAGATACGCAAGAGATCTGGCCGTGACCGACATACCCCGTAAGGTTAGCACGCTGAAGTGGAGATGGGCAGGCCACATCACTCGATGAACCCAGTACCGCTAGGATAGAAAGGTTTTCGAGTGGCGACCAGGAACTGGTCGACGCGTAGTATGCCGTATCCCAACTAGGTGGACCTAGTAAAATCCGCGGGAGGCCAATGGATGCTAGTTGCACAGGACCAGCAGTTGTTTTGCTCTATGGGAGAGGCCTACGTCCAGCAGTGGACCTCAAAATGCTAATGATGATGACTGCCATCGCCCAATTGAAGAACATTATTAGATAATACGACATTCCGTCCGTATCACAACGTGCCTCCGTTTAGGTGCTCCCTGTGTTTCTGTCTCTTTTGTCTAGGAAGATGGGTAGGCCTTTTGTGTGGGACGCTACTTGCGTCGATAATCTTGCGCTATCACACCTTTCAAGCACGATACCTCTCGGGGACCTCCCGCTCCAGGGCTCTGCTGAGGAGCCTGGAACGGATCATGGCCATCCGGATCGTACGGGGCTACCGTACCATCTCATATGAGGCGGCGACGGTCCTCGCGCATTCCCCCCCTTCATCATCAGACCCGGACGCGCGGGGACACAAAGTGCGGAGGCAGGAGGCCTTCCGGCGGGACCTGTGTGTATCTGAGCGAAAAAAACAAGAAGAGACGGTGAGATGCCACGATTGCGCATCCGACCTGGACTCGGCCCAGCACACGCCGGAGGTCTGCCCGGCCTGGGCGGCCGAGCGCCGAGTTCTGGTCGACGGTATCGAGCGAGACTTGTCCCCGCCAGCGTTCATCGCGACAATGCTTGAGGGCGAGGAGGAGTAGAGGGTTATGAGTGCGAAGCTGTAATTCTCCGGAAGGAGGCGGCGGCGGCTAGCTCAGTGATCGCAGCCGCCGACGGGCCGCGAAGGCGCACCCGAGTCGTGGCCTGGGAAGAATGACCCCTGGTGCGGCCGGGGAGGGTCGTCGGAGGCGGCGCCGGCCACGCGCCTCTTTACAGCGCGCGGTCGAAGCCGCCCCGCCCTGGGGAGCCTCACGCCGAGGCTCCCGGGGATGAGCTCTCCTCGTGTTAGAGGGGGGCGACGGCAGGGTGGCCACCCTAACGCCGGAGGAAGGCCGCCGCGAGGTTTTAGTCGTGGGTAGCCCTAGGATCCGATTGCAGTTGACTGCTTTGGGAGTCCCACACCGTCCCCTGCCATCCCCAGGAGGGGGGTGTGCATAAAGCATTTCGTCGCGTGAAAAAAAAACAAGGGGTGGCCGGTGATGCTGCTGTTTCAGCACAAAATCTCAAGTGACACAAATATAGAAAACTTATAAGTGGTTATGTTTTTGAGCCGTTTGGGGTTGAGACTCTTGGGACATAGGGTCCGAGTGCTCGTGCACTCTATAAAGATCTTGTAAAGACTGATCGAGGCCTCTTGCGACCAGAGGGCTGGTCTATTCATCGCACAGAGGATTAGCATTGTCGCACTTGCGAATTAAATTTTTGGTGTCAGAAAATATAAGCCAAGATCATATAACCGGTTTGCTATTAGTCCACCTCCTGTGCCGCTTAGGGGCTGTTAAATATATTCCATTGCATTAAGTAGATCTAAATTCAATGTCACCGGATTGATTTACTGCTAATAATACAGCCTGATTGGTAAAGGAAGACCGTTGTCGGTTAGTATTTTTTTTATGTGTACTATTATTTATTCTGCCAAGGTTAAGTAATTTCGGAGTCTGTAAAATGTGGATTTTGCCGCCCTCTGAACTTGCCGCTTCCCCAACCCCCCCCCTCCTAGATCCGGGGCTGCTTAAATGTAACACAGAATGACTGAATGGATCACAAGATGACGAAAATGAAATAAAACTTTATTCTGATGCTCTCATTAATTTATTTATTTCAGTCTCGATAAAAGTTATCAAAGAAAATACTAAATAATTACACATCTCAAAGTCATTTAGTATGATAAAAGCCTTAGAGGTAAAGCAGTCCCTTTGTGATGGTGCTTAAATCCTATGTACGCGGCTATTGTGAGTAGGGTTTCCAAGAAGTAGCTGAACTGTAATGTACTAGTAATCACTATAAATGTAACTTTAATATATTTTTATTCGATTAAGTGTGTCGTGATGTTTACAAATAATCATATTTTAGTTCTACTACTAGTTCTAGTTCAGAACCCATTAGGTTGGGAGTTTAAATGCTCGCACGAGCGGATATTTTGTATTGCGTATTTAAGAATTATTTCGTTGTATCTTCACTAAAACTGTCATAGTTACTGCTCGAGTTTTCTGAGGAGCTGCTACTAGAACTGTAATTAGGTACTGCTTTCCTGAGATTCTACCGCGTGATTGGAATTATGTGCTCCCTTGGAGTCAGCATTGTAGGCTATCGCGCTGCTACTTTTCTTCTCAGACTTTTGGCTCTGAGACGACTGGGCGGACTTATTGCTTGACGAATGGTGACGTGCCGAGTGATAACCAGAGTGATCGGACGTGTTATTTTCACTTGTCCAAGAGTTACTTTCATCCTGGTTAGAATTACTAGATTCTTGACTTGCTTGACTTGAACTACTTAAATAAGACCTACTTGAGTGGCCACCCGAGTAACCAACGGCATTAGTATTTGCTACGCCTTCGTTGCTTCCTGAGGAACTGGAACTACTTATCGATTGGCTGCTGCTAGTACTTTTTTCATTTGCAGAGGTGCTTGAACTTGAGAAGCTGCCTGTATTACTGGTTGAAGTGCCTTTTCCCTGGTGACCTTTATTGCCGTGACTTTTTTCACCAGTTGATTCTGCATAGCTGCCCGGTTTGGAACTGCTTTCACTTCCGCCAGCGCTGGCAGATGAGTTAGCGGTACTTATCGACTGGCTGCTGGAACTTGTTCCGTCACTTCCAGAGGTGCTTGAACTTGAAGAGTTTCCAGAACTACCATTTGAGGAATCTTTTCCTTGGTGACCTTTGGTATTGTGTCTAATTTTTCCACTTGATTCTGCAGAGCTGCCCGAACTGGAGCTGCTTTCATTTCCGTCAGCGCTGGCAGATGAGTTAGCCGTACTTATCGACTGGATGCTGGAACTTGTTCCGTCACTTCCAGAGGTGCTTGAACTTGAGAAGCTGCCTGAATTACTGGTTGAAGTGCCTTTTCCCTGGTGACCTTTATTGCCGTGAATTTTTTCACCACTTGATTCTGCATAGCTGCCCGAACTGGAACTGCTTTCATTTCCGCCAGCGCTGGCAGATGAGTTAGCGGTACTTATCGACTGGCTGCTGGAACTTGTTCCGTCACTTCCAGAGGTGCTCGAAGTTGAAGAGCTTCCAGAACTAGTATTTGGGGAATCTTTTCCTTGGTGACCTTTGGTATTGTGTCTATTTTTACCACTTGATTCTGCATTGCTGCCCGAACTGGAGCTGCTTTTACTTCCGCCACCGCTGGCAGATGAGTTAGAGGTACTACTTGACTGGCTGCTGGAACTTGTTCCGTCACTTCCAGAGGTGCTTGAACTTGAGAAGCTGCCTGAATTATTGGTTGAAGTGCCTTTTCCCTGGTGACCTTTATTGCCGTGACTTTTTTCACCAGTTGATTCTGCATAGCTGCCTGATTTGGAACTGCTTTCACTTCCGCCAGCGCTGGCAGATGATTTAGCGGTACTTATCGACTGGCTGCTGGAACTTGTTCCTTCACTTCCAGAGGTGCTTGAACTTGAGAAGCTGCCTGTATTACTGGTTGAAGTGCCTTTTCCCTGGTGACCTTTATTGCCGTGACTTTTTTCACCAGTTGATTCTGCATAGCTGCCCGATTTGGAACTGCTTTCACTTCCGCCAGCGCTGGCAGATGAGTTAGCGGTACTTATCGACTGGCTGCTGGAACTTGTTCCGTCACTTCCAGAGGTGCTTGAACTTGAAGAGTTTCCAGAACTACCATTTGAGGAATCTTTTCCTTGGTGACCTTTGGTATTGTGTCTAATTTTTCCACTTGATTCTGCAGAGCTGCCCGAACTGGAGCTGCTTTCATTTCCGTCAGCGCTGGCAGATGAGTTAGCCGTACTTATCGACTGGATGCTGGAACTTGTTCCGTCACTTCCAGAGGTGCTTGAACTTGAGAAGCTGCCTGAATTACTGGTTGAAGTGCCTTTTCCCTGGTGACCTTTATTGCCGTGAATTTTTTCACCACTTGATTCTGCATAGCTGCCCGAACTGGAACTGCTTTCATTTCCGCCAGCGCTGGCAGATGAGTTAGCGGTACTTATCGACTGGCTGCTGGAACTTGTTCCGTCACTTCCAGAGGTGCTCGAAGTTGAAGAGCTTCCAGAACTAGTATTTGGGGAATCTTTTCCTTGGTGACCTTTGGTATTGTGTCTATTTTTACCACTTGATTCTGCATTGCTGCCCGAACTGGAGCTGCTTTTACTTCCGCCACCGCTGGCAGATGAGTTAGAGGTACTACTTGACTGGCTGCTGGAACTTGTTCCGTCACTTCCAGAGGTGCTTGAACTTGAGAAGCTGCCTGAATTATTGGTTGAAGTGCCTTTTCCCTGGTGACCTTTATTGCCGTGACTTTTTTCACCAGTTGATTCTGCATAGCTGCCTGATTTGGAACTGCTTTCACTTCCGCCAGCGCTGGCAGATGATTTAGCGGTACTTATCGACTGGCTGCTGGAACTTGTTCCTTCACTTCCAGAGGTGCTTGAACTTGAGAAGCTGCCTGAATTACTGGTTGAAGTGCCTTTTTCCTGGTGACCTTTATTGCCATGACTTTTTTTACCAGTTGATTCTGCATAGCTGCCCGATTTGGAACTGCTTTCACTTGCGCCAGCACTGGCAGATGAGTTAGCGGTACTTATCGACTGGCTGCTGGAACTTGTTCCGTCACTTCCAGAGGTGCTCGAAGTTGAAGACTTTCCAGAACTAGTATTTGGGGAATCTTTTCCTTGGTGACCTTTGGTGTTGTGTCTATTTTTACCACTTGATTCTGCATTGCTGCCCGAACTGGAGCTGCTTTTACTTCCGCCACCGCTGGCAGATGAGTTAGAGGTACTAATTGACTGGCTGCTGGAACTTGTTCCGTCACTTCCAGAGGTGCTTGAACTTGAAGAGTTTCCAGACCTACTATTTGAGGAATCTTTTTCTTGGTGACCTTTGGTACTGTGTCTAATTTTACCACTTGATTCTGCAGAGCTGCCCGAACTGGAGCTGCTATCATTTCCGTCAGCGCTGGCAGATGAGTTAGCGGTACTTATCGACTGGCTGCTGGAACCTGTATCATCACTTCCAGAGACGCTTGAACTTGAAGAGCTACCAGAACTACTACTAGAAGAACCTTTTCTGTGATGACCTTTGGTTTTGTGCTGATAATCATAACCTGTGTCTGAATAATTGTCCAAATCATCATCATTATTTTTGTTATACTGATCTTGGTAATCTATACTTTCATCGCTATCCCTCCAGTAATCGGATTCTTCCTCATTATTTACACTGGTGGCGCTAGCAACACTGCCTGATTTGGAACTGGAAGAATCGTCATTGGTGTCTGTATTAGCATAACTGGCAGAGTCACTGTTGGATGATGATACTCTTTTAATGTCATCATATTCGCCATCATAATAAACTCTACGTCTATCATAATATCTCTTAGGACGATTATAATAAGGACCGACATCACAGTCATAGCTCCAACCATATTCATCCCAGCATGGATATCTCCAATAACGAATTCTACCGTAACGATATCTGTCATCAATATATCTACGAGGAACATATCCATTACAACGACGACCATGGCAATTACGTCTCCTGTGGTTAAATGAATTTGAGTTTGATTGGCTGTTGGAAGTTGACTCTGTCTTTTCTCGACTGTTTTTATCAGTTCTGGAGCTTCCTGCTGAGTTGCTTGATTGGCTCTCAGACTCGGACTCCTGACCGTTGCTTATTGAATGACTATTGCTGCCAGAATGACTTTTGACAACTTTATCGTCTGTGGAACTGATTACCGAGTTGCTAGATTGACTTTCGGATTCAGTCTCTCTGAGACCGTTGCTATTTGAACGAATTGTGGTACCACATTGACTGTTAACCTGGTTACCATTTTTCGACCCTGCCGCAGAGCTGCTAGATCCGCTTTCAGAATCTGTATTTCCGTGACCATTACTTATTGAACGACTTTTGCTATCGGATTTGCTTTCAGCGCGCTTACCATCGATGGAACT
This sequence comes from Euproctis similis, assembly GCA_905147225.2. Lineage (NCBI taxonomy): Eukaryota > Metazoa > Arthropoda > Insecta > Lepidoptera > Erebidae > Euproctis > Euproctis similis. The sequence continues at coordinate 2,001,405 of LR990107.1, read as the reverse complement.
AGCTACCGAGCTGTTAGATTCATTTTCAGAGGAAGTCTCTCCGTGACCCTTACTTATTGAGCAACTTTTGCCACCAGACTGGTTTTTCAAGTGTTCACCATCTATGGAGCTTACTGCCGAGCTGTAAGTTTTACTTTCAGAAGCAGTCTTTCCATGGCCGTTTCTAGGAGAATGGCAATTACTGCCAGAATGCTTTTCTTCATGTTTCCCATTTCTGGAGTGTACCTCTGAACTGCCTGAATGTCTTCCTGACTTACAGGATGATTTTCCATCTTTATGACCTCCTTGATGATGACATCCGTTGGTATTTTTATTGCCATGACTGCATTTGTGACCGCCGTCACAAGCTAAAATAAGGAAGTTTATTATTTTAAAATAGACATATATATATATATATATATTATATATAATATTTATAGAAATATTATTATATAGAAAGAAAACAAGATTTTAATGAGTTTAAATCAATGATCGGCGAAAATTTCACGAAAAAATCAATTCAAGACTCAATATCTCGCTCAATATTGATCTGATTGGTTGGTTGGTGATTTGGTTTATAGGACCTTTTTTGTAGAAAATTGAATAACCTACAAGTTTGTCGTTTACATTTTTTTCGTAGCTCTCGTTATTTACGAGATAAATACGAAAAAAAGCGAATTTTATTAAAAAATCAGGTTTAGTGGCCCGTACTACCTCGCCGGTGGAAGTTACGACTTTGCCACAATAGGCACTTTTGTAGAGCGTCTAATTTTGAGAAAAACCCATCTTTGGTCAAAGTGATCCCATGAAATTCCTCTGAGCTATAGAAATTTAAAAATAAAAAATCAAAGTTTGCGTGTATTTTCAATGGGAAATCTTCACACGCCTTGGTCGAGTACTTAAAATTAATATTAAGGGCTCAAACTTTCAGGGAATGTTTTTTTGGGTATTTCCAACAAAATTTCATGATGGGACCGAAAAAAAAAAAAAGTTAAAAAAATCACCCTAAATTATATATATATATATATATTACTATTGGTCAATTTGCATAAAACATGAACTGCTGAACAAGCAACTAGCGCTAAAACACATTTTGAAAAGAAATAAATGGGCGATATCAGATGGGGGAACATCAGTTTTGACTATTTAAAGTTAACGATGTAATTTTGGAATGAATCGAATCACACTGATCGCGACTGATAGCAATATTTGGCTCAAATCACATGTATATATGCAGTGACGACTTATGCACTGTCTTATCAATATACCTAATTCTGATAATTTTATCATATTAAAGAGTATAAACAAAAAGGATAAACTTACGCTGTGCTTGAACGGCTACCACGACCTGTAAAGAATAATTTTTGTACTTAGAGATTCCAATTGCAGTGGTGTCAATTTGGGTGAATTGAATCATTTGTAAAATGCTGTACCACAGATGTAATGTAATATGCTTAGGGAAAATAAAATCTTGAAAAAATAAAATCAAAATCTCATTTATTCAATTTAGGTCATTTAAAGACACATAAGAAGTTCAATATTTACAATTCACCAATTCGATTACTCACGCGCTGAGAAGGATTGGCAAGAAACTCAAGGGAGCCCCTATTTTTTACTTAATTATCAGTACTATACACTAAATCACAAATTATTAGAATAATTTATAGAGCAAAATGAGGTCCCTCACGTCAAACTTAGGACACAGTACGTTAATATTCTTTGGACGCTTGAACAGACCAGTCCCCACAAACAGCACCCGTTCACGAGTATGACCCATATCTCAGCCATCGCCTCCCTCGCCATATTTTAGGGAAGGTGGCGACCGGATCAACGACGCCGCCGCAAGCAAGGACCTTTCAGTGAGCATGACATATTCAAGAGACCATACAAAAAAAAAACAAAAAAAGACTAGTAAGCTTGCCCGGTGAGAAACGTCATACTGCACACAATCTTACTAATTAACAGTAATGTTTAGTTAGCATACATACATACAGTAGTTTAGTTAGCAGATTAACAATATTTGCTATAGCAATATAACACAAAAGAAGCAATTCAATTCCAAACGGTTTTATCATTGATATAATCTGAGATACTGTAATAAGTCTTTTTATGTAGTCTACCTGTAACATCATTACATAGTATAAAACAAAGTCACTGTCCGCTGTCTGTCCCCTTATATGCGCATATCTTTAAAACTACGCAACGGATTTTGATGCGGTTTTTTTAATAGTTAGAGGGTGTCAAGTGGTTTTGATCTATAATCCATGTATAGTGTAGTAAAAAAAAGTTATAATTTTCAAGATTTAGAACTTTAATCGCAAACGCTGCCTGAACCCTAAGTGATAAATCAAAACAGTGTACTACATTATTATACATCTTTAAAAGGTCTACAAAAAAGTCCGCGAGAGCATTTGTCTATCTCGGATAACCCACAATGACTATTATTATTGTTTTACTTTTTACGGAAAATAATGGCCTATTTACGAAGCGATTTTAAACATTACAGCATTAATTTTCATCCAATTAAGTGTGTTAAATAGATTGTGCATATAATATAGATGATCCTGGCCCTTTACAGCATGCAATTTAAACGAATATTTTCGAAGATATTGCAGTATTAACATAGATATAGCAGTTATTACTTTTGATGCGGAACAAAGTTCGCCGGGTCAGCTAGTATTTCTTAAATTTACCTAACGATAATTCAACCGCGTCGTTTGGAAGTTTATTGTAAAAGCGTATACATTGACCTGGAACCGCGTTAGAAATTTTATGGAGCCTAGTTGTGGACACAGCAAGTTTGTTTTTATTTCTTAAGTTTAATTGATGGATATCACTGTTTTTCTTAAATTTAGTTATATAATAATGTTTTTAATTATTAAGTACATAGTATAAAACGAAGTTGCTTTTCTCTGTCTGTCCCCTTATGTGCGTATATCTTTGAAACTACGCAACGGATTTTTAATAGATAGAGGGTGTCGACGGGGTGGTTTTTATTTACAATTCATGTGTGAGGTAGTAAAGAAAAAATGATAAATCCAAAATTTACTTATTTATTACTTTCAATAAGGAACAAAGTTTGCGCGGGTCAACTAGTTAACAAATAAAAAATAAGGGATGTTGGTAAATGTTGGTAAAAATATAAGTATGTGTTAATGTAGGCTGTATCATAAAAAATGATAAAGAAATTAAAATTTATTTTAATTATTTACCCTTAGTGTGGATAAAATATAGTTGTTATCAGATTTGCTCACTTAACCAAATTCCGGAAAATTTCACGGAAGTCGCTCTGGCCATTTCCAAGGATTTTAACTACAAACACGACAATTGTAATATTACAACATTTTTCCGTAAAGATAAACAAATTTGCATATACACACATACCTATATAAAAATATAAAAAGTTTCTTTTTAGGTTAAATAATATGTAGGTATGCTAAATTTCATGTATCTATTGACGATTTTAATGTCTTTAAGAAATTATCTTTTTTTAAGTGGAATTTCTAATGTCTCTTGCAATTGTTTAACGCTTTTAACGCACGCTGGCGTCCATTCAAAGTATTAATAGTAGGGTGTAGGCCATAAACTTGGCCAAGGCGCAAATTGGAAGAGGCCTATGTACAGCAGTGGACTGCAATAGCCTAATGATGAATGATGATATAGGCCAATAAGAAAATTACTTAGGCGTGCTTTTTTACCGTACATAGACATCTACTTGCGAGGAAGGCTTCAGGCGATATTATATTTTAAAAAATTAGGGATCATTAATAAAAGTCCGATCATGTAACCCAAGGTGTAAGAAAATGAAGTGAAAAAATGTATACCTCGCGTATGTAGCTCACAATATGTGTTCTTTTTTATTAGTTTTTATTAGCTTTTTATTAGCTTCACCTGTATGTTTGTTTGTAGGTTTGTATGTTTGTATGTTTGTTTGTAACCGACTTCTTTTTTAGTTTCCGGTGATTGCCACTAGATGGTGCGATTTGTGAACTATGAAAGTTCTAGACTAGAAAACCGAACTAAAAAATAGAAAATAAATAATAGTTTAAAAAAACTAAAAAACACGCTTTTTATAGAATACCGAACTAAAAAATAGAAAAATAAAAAAAAATATTTTATTTTAAAAAAAGCGTGGGGTGCATGGTGTCAATAGTTATAAATATTTTATTGACAGATATGAGTAGAGTGATTATCATTTCGTTAATATCTAAAAAGCACCCCACGCTTTTTTTTAAATAAATTTTTTTTTTTTATTTTTCTATTTTTTAGTTCGGTATTCTAAAAGCGTGTTTTTTAGTTTTTTTAAACTATTATTAATTTTTTAAAACAATTGAAATAGTGTCATTTTAAAAACTTTTATTTTGTACCTTCGTATTAACTCTGATTAAAATAAATTACTTCAAATTCAATACAGATTCAATAACTTTCTAGAACTTTAGGAATTATTCAATTCGGACATTTCATTCAAAAGATATCGCAATATACAAAATTATAAGTATTAGATTTTTAGGCAAATGTGTATTGCGCGCGCATTTATTAATATGATGTCAAATGATGTGACGGGAGGATCGCTTGTGGAACAGTTGTGCTCAGGGAACAAATTTTTTTTAATACTTCTTGGACGTTTTTTTTGTTTTGTTACTTTTGTCAACATACTTTAATTAGAAATTGTAGTTTTTAATTATCTTTAGGGCATTTTTATTTTATTTTGTTGTTTTGTTTTGGTTACATTTGATTAAAATATGTTACATTAGATAATTAAATTAGAATTATGCGTGTAAGAATCGTGCGCTCTGTTCTCTCTGCTTACCCGGCAAGCTAGTGTTACTCCAAAGTTACACAACGTTACCACTCTAATTAAAGGATGTCGCGTCAGCTGCGCTCGACTAATATATTTGTATAGTTTTTCTTTTGAGGACGTTGATGTTAATTTGCTGTGATGGTCGAGTATTCTGGCGGCTACACCTTTTATGCACGAGTCCACTGCTTTGTTTTCAGTAGCGGTATTAATATTATTGTTATTTATGTTTAATAGTTTGAAAAGAGTATTTGGCACATGAGTTTCTTGCCCGATTCTTCTCATGATAGTCCCTACACTCGGAATCGGGCCGCTCGTGGTGATTGCGTCCGTGTTTTCTTGTTCCACGGACGCACTTTCCTCAAGCGCTCGTGTTAAGTACTTAATTTAAAATAATAAATTTAAACTGTACTTGTTGACTATTTTTAAGTGTCTGTGAAGACCTATGAAAATAAAACTTATTTTGACTTTGACTTTGTTAGAACTCCACGCGTGCTTTATCTGCTCGTATCCTCGTAGTGCATTGGTAATTTTTCCAATGCACCACGAGGCCCGTCCTAATGTATGTAATCAAGATGGGCTCTTTTTATAAGCTTTTATTTACCTTGCACTGTATGTATGTATGTATGTATGTATGTATGTAAGTATGTATGTTCGGTGGAATCTTGTAACTCAATTTTGAAGTAGATACCTTCAACCGATCGAGCTGAAATTTTGTATACACGTTTACTTTGGATGACAATGCATGATATAATGTATGACATTATTCTATATCCAATATGGCGGACGCCCCAAGATGGCGGAATGGATATTTTTAATGCATTTCTGCAATATGGGTATCAAATGAAAGGGTTTGTTGAGTGTAACTCAAAATATAATATGACGTCATTCTAAATCCAATATGGTGGAATATCCAAGATGAAGGAATATATATTTTAAGCTTTCGTACAATATGGGTATCAAATGAAAGGGCTCATTGGGAAAACTAAAAAAATAATGTGACGTCATTCTAAATCCAATATGGCGGATAATCCAAGATAGAGGAACAGTTTTTTTAATGCATTTCTACAATATGGGTATCAAATGAAAGGGCTTGTTAATAGTAGCTCGAAAAATAATGTGACGTCATTCTAAATCCAATATAGTGGAATAAATATTTGCGTTTCTACTATATGCGTATCAAATGGCCCTTTCATTAAAGAGTTATATGAGAACTTCAAAAACTATGTCTCGGTGGTTCAGTAAACTAGCCCGCTTCTGAATCAGGAAGTCTTGGGTTCGAATTTGGCCACACCAATTCTTTCGAAATTTCTCTCGAAAGTCATGTTTACTAAATATTTTTGACTGACCACTTTGTGCTCGCTGTATGGCAACAGTGGTAGAGCCCAGCAATTCACTGTATGAATGGGCTGGCTTGACCGGTGAAATACCACAACCAGCTCACGCCTTGTTTCTTTGGGTGAGAGAGGTACCCGGAGACCTACTCCCCTTCCCCATCCCTTCCTACTCCCATATCCTATATCCTACTCCCTTATAGATCGTGAGACGTAAACATAGCGGCGAGTCGAGGCTTAATAGATGCTGCCTAAACCTTCGGGTAGAAAAAGGAGTCGAGCTATGTTATGTTATTAATTAATGTTATAAACAAATTAGATTGTGTATAAATATTATATATATCATAGGGTTTTCAATATGAGCGGCTAGATACTAGTGGCCTGCTTGTTTGGGCAGTGTCAGTCAATCTGTTGTTTGCTATTCAGTCACTGATGCCAAATCACCATGTCAAGATACAGGGGTAAGCGGCGCGTCCAAATTTATAATCAAAATGAGTTAGTGCTAACATTGAGAACCTTATGACCACTTTACGGCTGAGGCGGTAGTCCATCACAGTCGACGGCTTTCCGTTGACCTATGTTTTAATAGTTAACAGTGTTTTAATTGTGGTCAGCCACGCAATCTGCTGCATGAATGGGCCGGTTCGACCGGTGTAATGCCATGTCCTTTCAGGATACCGACGTAAATTGGACAGGATTTAATAACTTTAACATGATTGCTACACTAACGGATTTTAATGGTGTTATAGGTATTATTAGAATTAAACACAGTGGATGGTGGGAACGAACTATAACTTTTATTACAACTCACTCCTATGTTAAATTCAGGTCAGCAAGTATAAAGTACTGATTAAAACAACAGATGGCGTTACACATCACAAGTAGTTAAACATATTTTGTTATTAAACATTTCCCACATAACAAAATTAAGTTGCAAAATCAACAAATAAGTAACAAAAAAATTTGTTTACTTAGGCTCGAAACTCTTTGCTGCTGGTCAAGCATACGCGGCCTAAGTAGAGAAAAGACTTTAGGAGGTCTCCTCATTGAAGAGTTGGACTGTTCGAAATTAACTGGCAAACGACCTTGTAACAATGATGCTTTGAATGAGATGAAGAGACTGAGAAACTTACCCATCGATAACTAAAAACTTGAAAATAATTTAAAGAAAAAAACTTTTTTAAAGAAGCTTTTATTTAAACGCTCTAAAAAGAATAAAATAATTTTAACCTTATACATATTAACTATCAACTTATAACCTTATTATATACAATTTATGTGATAATAAAAGCTTGTCGCTATGTTCAACCCAACCCTTCCCCCCTCCTCTTCCCATCCCAATTCCGACCCCTTCCATTTCCCATGGAAAGGGCCGGCAACGGAACTGTACCACTATATGTGTTCGGGTGTCCATATATATGTTATAAACCAAAAAAATATATTTGGATAATGCGATCCGTCACAGTAATCATTAAATCTAAAAAAATATTTCTAGATGGTTATGGATAGCCACTGATAGGTAATTAAACATAGCGACAAGCTTTTATTATCACATAAATTGTATATAATAAGGTTATAAGTTGATAGTTAATATGTATAAGGTTAAAATTATTTTATTCTTTTTAGAGCGTTTAAATAAAAGCTTCTTTAAAAAAGTTTTTTTCTTTAAATTATTACATTTAGTGTGTTATAAAATATGTATGTTACCTTTAGCGCGGACGGACTCCACGCACTATTTTTTATTTGATTTGAGCGCTACCGATAAAATATTTAAATTTAAAAAACTTAGTTAAATTATTATTTATTCTGCCGTTTGTTCAACAGTACCAATCGACATCGGCTTTCTCTAATGTCCGTTCAGAGAGGAGTGTTGATTCCACCGAGTTATTTAGTTGTAAAAATGCATGAATGTACAGATATTAGACACAAGCGCAATTTTAAAAAAATACTTACCACAAAAAGGATCACTACAGTTAGACCCCTCATGTTGACTTGATGCCATCATCAGCGAGTCCTTTAGTATTTATATGAAATTAAACAATAAGATGCCAATTGAATAAATATCTCTTGTATTTATTTACATTAAATATAATGCTTTATATGCACTATTTATTAGCATGTGCATTATTGACTTAATATTGCAATTGATTTGATGCATTCGATTTTAATATCACTTAACTGAGCACAGCTGTATCGTTCAGATGGACTTATTTTTTCTCTAATTTTGTCGATACTCAATATTTTTTTTACTCAAAATTTTTATGGAAAAATAGAGGCAAACAGGCATGTAGGTCATCTAAAATATTCGACTATCGCTTCCCAAGAGCATTTGTGACATTGGGGACATAATTTAAAATAGGAACCGCTGCCGGTTATGGATATACCATAAAGGAGAAGTTTATTGCGAGCTTATTTCTCATGCCATCTATAAAGTGAGTTTCGACTTCATAAACTCGAAGCGACTTTACATTTAGTTAAAAAAGAACTCGGTACCTGTCCTTTCGTCTACGTCGTTCTACGTTTGCTTAAATCGTTAAGGTAATTGCCCTCGTTTTCCTATTAGGTACTTTATTTATTTATTTATTCGGAAGACTTACAGACTAATGATATACATAAAGATTAAAACAACTAGATACACAAATTGCCGATTACAAGTCTCCACATATAAGTATAAGTCGATTATTGTGCCGTGCCCTAGAAGCCTTTTTAATTATATGGTCTATATGTTGGTCAAGTAAAAGTTTGCTATCCAAGACGATACCTAGATCTGTTACACTATCAACCTTGCTGATCGCTTGGCTGCACAGTTTATAGTCAGAGTGAACTATAGATTTCCGGCGTGAGTAAGTCATATGGTGGCATTTGGATACATTCAACTGTAGTTTATTACGGTAACAGTACGCCTCAAATCTAAGAAGATCGGCCTGCAATAGGGCTGAATCACAGACATCCCTAACTATTCTGTGTATCTTCATCTCATCAGCAAGAAGCAGAATATAAGAATGTTCAAAACACTGTCTGATATCGGCAATGAATAATAGGAACAATAAAGGTCCCAAAATAGAGCCCTGCGGCACGCCTGAGGGCACATTACACCATCTGGATGTGTATCCAAGGAGAACGACAGCTTGTGTCCGATTTGAAATATAAGAACAAAACCATCGATATAAGTCACCGTGTATCCCCACGGCAGCTTCTCGAGAAGCAACGCATGATCGATACGGTCAAAACATTTACTATAATCAGTGTATATCACATCGACCTGAGCACCCTGCTCCATACCTGCAGATATGTAGTCAAGCGATAGTATTAAGTTTGAAGTAGTTGACCGTTTCCTAACGAATCCATGCTGTTCATCGCCCAAGATACAGTGCATCGACGTATATAAGTCAGTGTGAATTATGCGTTCCAAAATTTTAGCAAACAGACAGATTTTGGAGATAGGACGATAGTTCGAAAGATTGGATCTATCACCGCTCTTGTGTACTGGAGTAATAAAGACCGACTTCCATATCTTGGGTACGAGGCCCTCAGACAGTGAACGTTTAAATAGGATACAAATCGGTGTGACAAGACTATCTGCGCATTTAACAACATATATGGGAGGTATTAAGTCGGGCCCACCAGATTTAGTTAGATCAAGGGTTCTCAAGAGGGTCAAGACACGAGAATGATTTATCTGCACTGAGCTGATATGGACTGAACTGTCACTGATGATAGCATTAATGCATGGTGCATCTGACACCCTTCTGGGTTTCTGAAAAGTGGAATGAAAATAACGGACAAACAAGTTACTATTATCCTCACCGGTACTGGCAACCGTGTCATCGTAGAACATGGTCTTAGTGAACGAGCTGGTGTCTTTCTTACTTTTTACATACGACCAAAATAATTTTGGGCTCATAATTATAGAGGACTTAATCTTTTCCATGTATGATGTAAAACATTTTTTCTCTAAGTCGTCAGCCCTACTGCGCAATATCGAAAAGGAATCATAATCACCATATGTTTTATATTTACGGTGATATTTATATTTTTCTTTAAGAATTTTTATAAGTGCAGAGCTATACCAGACCGGATACAGGGATTGCTTAACTGCTTTCATGGGAATGTATTTGTCTCTTAACTCATACAGTCTAGTGTAAAAGTTCCATTAAAGCAATGTCTAAACATTTATCATTTAATAATTCTAACCAATCAACTCTGAATTGATAGCAGCGTAGTCACCTCTTGAGAAAATATATTTGTTAATTAATTTATTACCGAGATTATGTGTTTCAGCAAAGCCCGCCCGAATTACTATAGATTTGTGGTGTGCATCTACGGGCATTGATAGAGGATCACGTGATTCGGTCACACTGACTACATCGTTAGAGAAAACTAGGTCCAGTAATCTGCTGTTGACATTGCGTTCACTGTTATATTGTGACAGATTAGTAGACGCGACGCAGTCAAATAAATCAGGCACAGATGAATCAGGATTTTGCCTTTATATATGCATAACTCGTCATGAATACTGACTTCAGTAATATTATTTTTACACTTGAATCTATAACCCAAAAGCATTACACGAAGTACAGATTGAAGTTGAAAACTTTAAAAAAAAATTTATAAAGTAAGCATTGTAATCAAAATGTCACCTGAACCAAGCACAGATGAATCAGATATTAACCTTTGTTACTCCAGAATCCAAGCAAACCAGCTGTAAGTCCACCTTCTGGTTCGTCGGTTGGACGGCTGGCTTCCTCCCAGGCGGCAATTCAAACTCTCATTATTATTACCCGCCCAAGCACGGTCAAGTGCAGCTTACGCCATATTAATCAGAATTGTATGCCGGACACAACTTGTTTACCCATTTATAAGCTTACTAAGGCAGAATTATAATATCTAGTAATTTTTTTTTAGAAGGGGGCAATCCATCCTCTTTTGATATCATTATAATGTATAATGGTTAAACAAAGGGAAAATGCGATATCGACTATTTTCTTCCGGAAAATAGCACGTGGACGCGTCATAAGAATCAGAAAAACATACTTCAAATATTTATAATTTATACTTAGGCAACAATAATTTAAAAAAATATTACTTGTCCCAGTTAGAGTTCAAGCTAAACTGTATAAAAAAATAGTTACACGCTTTTGTGCAACTTAGTTTCAGAAATAAATCCATAGACGTCCAAAATTTTGTCTCTGAAGACATGCTATTATATTATATTGCTATAGCAAATATTGTTAATCTGCTAATTAAACATTACTGTTAATTAATAAGATTGTGTGCAGAATGAGGCTTCTCACCGGGCAAGCTTACTAGTCTTTTTTTAAAGTGAAACTTTTATTACATCGTCTCAAACTTTTTCGTCTGCGTGTTGCATGTCGCGTGACGGTCGGCCGCGGAGTAGGGATAAAGTGAAAGGCGCTCGTCAGAGCGCCTTTCACGTCTATTATCGTTTATTTATTATTAATTAATTACCCAAATATACACTTTATTTTTGTAAATAAATACCGTAAAAACATGTAGAAAAACACCCCCAGACGAGGGATCGAACCCGCCCCGACCTTGTGTTATCGGTAGTGCGGTTTACCGATGCACCACGAGGGCCGTATGTATAATCGTCTAATTACCGTCCTCTTTACCAATTTCGACACATTTTCTAGGATCGGGTTTGTTTGTTTGTTTGTTTTTTACATACATACATATACGTACGTACGTATTGCAGGCATTATATTATATTAGATAGCAGTACGTATTATATTAGAAACATATACTTAATTTTTTGCAGTGATAAACTGTAATAAAAGCAAAGCAAACACACATTGACTTCGTGTTAGTTAACAACGCCATCTGCTGGAATAGAAATTTCATGAAAATCGTTGGAGCCGATTCCGAGATTCCAATTTTATATATATATATATACAAGAATTGCTCGTTTAAAGATATAAGATAAGATAGTGCTCTTTATATATGTATTTGTCACATTTTCATAATAAATCGAAATATCATATTTACTGGAGGAAAAAATATCGTTTTGTTTTGTAAAGATCCTTTGTTGTAATGTTGTTAACGTTTAATAGGTGTCGCGTTATCCCTAGCGCCGTAGCTGGAATACTTGTCGATTCGGGCGACATCTATCGATATAATACGATATTACGGCAGAATCATCAATAGTAGCAACCTAGTAGCGCCACCTAGGAATTATTGTCGTGACCACGTAAAATAAAAAACATTTATTAAACCCTATTAACAAATACAAGATGGCAAGTAAATTAAAATAGCCCTTATCGCACAATCCCCTGAAAGCCGGTGACGTCCGGTTCGATTTCAAATTAAACTAGTTTTCTCTCTCTTTGCAAAACTGCCACTGACTTGTAACTAACGAATTAGTGGAGGAAGCAGACTGACGCCTTTCTTACTTTACTTAAGTTTCCAATTCCAAAAAGTGTGCCAGGATTCGAACACGCGACCTATGCGATTCGGAAGCCGTGTGCTCGACCACTGGACCACCGGAACTACATATATGTGACACAGTTATGTTCGTCAATTTATTAGCGATAAGATAGTGCTCTTTATATATGTATTTGTCACATTTTCATAATAAATCAAAATATCATATTTACTGGAGGAAAAAATATCGTTTTGTTTTGTAAAGATCCTTTGTTGTAATGTTGTTAACGTTTAATAGGTGTCGCGTTATCCCTAGTGCCGAAGCTGGAATACTTGTCGATTCGGGCGACATCTATCGATATAATACGATATTACGGCAGAATCATCAATAGTAGCAATCTAGTAGCGCCATCTAGGAATTCTTAATCTTCAGTCGTTAACTTCCAAAGAACTTGAAAATGATGAGATTATCGAATTAATTGATTTAAATCTTTAACTTAAAGTTAAACGAAGCCAAAGCAAACTTTTAAAAAAATTGCTGTGAAGTAACTGTTTTACACTGTTGCACTCTAAAAAAATATAAATGTTAATCATTTTATCAGAATCATCAATTTAAAAAACTTACTAACTAAATTATTGAAAAATAATTGAAAAAATATTTTGTTTATGTATATTTAAAAAGTAGATTTAAAAATCAATAACCCAAGACTCAATTTTAAAAGTTTCACTTTTAGGGTGGTTTCATAAAACCACACAATTTTTGTTTTTTTTTGTATGGTCTCTTGAATATGTCATGCTCACTGAACTGCTTACGGCGGCGTCATTAATCGGGTCGGCACCTTCCCTAAAATATGGCGAGGGAGGCGATGGCTGAGATATGAGTCATACTCGTGAACGGGTGCTGTTTGTGGGGACTGGTCTGTTCAAGCGTCCAAAGAATATTAACGTACTGTGTCCTAAGTTTGACGTGAGTTACCTCATTTTGCTTTATAATTATTCTAATAATTTGTGATTTAGTTTACTAATAATTAAGTAAAAAAAAGACCCCTGAGTTTCTTGACAATTCTTCTCAGGGCGTGAGTAATCGAATGGGCGGATTGTAAATGTTGACCTTCATAAGTGTCTTCCATGACCTAATTGAATAAATGAGATTCTAATTTTGATTTTTATGATTTTATACAAAATAAATAAAATAAAAATTTGGTTTGGTATTGGGTTGAAATAAATAAAAAAACTTAGTTCTATTATAACATAACATAACTTCACGCATTTTTCTGCCCGAATGTGTAGGCAACGGCTTTTAAGCCTCGTCTCGCCGTCATGTTTACGTCCCACCCAAATAGAATAGGTGCCGAACCTATTGCCATACCAGGTAGAAAGTTTTTAGTCATCGATATTTATCACACATAACTTTCGATAATAATGCCAATGTGAGGATTCGAACCCGCGACCTCTGGATGCAGAAGCGGGGTGCTCAACCACTGGAGCACCGAGACTTTTCATATACAAGTATTATCATTTCATTTTCCTACCCCGCAAGGGATTTGGCGTGAAGTTATGTATGTATGTATCATTTCATATACAAATTGTTTTTTATTGTTGTTAGATACGTTCGCTGTGTTTGTTGCGAATGCGTATTACAAGAGATTTTATAATTTTAATTAATTAGAGAAATGGTGATGAGAATCACACAAACTGGAGATGACGAGTGACTTTTAATTAATTTTCATTTCACTTGTCCTTGATTAGCACCTTCACTAGGAGACTTGGAACTGCTACCAAGTTCAATGTACTGACCGGGCAGGTTTGCATACTTCACTATCAACATTTACATAGCTGCATTGGATATATTATTTATTTTATTTATTTATATAAAATAATATGTTTTTTTTGTGCGTAATTGGCCGAGTAATAAATAAAGTTGTCGTTGATAGGTATATGGTGTGTTCACTGGTCCACTTCGCAGCTACGACACCCAGTTTCTGCAAGTAACACAATTTGATTCTGGATTCTGGAAGATACAATTTGGTTGAGAGTAAACTTGTTGATATTTTTAATTACCTACTGTTTATTTACGTACCTGTGCTTTATAAATACTCAATACATACATGAAATGAAATTAACTAAATTAAATTAATTAAATATTAACACGTGCGCTTGAGGTAAGTACCTCCGTAAAGCAAGAAAACACTCACAAGCGACCCAATATAAAATTATAACCGTGGCACACTTATGACTAGAACTGCCCGATGTGTGCCACCTAAATATCTCACGGGTCTTTAAAACTCGCCATACCCGAAGGAATAACTGTAGCTGCCCACCGCTTCGGGTAAAAGTTTTGACGGCGTAAAGTTACAGTAAAAATATCATATAGGTAGTTACCTTTTTTTTTTTTTTTTTTTTTTTACGCGAGGAAATGCTTTATGCACACCCCCCGCCTGGGGACGGCAAGGGGGTAGTGTGGGACTCCCAAAACAGCAAACTGTAATCCGATCCTAAGGTTACCCACTAAAACCTCGCGGCGGCCTTCCTCCGGCGTAGGGGTGGCCCAGGACAGTGCATAAGCCCTCTGGTCCACCCCGCCGTCGCCCCCCTCTGTTACGAGGGGGTGCTCATCCTCAGGGAGCCTCGGCGAGGCTCCCCCTGGTGGGGCGGCCCCGACCACGCACTCTAAAAGGCGCGCGGCCGGCGGCGCCCCCGACGACCCTCCCCAGCCGCACCGGGGGGTCACCCTTCCCGAGCCGCGACCCGGGCGCACCCGCGGGGTGTGCGCCCTCGCGGCCCGTCGGCAGCGGCGATCACTGAGCTCGCCGCCGCCGCCTTCGGGCGGGATCGGCTCTCTCCCGACCCCGCTCGGCGGCCTCCTTCTGGAGCATCACTGCTTCGCAGAAGGAGACCACGACCCTCCACTCCTCCTCTCCCGCCAGCATTGCCGCGATCAACGCCGGCGGGGACAAGTCTCGCCCGATCCCGTCGACCAGGACTCGGCGCTCGGCCGCCCAGGCCGGGCAGACCTCCAGCGTGTGCTGGGCCGAGTCCAGGTCGGATGCGCAATGGTGGCATCTCGCCGTCTCTTCACGTTTTATTCGACTCAGATACTCACCGAAGCACCCGTGCCCGGTGAGCATCTGAGTCAACCTGTAGGTGACAGTGCCCCATTTACGGAGCACCCAGGCCTCGAGGTGGGGCAGGACGGCTCCGACGGCGCGTGAACGCGCAGAGCCCTGGAGGACCAGCGCGTCGCGCCAGTCCCCCAGGACCCGCCGGAAGGCCTCCCGCCCCCGCACCTCGTGACCCCGCGCGTCCGGGCCCCCACCTCCCCGGCCGAGATCGTACGCGGCTGCGTACATCTCGGCCAGGATGATAAAGGGAGGAGAACGCGCGAGGACCGTCGCCGCCTCGTACGATATCGTACGGTAGCCCCGTACGATCCGTATGGCCATAATCCGCTCCAGGCTCCTCAGCAGAGCCCTGGAGCGGGAGGCCCCCGCAAGGTCTCGCGACCAGACGGGGGCCCCGTAAAGGGCCACGGACCGCACGACGCCACCGTAGAGACGGCGAACTCCCTCTCCCGGTCCCCCGAGGTTGGGCAGCAGGCGGTGCAACGCGCCTGCCACCCGTCGCGCTCGGGGGACCATCCTCACGAAGTGCTCCTCGAAGCTCCAGCGGCTGTCCAGGGTGAGGCCGAGGTACTTCATGTACCTGCCCACCGGGACAGCCGTGTCACCCACCTGGATCCGCGAGGCCGGTGGCTCCCGGCCCCAAGAGAGCCGGTGGAACCACAGCGCCTCACTCTTGTGAGGCGCCACCTCCAAGCCCAGCCCGCGGATCCGTCTAACGACGATTGCCACCCCCAGCTCAGCGAACCTGAGCATACGCTCGAAGTCGGGCCCCGTGGCGACCACCAGAGTGTCGTCTGCGTAGCAAACGACACTCACGCCACGGGGCAGACTGGTGCGGAGGACCGGGTCGTAGGCGAGGTTCCACAGCAAGGGCCCGAGCACGGACCCCTGCGGAACCCCGCACGTCACCTCCTTCCTCTGCTCCGTCCCGTTCCGGTCGACATAGTCCACCCGTCTCCCCTGCAGGTAGGCCCCGATTACCGACCTTAGGTAGGGAGGCACCTCGTGGTATACGAGGGCCTCCCTGATGGCCGGCCAGGGGAGGGTCCCGAAGGCGTTGACGATGTCTAGCGACACCGCCAGCGCGACCCCCCCCGATCGGACTGCCGGTTCCGACAGGGCCCGCACCCGACGCACCGCATCAATGGTCGAGCGCCCCTGCCGGAACCCGAACTGGCAGTCCGATATGTCCGGGCCCACCTGCGACAGGTGGCTGCTGATACGGGCGGAGATAACCCTTTCAAAATATATATATATATAGGTAGTTACCTACTATTACTCTCAAACCTGAGGTATGAAGTATTCCAGTGCTCTCCATAAACGGCGTGCAATCATTCACCTGATCGATAGACGCAACATCAAAGTAAAAATAAAAAGTGAAATATCTAAACAACTCAATTTGTGTTCTATATAAAACAAATTATATAGGTGTTCCTGTGTTTGCGGTGGCCATGACTTTTGTAATACTCGGGACATGTCTGTAGTCTGTACCGAGAAAGAAAGACCTTCCTGTTCTCTCGTGAAGTCGTGACTAACACAAGAGAAGAGAGAAGAAATAAAGAATGAAGCGGTTATTATCGTCTTAGTCAACTTGACGTGGACGGCATCTAGCACTTCTACAAATCTAATATCATAGATACTTATAACCAGTAACAGAGGTGGATAAGACGTATTAAAATATAATGATACTTAATAACACGTCGACATAGGGTGTCTCGTTTCATTATTGGTTTTGTTCAATTTCGTTTCATAGTTTAGTGGTGTATCGACCATGCAGTGGTCGAGCTCCCCGCTTCTGTTTCAGAAGTCGTGGGATCGAGTCCGGGCTCAGACCGATGATTTTACGGAATGTGCCGGACGTAACAATTCGGCTAGTCGAGGCTTATTAGGCGCCGTCTACACCTTCAGGTAAAAAAAGGTACTTATGTTATGTTGTATGTAATTAATATAATGGTAAATTTGTTTTTTTTTTGTGGCAAGTGACGCAATCCTAGTGAAGCTCAATAATAAGAAAGTTATTCGCGAGTTAATTTGGGTGTCAGGTTTTTTTTGCCCATGGACACCAGCAACTCGTATAGTGTTACTGTTGCGTTGCCAACCTTTAAGGGATAGGAGATAGGGAAGGATGGGAAAGGGGGATAGGGAAGGATGGGAATAGGGGATGGGCCTCCGGGTACCTCTCTCACCGAACGAAACGCGGCATGAGCCACCTGACGTCGATCTTCTGAGAGGTCGTGGTACTTCTTCGGTCGAGCCGGCCCATTCATGAAGCAAATTTAAAAAATCTTAAATGTTAAAAAACAAATAAAAAATCTTAAAAACAGGACCTTACCACTGAAATGTTATAAAATAAAAATGTCCCAGTATATAAAGAGAGTTGTGGAGAGCCGAGCAGCACGCGTCTCGCGGCACCACATGGCCCTCCCGGCGCGCAGACACGGAACATAAACCTGGGCTCTGTGTACCAGAACTTTAAATTTAAACTATCTACCTGTACTTTATACGTTTTCTGATGAAATTTACTCTATAACTAATTATGGGAATTCGGAATAATGAATCAAGGAATATGTATAGGGTAAAAAATATCACTTTTTTTAAACCACACAAGACAACAAAGTGAAGTCTTTCGGGGTAGGCAGTAGGCCTTGCTGCCAATTTCTACTCGCTTCGTTCACTCTCATAGGTAACTAATTAACTATAAAACTAAACAAAATAAGAAAATGTTGACAAAAAATCTCATAATCTGGCTACTTTAACGCCGGGATGGTTAACAGTTTATTTCTTTAACATGACTTCAATCCTTTTTCTACCCGAAGGTGTAGGCAGTGGCAGTTAAGCCTCGACTCGCCGTTATGTTTATGTCCCAAATGTTTGGGAGCTTTTTGAACATTTTAAATCTATCCATCAATTTAGTAAATCGCATACCATACATTATACCTACTAGTGAAATGAAATCTTATAAGATGTCAGCATAACATAACATAACATAACTTCACGCCTTTTGTTACCCGAAGGTGTAGGCAGCGGCTGTTAAGAATAGGAAGGAAGGAATAGGAGGAATAGGTGGCGAACCTATTGCCATACCGGGCACAAAGTTTTTAGTCATCGGTATTTATCACACATACCTTTCGAAATGAATTAATTTCGAAAAGTTATGGGTGTGTGCCAGGACTCGAACCCGCGCCCTTTGGATTCAGAAACCGTGTGCTCAACCACTGGACCACCGAGACTATTTATTTCTTTATTGTTTGCAAAACAACTTTTGCAAGTTAGTAAATAGTAATATGAGGAATATCTTCTTAAACGACTTCAAAAAAAAGTGGTAAAGGATGTATTTTATTCTCTAAGTACCTAATCAAATCGTTTAAAAGTAGTTTAACAATTTGATCAGGTAATTAAAACCAGTGATTTTTTTTCCAGCCCACAGCAAGTTAGGCGAAGTCTTTGTTGATGATATTATAACTATAACATACATACATAACATAATATTGACCTCAGTCCCTTGCGGGGTTGACAGGGAGAACGGAGCGCCATAAGGCATGACGTGCCTTCTTCTTCATAACTGACTTTCAAAAGTCGCTTTTCATATACATGCGTCGAAAAGCTCCTAACATCATCTTCCCCCAGAACTCGTTCTACTTGGTCATGGAAGATGTGTCGTAGCCGTCCTCGACTCTTTCATCCATCCGCTTTTGCATGCATAAAACCATTGCATGCATAATTTACGGTCAATATGTAATGATTGTTTCCCTTATTTATTTACGGGGTTCTACAGGTTTGATGATATGGAATGGAAATGATGATGATGATGCTGACATACGAAGACATTTTAAATTGGCTTATCGCAGATAGGTGCACTATAACAGTTTCCATGTTCAGCAATAGTTGTCGTTAATTTTTCTATATGTAGTTGTTCTTCACTGCTTTTTCTACCCGACGGTATAGGCAGTGATTGTTAAGCCTCGAAACATCTAATTTTCGTATCCTAGAATGAAAGAGATACACGAACCTATTACAATATAGTAGGTTGGGACAATTTTGACAGTCGTCGACAGTCACACAACTTCACAAAAGTTATTGGAACTCTTCAAATCTTTAAACCTGAGACCTTGATTCAGTGGGATGGTCCATCTCCATACCGCCGAGACGAAAATAGCTAAGAACAAAATTGAAATAACTAAAAATAATAACCAAACAAAATATGTTTTTGTCTGCAATTAATTTATTAGATACTCTGTCAATAAATAAAACTCCATCAATGCCAGCTATATTTCTATTCAAAAATTAAATAAATCATACAATAATTTAAATTTTAAATTACTTTTGATTATTAGTTTTAAACAATTCCGCCTAATATTAGGCCAATGTATTTATATGTATAGTTAAGAAGTACAGGATATCCGTAGTTCTAATTGTGCACTTTCAAACGGCACAATAAAAATTATAACACCTAACATAACTTCACGACTATTTCTCCCCGAAGGTGCATGCAGCGTCTATTAAGCCTAGACTCGTTATGCCCCAAATGGAATAAATGGCGCAATCAATTGCCATAAACTGGGCAAAAAGTTCTCAGTCATCGATATTTATAAAATTATTTGCGAGAAATCATTGGCTCGGAATCGGAGCTCGACCCCCGGACCATCGAGACTGTTCACAACAGCTGGCGCAACAAACAGATAAATAATGTAGAACTATAATTTAAACTTATTAATAAGGTATTATGAGAGAATAAACATCCAATCGAACTAACATCTTTATATCTATACTATAAAAATTTGGCACTTGACTCTTTGGCATAAACACATTAAGTACGAAATTAACATAAGCCGATTTAAATGTTTTCAAGAGATATTTATATGAAATAAGTTTGTATGTATATTTATGTATTTACAAACAAAATCTTATAATAAATAATAAACTTAAAAATAATTATTAAACAAATAAAATACGCGTTGAGTCATTATTACTCTATATATCTATTATATATAAATATAATTTTTAATTATTTAAAGATTTAATGTTAAGCTATTAAATGACTGTACAAATTTTTCATTTGGTACAAAAATAATCGATTAAAAAGTCCATACACTACTACAATAAATGCGAAAAGTTTGTCTGTCTGTTTGCGTCTATATCTTTAAACTGATTTATAAACCTTAAAATAATCTGATAAGAAGATAGTTTCCGAACCGTGAGGAACTTATCCATTGTTCACTATAGGAAAGGGTATTTGTATTTTATTTTACTATATTTAAGCAGTAGGTACATACAAATTTCACATAGACTAGAGCAGTAATGGCCAACCAGTCGATTGCGCGATCAATTTTTGGTCGATCAATCGCAAGTTCAATCGTATTCAATGCCTAACATTTCTAGTATTTGATACTGGAATAAACATGTACCTACGCAGTTCATGCTTCACGCAGGGAGACATTCGCAGCCATTGTCCCATGTCCCATGCGCATTTTGTCCTTAACCCGCCCTTCTCACAATTCTAGGTGAGGAGAGCACGTCGAATACAAAATTTATTCACTTTCCGTGCAAACGCAACGTATAAACTAAGTATAGAATCATCCTGTTTTACAATACTACACTAGTTAAACTGTGAGAATGTAAGTGCCTTTTCTCTATGTTAAATAAAATTGTTCTCTGTATCAAATTTTGAAACCACGTTCATTAGCGGAGTTAAGTAAGTGCGAGTTTTTAGATCGGCGGAGGTCTTTGAATTGGCATTTTCATATTTAAAATTGTGTTTCCTGACTAATTGTTATTATCTTTGTCAGGATATATTTCAAATAATAGTGCATTGGTAAAATAACTGCATAGTTTCAGGTTTCGCATCAATTTAAATTTATACTATTTAAATGAATAAATATTATTAATATGAACAAAGTTTTTTAATCCGGTCAATAAATATTCATGTATTTTCATTATTTAACCATAAATCATACTCGGACTCGGCAATTCTTCTCGCCGAAGGTATAGGTCCATCGCGACACAATTTTAAAATTAAATGAAGCTCTTATATGTTCAAAAGTTGGCAACACCTGGACTAGAGGAGTTTTTAATTTTTATAAAATTCGTTTTTTTTTAAATGGAACACAAAGCACATAACGGTCGACACTAAATTTCTAGAGTGGAACATTTAACTCAAGTTCCTAGTTACCCTAGTTATAAGTGTATTTCTTTTATTAACGTCGTTCTCGATTTTGGTATTGTGCATTGTCCAGAACCGCTGTGGTCTTTATTTGATATTCAGTTCAAAGAAGCACAGTAGTAGCTGGTTACAACTTGATTAGATATAGACAATTAAACTATTAATTGTGTAATGATTATGTTTGTAAGTTCTGTTCACTCTTCAGCTCCAAGGCCCAGACATGTTGGGGCCAGCCCGTACGACCTTTGCCACGCTTCTCAGATGTACCTTGCTGTAACAAAAGTTGATGATCAGAATTGTACACAGTCTTATTTATGTATGTCACGACTGTAGTAGGTGAAGGTGTAGTCAGCCTTTCCTCCAGGCCACTACTTGGTTTTGGTGTTTTTAAATTGGCGGAGAGCCCATTGTGATAGGTATATCATTTTGTTCCAATTACTTGTTAATGTTGTTGCTGATAAAGTTGATTATAACATAACATAACTTCACGCCTTTTGTTACCCGAAGGTGTAGGCAGCGGCTGTTAAGCCTCGTCTCGCCGTTATGTTTACGTCCCAAATGGAATAGGTGGCGAACCTATTGCCATACCGGGCACAAAGTTTGTCAGTCGTCGGTATTTATCACACATAACTTCCGAAAACAATTTCGAAAAGTCATTGGTGTGAGCCAGTGTCTGGAATCGAACTCCGGACCTCTGGATCAGAGGCCGTGCGCTCGCCCACTGCGCCACCGAGACTATAAATTACAAACTGTGATTACAAATTATCTCATTATGTAAACATTCATAACGGCGAGGGTCCTAGGCTATCACTTTATCTATCACACTATCCTAGACTATCAAGTGTCTCTATACAAGAGACTCTCTGTATAAGAGGATCTTGTTTTTTGTTTTAAAGTATTTGGACGATCCGTTCAGATTTATTTTTGGTTAATTGACAAATTAAATACTTCCGTTAAAATTTAAACAAATGTAACAAAGTTTAAAATAACAACAAAACATTATATCTAAAATTACATTTTGTACACAAAAACAAGTATTATTTACAAATCTTTAAACAGAACGCCACGTGTACAGTTTATCGTCTCAACAGGGAGCCATTAAAAAATTAACGAAAAAAAAATGTGTAGCGCTTGTAAAAACAGTTAGGTACGGTAGCAGAGCGCCGCCATTTTTTTTAGACGGAAAACACTTGAAGTTGATGTTTCGAAGTACGGTATCTTTTGCATGATGATAAAAATTAGAAAGGAAAAGATTAGGACAGAAAATATATCTTCTTCAACTATTTTTAAGATAGTATACAAGGCTGAGTATTACCACGAATATACTATACCACGCTAGTTATAAAAATAAAAATAATAATTTGGTCGGCTCCATCGAGAAAGGATACTATCTTCAGAGCTTGTCCCATGTACCAAGTATACAGCAGTAAGTCGGTAACTTTATTAGGAGAGCTATAAGTTATCTGTTCTTTTAAATGCTCTTTCTAAGTAATGTAGTTTTCTACTATATCTATACACCTGCAAACCTTGAATTAAGCGGACCGACATAGTCAGACTATTTAGTAAAAGCTGTTATTGTTTGAGAAGGTTATGATTATTGTTGGGAACAGGCAGTCCAATTTCTTTGCTTAAATGAATCCTCCATTAGTATAGGTTAGGTGAGACATTTAGGCAGTATTTAAAGTCAGGGACTTAAATTTGTCACAAACTATATTTATCACATAAAATTTCTGAAATATTCGACCGCTGAAGTGGACATTGGCTGGTCACATCGCTCGACGGACCGATCACCGCTGGGGTTCGAGGTCGAGGTCGAGTGGCGACCACGAACTGGTCGACGCGGAGTAGGCCGTCCCCTCACCAGGTGAACCGACGACCTTGTGAAATCCGCGGGAAGCCGATGGATGAAGGTTGCACAGGACCGGCAGTTGTGGCGCTCTAAGGGGGAGGCCTATGTCCAGCAGTGGACCTCAAAAGGCTGATGATGATGACCACTAAAAAGCTAATGGCAATAAGCTAAGCCCTGGTAATAGGCCGTTTACCGTACAGCATTAAGCACGTGACGATAGTGTGTTATCTAGACTTGGTGTTTGCTGGGTTACCTCTCCAACGCTACTCAATTGTCATTTGAAGGCAAGTCAGGCATATTTGCAGTTTTTAACAGTGATAGAGCCACGCACCTCGCTACATGAGTGGCCCGGCTCGACCGGTTAAAATACTAGGACCTCCCAGAATATCGGTATATAACTCAGAAATAATGAACGGGAATTAACGCGACACTTTTTTTGGTAAACCTTTATTAGCTTGACATTTCTCAGTCAAGTAACAAGCTAACACAGCACAACACCGAAGAATGGCGGGATAACCATTCCAAAATAAAGGGTCAACCTAAATGTTCTTAGAAGGGGCGGGCAGCAGAGTCCCTATCTTTAAAAGGTTCACCCCTGCGGCCTCCAACACGCCCAGCGTGGGAACTATGGGCAAAAATGTTCCATGACAAAAGCGCAAATCCCACGGCCTCCAGTTCCCGGTAGTCCTACTATTCCCGGCCAACGGTCGTGGTAACGGTGGGGCAGGGGGTGCTAGAATCGGATGTTGTGGCGCAAGTTGGGAGAGGCCTACGTCCAGCAGTGGACTGCAACAGGCTAGTGATGATGATGATGATGTGATGATTAGCTTGACGTTTCGGTCAGGTTGCACTGGCCGTGGTCACAAGATGTCTGCTTGCAAATAACTGTTTACCTAAAAAAAGTGTCGCGTTAATTCCCGTTCATTATTTCTGAGTAATATGCAACGCGAAAGCCTAAAAGTTTTTATATCGGTATATTATATTTTCACTTGATGGGAGAGGTATCTGGAAGCCGCAAGCGCAATAATCTAACACTATTTTTGTTGCAGGTGTCTATGAGTGGCGTTAGTTGCTTTCCATCAGGTGACACGTCTGGTCGTTTGCCCCCCTATCCCATTAAAAAAAGTTGTACGCGCTCCCTCGGTATATCATTATCGTACAGGCACACCTACACACCTGCGCGTCTGTTTCGTGCTCAGCCCAGTTTCTTATAATCATTTAACAACTTCCCTTGTTTATATTATAATGTACATTCAACATATAACACACGTTTCTCCCATAAACAATTTTTTGCCGTTATTCAAAACGGAACTCAACAATACCTACAACTTTACGACAAATTGTTCGCCTGCGAGGCAACCAGGAACACTAATAACTCTTTACTTACTTTCACCCTTCACGATAAAAATGTTTAAAGCCTCGGGTTTATCAATACGTATATTCTTTTAATAAATTTAGGTGGAAAATATCTGTGAAGCGGAACTACACAAAAATAGACCAATATTAGTATAGAAGGTGCATTAAATTATTTGATAGCGTTCCTCGTCGGGGCCATGTGGCCGACTCTAATTATATTACGAAGTTCGCTCACAAGTTATGAGCTGACAGCGGGCAGACAGCCACAAAAGTTACTTGTACACAATGTTTCAGTGCTAATAAAGCAATGTTATCACTCTGCTATACCTTCACTAGCAGAGCTCAAGCTGTCGAAATATACTAAAATGTGTTTACATACGCCTCTAGCATTGTATTTCTAATTTCTAGTCTTTACGTTAAAACTCTAGTTTCTTTTTCATAAAGAGTTTTATTATTTATTTCTTTAATGTTGTATTTTATTGATTTTATAAATAACAACATTTTTGAATAATAAGTTTAATTGTCCATAAAAGTGTTATAATCCCGTCAGAGGATCAGCACTTTGTCGTTGTCTATGCTATACAATAGACAAATAGTATTAGTTTTTTTTTTAATTTATCGAACAATAGTCTGCGTATAGGATTAACACAAAGATTTTGATTTTTCTACCTGTTCATAAGTGACATTAGTGCACAACGAGTAATGCATCATTTTCGTGGTCGGTTAAACTACACTTAAGTTCCAAATGGTAACATCAAAGGCGAGCATGTGTTTTGAATTAATTTCTAATAATGCATTATACTGAATCATCAGAATGTATCTGTTTTTACGAAACGCTTTATATATACGTAGTGTTTGTTATATCGGTTACATTTTATATCGCATTCAACGATTTGATAGCGGACATGCTTGGGCCATGTGGTCGTTTAGCTAATTGTGTTGTGGAAGACGCGCAAGTTATGGAATACTCACGATTTTTCACAAACAAGAAGAAAGAACAGTAGGTATTTTTACTGAGGTAGGTATTTTTACTACTTTTATTATTTTTTATGTACTGCTTCTGTTAGATAATATTGGATTTTAATTTCGTCTTAGGAAAAATGGTCTCGAAGCTGCTGTTGGGACTTTTACTTGAATACATGGCATATCATCAATTTAACTGGTTTGGATTTAAGTAGTTAGAATAAATGTTAAGGATCAAGTATTAAATACACAAATGTCAAATTAGTACACTTATAGTATATACTAAGGAAAAATCAAAAAGACAAGCTAATAAAAACATAGTATAGCGCACTATCACGGCGACCATGTCGTCTACCGACTTTAACATTCCAACACCCGTTAAAGGAACAAAGTACAATAAGATTCTACAAGCGTTTGTAACATTATATTTTGTTCAACATCACTCATCTCGCTATTTTTGTCTATGTATGCCTATATTCGCTATGAAAAAGGGAGAAAAATAGTGTTTAGTCAGTACGGGTGTCTATTACGAGCTAGAGAGTGTCTGCTCAATAGTAACTCTTGTAACTTGGACCACATTTGGACACGCGCAGATCTCTTTCTGCGGTACTTTTATAGGAAAATTATGTATACAAATTGTTTTATCTGTTAAATTTCAGTGTTCATGTAATTTGATAGAAAACGAGTGAATGTCCTCGATATATTAATCGATATTTTAATCTGTTATATTCTGTTAAAATAAAGTTTTAACAGAATATAACAGATTAAAAATTGCCAGCCTAAACAATAACATAATATAGAGCTATGCCTTTTTCTACCCGAAGGTGTAGGCAGTGGCTGTTAAGCCTCGTCTCGCCGTTATGTTTACGTTCCAAATGGAAATAGGTGGCGAATCTATTGCCATACCGGACACAAAATTTTCAGTCATCGATATTTATCACACATAACTTTCGAAATTAATTTGGAATAGTCATTGGTGTTAGCCACGATTTGAAACCGCGACCTCTTGATACAGAAGCGGGATGCTCGTCCACTGGACCACCGAGTCAGGCTTAACAATAACATTGTAAAAATGTAATTGATCAGGGTTTCGTACAAAAATTAACAACCCCCAATACTGTGCAGAGGTCGAGGTCGAGGTCGAGGACCAAATCTATTTCTTTGAACAAAGATATCAGTTAACTACTTAGTAGATATAAAAACGCCATACTTGAATACAACAACGATGTAATTTTAGTTAGCGCTTAATGTAGTAAGCAGTCTAACATGTCTCCCAAACATCTCGCCAGTACCTTGCTGGTGCAATACCACGACCTCTCAGAATAACAACGTAAAGTGGCTCATGCCGCGTTTGACTCGGCGAGAGAGGTATCCGGAGACTAAGCCCAACCCTTTTCCCCTAAACGCCCCACTTCCGACACTTTTCATATCCCATTTTAAAGGCCGTCAACGCAATTGTCATACTACATATGGTGCACGTATCCATGGACGGCGTTAGTTGCTTACCATCAGGTGATACGGCTGCTCGTTTGACCTCGTATCACATAAAAAATGTACAAATGATAAGTATACAAGGTACGTACTAAGTACCAATCAGGTTCAAGTGCACATCGAGCAGTTCACAAGGGAACCTCGAGCTTATCTCGTGCGCCTACATGTGTTCAGGACGGTCGGTGGCTGCACTCAGCGGCGCCGACTGCGGCCGGCCACACGACGCCACACAACACTGCCTCACATAGCTCACTCATCCACGGGGATGGGAGAACTAACATTTATTATTTGAGTGATTGCAACAAATACACCAACACAAACAAATACATCCGCGCTATATTTACACCCGACTGTGAAACGTGTGTATCGACCTGGCTAATTAACTTTTGGATCCACTGGAATATGTGGCAGAGCTACTCATTTAGTGTTGTCCAAACTGCCTACCTACATTATCAGTTATTATTGTGTAAAGTTTCAAAAATTCTTCTTACCTGTGTCCCCTCAGTTCTTCTCCTGGGCGGTGTATGATGTAGATCAGCTCGGAATCCCCCGGCGGGCTCGCCGTCTGTCTCCAAAACCTTCAGAAGGTAGCTGATGTATGAAGTCGCCAGCCGTAGTGTTTTGATCTGGTGAGAGAACAAACGTTAATCTGTGATTAAACCGGGATAAAGAATTGTTGACCTTTAGTGGTAGACAGTTGTAAGTGGCACAAGTAATAGTTCTGCAATTCTAAAGCTTAGACTGACAAGCGACGGATAGGTGAGACTGAGACGAAGCGAAGCGCAGCCACCAACAGCTTCATAATACAAAATATATGCACATAGGTAGTTATGTCAGTGATCGATGCGTATCTACCAAATAGAACACTTTAAGAGGCAGAGTATCTTGTAGTTAAAAGTATTAATAATAACAACATTTATAGTGAACACTTGATCACGATCAAATGATGATCATTGCATCCATCCAGATTGCATCCAATAGCCGTGGATCCTGCAAGTCCTTGCACAAATAGGTCCTATTGAATATTATTTATAGACTTCATGGAAAATTATGTAGATAAAGATTATTCTTCCGCATCTTTTCTGTGACTAAAGTCACAAAAGTTATGCACGGACGATACTAGTTAAATTTGAAACTAGTTAATCCCTACTTATAACTGTACCACTTATAACTGTGTGAGCACTAAGGGTCAGTCACTAACCTTGGTCATCTTAGTATCGGGTAGAACATTAGGTATGTGCTGTCTCAAGCTCGTGAAAGCCGAGTTGATGCTCTGCGAACGTTTGCGCACCATCTGATAGGATGCGATCACCGTACATATTGTGAAGCGTACATTTATAGCATCGGTACGTGTTCCACCGACAGCGACTCGTTTAATATATATTACTACTATATACTTGTTCAATTTGTTTATGAAAAGAGTGTCGTGGTCATTTTTGACTCCTACGTTCATTCATTCATCCTACATTCATTCATACATATTTTTGCACTGTATATCTGTTTAGTCAATGTTGAATCATCCATTCTTTTTACACGTAGATACTATTATCTACTATTGTCGAAGGACCGATGGTAGATGGAGCAAGAAGGTCATAGAGTGGAGACCGCGACTTGCTAAGCGTAGTGTAGGACGCCCACCAGCCGGGTGGTCAAACGACCTCAGAAAGGCTGCTGGAAAAGACTGGATGCGGAAGGCAGAGAATCGGATATTGTGGGGCACATTGGGAGAGGCCGTGCCAATTATATGTTGTGTCTCAGTGTTTACTTTCACAATATATAGCGCTGTGGTCCGCAACAAGTTGTCTTTTTTCCAGAACTGGTTGGCTAGTGACAAATAAAGTAAAAGTGTATCATCATTACCTTGGACAGTTTGGTATCCGGCGGTACGTTCGGTATGCACTCCCTAAGGTCCGAGAAAGCTGTGTTGATGCTCTGAGTTCTCCTTCTCTCTTTCTTGTTGGCTGTAGTGCGACGCTTTGCGACCCGCACGAAGGAAGGGGCTGGCCGATCATAGCGCATCGGCAGGGATTGGAGATCACATTCCAGACCTGATGACAATAAACGCGCTCATCTCAAGAACTAATCATTGTCAGTGTTGACATGTCGCCAAAAGCAATTCATTTGCCCGCCACGGAAAAATCAGGGATCTCCAAAACAACCTCCAATTTTCAAAATGCTATAAAGCTTTTCATGAGTAAATAAATAAACTTTGAGTTATATTGTCATCACTATAGTGACGCCAGTGGAGCTGCGAGCAATATCACACATAATATGAACTCATGAATTGATCACCTAAAATCTAACAATAATATCTTTACTTAGTAAAAAACTATTGCAGTACGCATATATACGTTCAAATCGCACGAGCTTTCATTCAGGACAGGTAACTAGTGCTACATTGGGTGATGAAATTATTGTTCTTATCTTTTTTTAATAATTAGACGGAGCTAAAGAAAAACTTTGCAATGCACAAATAGTCTTGTTAATTTCTACTCAATATAATAGATATAACATTCGCGCAATTGCAGTCATAGTACAGTTGCAGCGGTTTCTATAAGTAACTGACCTGTGTTACTGGGCGGGTAACTGTGGCCCATATTCTGATGGTAGCCATCGTAATGATCGTTGCCACCCATCTGCATCTCTTCGTAGCCTGCACACGAGGATGAAACTTCATTAAACTGTACACCCTTATAATACTCTGACTTGTTGATTCGAAAAAGGAAAACTAATTCTATAATAATATATACCATAAGTTCGTCCTATGTAATGCGTTGTGTCGTGATAAACATCCTGGGCATCAAACTCGTGAATTTCCCCATTCGCTCCGGGCCAATATACACCGCCGTCCATTGGACTACCTGTGGAAATGTATGTTATGTCGTAGTCTTATGAATGTAAAAATACAAAGAGAATGTGAAAGAAGATGGGGATAAGAGAAAGAAAAAATATATATTTCACCAACAAAACAATGCTAGAGCCACGCAGTTCGCTGCATGAATGGGCAGGCTCGACTGTCGAGCGGTCGCGCTCGAAAGTCGCGTTTCGCTCGTAGAGAGAAATATCCAACCCTCTCTCTACCCATCCCACTTTTGACCCCTTTTGTATCCCATTTCAAATGCCGGGAACCACTTCTGTGTTGCAGGTAAGAGTGTATGGGCGACGTTAATTGTTTACCACCAGGTTACGAAAGGTGTATGCTCGTTTGCCCCCTACCTCATGAAAAAAAATGTTTTCCCGTAATGAAAATTGAGCGATATATCAATTATTAGCAATACATTTCGAAAAACATAATTGGATATATTTCCGAAAATCGCCACAAATTTACTGAAAAGCATAGCATAGCATAGCTGCCACAATTAGCAAATAGAGTGAAACTTGTGGCTAGATTGACAACATGTGTTATGTTGCAATATGTACCTTGGTGGTTCTGCTGACAGTAGTAAGGGGGTTCATATCTGTCGAAGCCTTCGTCCGAAGGCGACATACTGCCGTAACTGGACATCGACATTAATCTGAAACAAAACATTATTGATAAATAATTGACCTAATGTGCACTCCGACTTTTAGTCCAGAAAACTCATGCTCGAAGTTCATAGAACAGACGAATGGCAATGGACACGTCATCTAAGTAATTGAGGGATCAAATATTTCTTAGGTTTACACAGGTTTGGCGAAGCAGCATGCACTTTTAGCTGTTAAATGCGTGAAGGTTCCAAATATAATAGATTCGGGGCTCTTATTGGACTCTGGTAATAAGAAGAGAATCTGTGAATGATAATGAATTGAATAAACTAATATGCACTAATAACAATAAACTAACTATATTAGTTAAAAGAATATGACCAAAATATGTTCAAAACATATGGTCTGTATTACAACGGGTGCATTTTGTACAAGTGCCCACTTGAAAGTTATTTTAAATGTACTCAGATAACACAACCATAAATTTAGACAAGTGAAAATTGAGAACAGAATCTCGCTCTCCACCGACGAGAGAGTACAGTACACTGTACATCCCCACGATATGGAGGTGTAGGCCGCATGTTCGAAATGAGCAATTTGTATCTTCCTTGATCATAATACGCACGGTTAATGAATGAATTAAATCTATTTTAAATATTGAAAATCCATTTAATTGTTGTAGTAGCTGAACTTTAATATTGGCGTATTTTTTTTTTAATTAGAAACTTTGTAGTTGACCCGGCAAATTTGTTCCCCATCAAAAGTACTAAGATAGTAAATTTTGGATTTATCCCTTTTTTATTACATCATACATACATTATAGATAAAAACCACCCTGTTGACACCCTCGATCTATTAAAAAAAAACCGCATTAAAACCCGTTGCGTAGTTCCAAAGATCTGAGCTTAAATAAGGGGACAGACAGCGGAGAGCGACTTCGTTTTATACTATGTAATGATTCGAAGTTGGATAGAGACTGAGTGTTCGATATAAATATGTAAATAAACAGTTTTAGTATAACTTTGAATGTACAATTTACGTGTATAACGTTCATCAATTACTTAGAATAACTTTCTATATAGGTAGGTATTAGGGTATGTGCTCCTCCTCAGGTTAAGGCCTCCTCCAGTTGTTTACACTTTTCACTGTCATTTGCTATATTTTGCCGACCTATCCACAATAAATCATGTCATTTCGTAACACCACTCCTTTTTCTACCGAAAGTGTAGGCAATAGTGATGTAACGCATTCGCATTCGCAATATTCGCATTCGCATTCGCGAATGTTTGGCGGATGTTTTTAATAACAAAAAAAAGAAATTAGATAATAAAATGATAATAAGAAAACTAAGATTTATATTTTGTTTTGTAGTTCAATAGTAATGTCCTCGTTAGAATATAAAAATTAAACTTATAAAAAACATATTAGTATACATAAAGTACGTATCATGCGATGGACTCCCATTTTATAAGCCGATTTTACTCAAGTTTGTACACCGTTTCAGTTTGATCCAACTTAAAATAGTTGATATTTATTTTATAAAACCGCAAGAATGAACACACAGAGCGTTACGCACTTTGTAAAAATATTTTTCTTGGCATCTTATTAATCACTAAAAAACGCCACCGATTAGCATGACCGATTTTGATGAAATTTTGTGTACAATGTAGGTCAGAGAGTTGTTTGAACGCGTTTGCGAAGTCTTAAAAGAAATATTCTAAAGAATAATTCGCATTCGCATTCGCGAATGTCCAAAATCTAACATTCGTTACATTACTAGTAGGCAACGGCTGTGTCCCAAATAGAATAGGAGATGACCCTATTTCCATATTACACTGGGCACAAAGTTGTCATTCATCAATATTTACCACAAATAACTTCCGAAGACAATTCTGAGAAATCATTGTTGTGAGTCCGGAATAGAACCTACGACTTACGGACGAACCTACGGGGAGCTGGAGCACTGAACCACCGAAACTAAAATACATGATAATTCATCTGACAATCGCATATCTTTTCCCAATTTTAAAAATTATATATATATATATATATATATTGATACTAGGATAATAATGTTGGCAGTGTTTATCGATTAACATATCACTAGATGTCGCTAATAAATTATTCGTTACGTATGTGCATAGGAATTTAATATTAAGTAACTGGATCCTGGATGGCTCAGCGAATAGAGCAGCCTATCAAAACAAAACTTGTAATTCAAAGTAAAGCTTTTTGACATATAGGTATTTGCGTCGACAACCTTGCGCTATCACATTCCAAGCACGGTAGGGGTGGCCGGTGCTGCTGCTGCTTCGGAAAGACATCGCAAAGACAAATACGGAAATCTAGTAGGTGATTCTGTTTTTGAGCAATTTGGGGTTGAGATTCTTAGAACATGGGTCGGAGTGCTCGTGCACTGTATAAAGATGTACAAAGTGACTGGGGACCTGAGGGCTGGCTTATTCTTCGCACAAAGGATTAGCATTGCCATTTAGCAATGCAGCCAGTCTTCTGGGCTCGCTACCATTAGACCGAGAAAGTTGATTTCAGCTAGTCGTTTAATTGTATATAAGTATTGAAGATAATGTTATTTAATATTTTTATAACATTTTTAACAGATGTTATGTAGATACATATATTTTTTAGAGTATTATAGAGTAGCGGTTACGACACCTCACATGGTTTAACTTGTTTATTTATTCATAAAATACCTATACATGTAATAAGCGGTGGACGGAAGTCTCCAAATATCACATATTTCGACGCAATGTCGTTTATGAAGTAAATTGTTTACCTTCAGTTTAGACATCATTTGATAACCAAATGTTTTATGTTTGGACACGTGTTCGAGATTCGGGATATAACAAGTACGACAGTTTTATACATATAGGATCATATGGCTCATCTTGACGCCATTTATACAATACATTTTTATTAATTCAAGTAAAAACTTGCTTAGGTTACTTAATTTGATATGGAAAATCACTATATGGGTACCTACTAACACGTTGGCGCTATCATAAGAAATTAGGTATAGCTTCTCCGCGGCCGCTTCTGCATCAATGTACACACTCATATATTATAATAGAAGATGTAAAAGTGTGAGGAAAAAGTCGCCAATAGTCCCTAAAGATACTTGTAAAAATTTAATGATAAAGGTGGCTAATGGATTCCTCTCTTGAACAAAAATACTTGGACTTCGCACAGAGGATGAGTATTGAAAATACTGGATTCATTAAGTAAGAATTAAGTTCAAAGTTATTTTGTTGAACTTACTTATTTATTTCAATCATTTCATAAATGTAGATTTTTTTAATATTACTCAATAGGTCGTAAAGTCGTAATATAAAAAGTAGTGAGATTTATCATTTTTATTGGACTTAATATTACGTCTTATTTTTTTATACTTTAGCTGTGTTAGTCCTAACTACCTACACAACACTGTCCACGGTCGGAAAAATAGATCGGAGCATGTACACGTATAACTATCAAACTTAAATTTAAATTTAATTTAATTACCTAACATAACATAAAATATGGTTATTTTTTAAATGGTTAATTGCCAACAATAGATACCCACAGCATATAGGAATATGAACCACAGGAGTGACTTACTCTGCATATTTGAAAAAAAATAAAATTACATGCAATACTCGTACACTTACCTTTATTTGAATTCGTTCGATGTAATCACAAACTCCAAAACACCCCACAAAATAATAAAAACCATAACATTCCGTTAATTTTATTCCATAGCAGGCGGTGGTGATATTGAAAACACTTTTATTATAAGGTTAAATTTTAACAAAAAATTAACTATTTACATATTTTTTTCAAATAATTTTTATTTTATTTAGTGTCATCAGCGACTGTTAAATTGTATAGCAGAGGAATGACATGTGTTTTGGCGCGCATTTAGTGACTGGCTGCGTTCGACACTCTGGATGTTACTGGAGGCGGGGTTTTACCGAGGGGTAACAGGAGATCGAAAGGGCGTATGGACTTTTCAGAATTACAATGTCATAATGAAGAAAAATTAGGTAGAGAATGCCTCATGGAATTAAGTCCACCTTGTGTACCATCGTTTGTACATAAAGAATAAATAAATAATAAAAATAAATAAAAGTTACCGTCTAGTACACATTTTTTCCAGTTACCGTTCATTGCTTTTATATATTTATGCAACAAATATAATTTTGTAGAATGAAATATAGGTGATAAATTCGTATATATATGTAAGTGATATAGATTTACAGTCTTTTTCATGTTGAATATAATTAAGAAAGAATTTCACATCATCATTCATAATGATGAATGATGATGTGAAATTCTTAATTTTATCGACATCTTAATTTACATACGAATTTTAAGTCAATAATAACGATATTATTACCACTATTTACTTAATCATCAATTACACATATGTTGTAATTTATTAATTATACAAATATGTTGTCTCCGAAAAGCAGATTTTTAGCGTCTGACGTGTCATTACAATCTTTTGATAGTATTTAAGTTGCGAGCAAACGTTAACGAAATGATGTTTGACTGAATTCGATTCACTAATTTTCTCTCGTTGACGCTTGATAATTCATTTTAATCATTAATATATAATTCATTCATATAATAATTTGATTAATAAGAAAATTTACAATAGGAAAATGTATATTTATAATTGTAAATTTAAGGCTAATTTAAAATATTCAGTCACTTTGTTTTAACTTAGCAATTAATTAGGAACTCTTCAAGTCACATAATACTTTTTAAAGTTGTGATGTGAGATGCTGAGATGCCGTGGTCGCCCCGCCCCGTGGGTGCTGATGCTGACCAATATATACGCGTCTTTGTCGTACACATTGAGCGGAGGTATGTATCTCGTACTCACGATGAGGTGATGCACCATTGATCTCAGCCAGGAATGCTCGTCTTGCATTTCTCTGCATCAGATTATTATTGATTAATTTCAAATCATGTAGGTACAATAGAGTTTAAGTATAACATTATAACCAAACTGAAAACAAATTTGGTTGTTTGAGTGTGATAATCTATACATGTTAATAAAATTAAAGTGTCTGTTTGTAATATTGAAATAACTGCTTTCTATGAATATGCATATAAATTCATATGAATATAAATTCAAATGAATATTTTATTTATTATAGCTTCCGAGGCGAAACAAAGTTCGAAATCTAGGATTCTTATCCCGGACCCCTGATTTAGAAGTGGATGAGGAACCATCACGCCACCGAAATGACATTACCCTTTTACAATTCTTACACAGGTTTGAATATCCTTAAAATTCCTTAAAATCCTTAAAACTGCTTGATTTTTTTGTTACTTAAAGTGTTTTATGGAACCACTATGACCCGGTGAACTTTGCTTCGGAAGCAATATATAAATTAATAAATTATTAATAAATAAATTATTTTTCTACAATAAATAAGCCTAAGTTACTCCTTATTACACCAGACAAAAGTTGTTTAAAATGTTATTTTGGTGTAGGTACTCATGTACAGTATGTATACATATGAATAATATTTTTTTTTATAATATCTTTGACACAATACACAGTGCGCAATCTAGTTCCAAACTACACAACTAAATGCATGTGCTATGGATACTAGATAACGGATTTGAATATATACTTTTTTTTGTAAATACATACATATAATACATATAAAAACACTCAGACACTATACAAAACATTCGTCGAACCCGCCAACCTCGATTCTGCAATCGGTAGCTTTACCAATGCACTACGAGGCTCGTCGAATGTAGTAGAATGAAGTTATTTCAATATTACAAACAAACACTTCAATTTTATTTATATATTTTTCATTATCCATTGTAACTTGGAGATTATATAACCTATCTTATTACTTTACGCTTAATTTTAACAGTGGCAGAGCCGCGCAGTTTGCTACAGCAATGTGCCGGCTCCACCGGCTCCACCGGCTCCACCGGCTCCACCGGCTCCACCGGCTCCATCGGTCAAATACTACGACCTCTCAGAATAACGATGTAATGTGGTTTATGCCGCGTTGATGGTGAGAGAGCTATCTGGAAGCCCACTCCCCTCCCCTTCCCTATCCATCTTTTTCTCTTAAAGACTGGGAACTCAAATGCAACACTTTCTGTGTTGCACTTGTCCATGTCCGGCGGTAGTTATTTACCATGTGACGTGATTGCTGGTGTGCCCTCTTATTCCATAAAAATATGCTGACAGTCTCGGTGGCGCAGTGGCCGAGAACACGGCTTCTGATCCAGAGGTCCGGGTTCGATTCCAGACACTGGCTCATACCAATGACTTTTCGAAATTGTTTTCGGAAGTTCTGTGTGATAAATATCGATGACTGAAAAACTTTGTGCCCCGTATGGCAATAGGTTCGCCACCTATTCCTCCTATTCCTTCCTTCCTATTCTTAACAGCCGCTGCCTACACCTTCGGGTAACAAAAGGCGTGAAGTTATGTTATGTTATGCTGACATCTTATAAGATTTCATTTCACCAGTAGGTATAATGTATGGTATGCGATTTACTAAATTGATGGATAGATTTAAAATGTTCAAAAAGCTCCCAAACATCGCTCGATATCGTCAATCACCTCAACTGCAATAATATCACATTATATCTGATAATATATCCATTAACATCGCTGAATGTAGAAACATGGAATAAATAATCAAAGCGACCACACGCCCCCCCACACATCTCGATAATAATCGCATAATTGAGTTAGTGATGTTTCTCAAAGTTTACCCTCACGAAGGGATCGCTTTTTCTATTTCCAAAGGTAATTATGAATCGCCGAATTTTTGTACTACGTATTACTTTATTTTTTATTTTCAAATTTAAACCTATGCGGTCGCCAGATAGGACACCATTTTCATCATGATCATCATGGTAATCGACCTGACCTACTGACCTCCTGACGATCGAAAACTCTTTGTACACTAAAAAGAAACTTAGATGTTAATGCCAAATTACTGTACTTAAAATATATCACAAATAGCTGTTCCAACTCAGAATCAAACTGAGTATGTAAAACCAATAGCAATAACAGTATTCATCTAAAATACGCACGCGGACCAACCACATAACCGATTTTAATCGAATTAGCACACCGTATGCGGTTTAATCCAATTTTAAAGAGAGGAAACTTTATAAAACCCCTACCGCAAGAAGAATCGCAGGGGCATTACATTTAGATAAGACACGTTTTTTAAGTATGAAACTTGGTCAAAATATTTTTCTTAACGTGATATTAATCACTGGCAAACTCCAACGAAATAGCGAGAACGATTTTGAAATGATTTTGTGTGCATATTGGATGGGTCTGAGAATCTTTTTTTTTTTCCCAACAACGTCTACTGGATTAGACTAGTTATCAATATAATTTGGTGTAGTACTTTAGTAGGGAGTATCCGACCCCTGTGGGTTGAGAGCCGGTGCCTTAAATCGTCACCCTCCCTAACTCATCAACTGTCCAATAGTTTTATCTGAATAATTATTTTATTATCTGTGCGTAACATGAGAATGCAATCCCGTTAATGATCCCTCCGCGTACATCTATTATTTTTATTTGTAAGTA
Organism: Euproctis similis; assembly: GCA_905147225.2. Taxonomy (NCBI): domain Eukaryota; kingdom Metazoa; phylum Arthropoda; class Insecta; order Lepidoptera; family Erebidae; genus Euproctis; species Euproctis similis. Next base: position 1,962,916 of record LR990107.1, on the reverse strand, counting down.
TAAATGTTTAGACAAGTTCGCTTTAATCTGATAATAGTTACGAATCGAGTTACATTATATACCTATACGATAAAGATTCGAAGTGATTAACTTTAATGTTGGTGAAAATTGTGAGAACATTACCGAAATCATTATAATCAGAGTTTAGTCCATTACAGCAAATAAATCTTTCCTTTAATTACTTTATTATTCACACACAAAGGCCCGTAAGATCAATCACAGTTTAAACTATTTTACCTAGTTTAAACCTCATCTGTCGTTTATTTTGTAAGATCAATGCTAGATAAACCTCCAATAACAGTTTAAACTATAGTTTAGCTTACACCAGGAGATTTTGCCGTTTAAACCGTGGTCCTGCCTAGTTTAAAAATGGCGGTCGTTTATCAGCTGACATCTGACACAACGATTGTGGGTTCATACATAGATTTAGCATAGACTACAATAGATGGCACATGTCAGGAAAAATTTACTAATAGCATCGAATCACTGACAGCGCAACCGCTTATATTAGATTTTGGGAACCGCGTATATTTTATTTACATTTCCACACATGAACATTAACTTTGTAAAAGTTAACGTTTTGAAGCGCTTTTTACGAACACATTGATAATAATAATAATAATATCTTGGACACAAATCACACAGGGCCCTCCAGTTCCAAACTAAGCAACTAAATGCTTGTGCTATGTATCTATAAAGTATGTATCTATAAATCCATACGTAACGGATACTAATACATATATATATATATATATATATATATATATATATATATATATATATATATATATATATATACTTTTCTTTTGTAAATACATACTTATAATACACAGAAAAACACCCAGACGCTGCACAAATATTAATGTTTGTCATAAATATTTGTGCTCGGGTGAAAATCGAACCCCCGACCTCAGTGCTGCAGCCGGTTGTTTTACCAATGCGCCACGAGCCCCGTAAGTCACTCACACATTAACAACCCATTTTTGGTCACGTTGTTTGGGTGACTATTGCCGATCTATTTTTCTTAAATCTATGGTCACACTATAAAACTTCATAAAAGAAAGAGAAAAAGAGTTTTTTTCACGAAATATGCCACAGACAATGTACAAAAGAGTGAATGATGAGCGAAATATGGACATTAAATAACCAAATGTTGCCATCTGTCGAAAACTAAACTTAGTTTACGTAATCTATGTCCATTTCGCTGTTGATCTTACGAGGCAGGTTTAAACTCTAGATTAAAATTGACTATAGTTTAGAAAATCGACAGTTTTAACTATGATTGATCTTACGGGCCTAAGGGGATCTATTTCTTGTAGCATTTATTTTTAGATAGTTTAACACATAATTAGACATTTACACGGATTAGTTGCAATGAATTATCCGCGGTAAAAATGGCGCGAAGGCGAAGGACGCGGTAATATGATACGTTAAGTCTGGGACACACCGCATGCGCCCGTTCGCATTAAAAAGAAACATTAATATGGTAATATAGGATTTACTAGTAATTGTTTTAACAACCAAATAATATCTACTAAATAACAAAATAATAACGATTGGGTACTACTATAATCAAATTCTTTAACAAAATCTTATATCTTACAGATATAATGGCGGTAGCATAACAGATGCGTTCTAAAGATGTATCTGCATTAATTTTATAAAGATCTATATAACTACTAGCTGACCCTGCGAACTTCGTACCGCCTATATATATATGTATATATATATATATATATATATATATATATATATATATATATACACATATATATATATATCTAACATATAAAATTCTCGTGTCACAATGTTCGTTCCCATACTCCTCCGAAATGGCTTGACCGATTCTGATGAAACTTTGTGTGCATATCGGGTAAGTCTGAGAATAAGACAACATCTATTTTTCATCCCCCTAAATGTTAAGGTTAAGTTTAGTTAAATTAAATCTAGTTAAGTCTAGTTCTCTATCTAGTTAAGTTAAATGTTATTTCTGTTTTTTATTTTTTTTATAAAGCGGGATACAAAATACATACAACCCTAAATTTTCAACTCCGTACGATTAACCCCTATTTTTTAAATTTAAATTTTTGGCAAGATAACGTTTGGCGCACAGAAATAGATCAAGATATATTTCTGTGGTTTGGCGGGTCAGCTAGTTACCTATAATAATATTAATAATTAGTAGTAGCGTGATTTATATATAAAGTACATACATCTTTTTTTACACAAAAATGCGCCATAAGACACGATTCTTACACGCCTCACTCGCTTCGTTGACTTTCTTAACAGTTTTCATGCACGCGCGCCAATTTTTAGGGCTCCTTCTCCCTGCCTATCCCGCAAGGGATTTGGCGTGAAGTTATGTATGTATGTTTTCTTGTTACTTATATTTTTATTTATGTATATTGCTGGACTAAAAATTGCTTAAAATCTTTCCGATCCCAGAAACTAAAGCGCGAAAAGGAGCTGATGGTGACACAACATAATCCAGTGCACCCATCATTGACGGCACAATAATCTATTGCCAAATCATAGTAGAATGCAGCTCATTCCAAAACTTTTAACAAAGCGCCATCTATTCTACTGATATCGAAATCTTTACGCAATTGTTTAGAGTTAGGAACAAATAACATAAAAAAATAATTAGCAATTAAATATAATCGCGACTATAAATCCAGATATGAACTATCCCATCTTTTTAGTTGGACGAAACTGCATACAGTGTGCAAATTTAAATAAACTCGGTTAAGTAGTTTAGGCGTCCATCGTGGACAAACAAGGTGACACATAATCATCATTACATAGTATAAAACAAAGTCACTTTCCGCTGTCTGTCCCCTTATATGCTTATATCTTTAAAACTACGCAACGGATTTTGATGCGTTTTTTTAATAGTTAGAGGGTGTCAACGGGGTGGTTTTGATCTCTAATTCTATCTAATCTCTAATCCTCTATCTATTGATCCTCTATCTGATCTAGTTCTCTAAGTGATAGATCAAAACAATGTTCTACAATATTAAACACATACAGAAACAATAGGAAGTTCTACAAAAAAATCCGCGCGGGCACATGTCCTATCTCTTAAGGGTAACCCATTATAACCATTTTTATTTTTTTACCTTTTACCTCGAAATAATCGCTTATTTACGAAGAGATTTTAAATATTACAGCATTAATTTTCATCCAATTGAGTGTCTTAAATAGATTGTGCTTATAATATAGATCAATATGGCCTCTTACAGTGTGTACCTAATTTAAACGAATATTTACGAAGATATTACAGTATTAACATAGCTGTTGCGTTGCGCGCTAAAACGCGTGCCGATAAATAGCACAAATTGAACTTTTTATTATCCAAATCTTACCCATTATTACTTTTGATGCGGAACAAAGTTCGCCGGGTCAGCTAGTTTATATATATTTAGAAGATAAGATTCTCGGTGGTTCAGTGGTCGAGCACCCCGCTTCTGAATCAAGAGGTCGCGGGTTGGAATCCTGGTTCACCCTTATGACTTTTCGTAATTAATTTCAAAAGTTATGTGTGATAAATATCGATGACTGAAAACTTTGTGCCCGCTATATCAATAGGTTCGCCACCTATTCCATTTGGGACGCAAACATAACGGCGAGTCGAGGCTTACCAGTCACTGCGTACACCTTCGAATAGAAAAGGTGTGAAATTATGTTGTGAGTTATATTATTTGATTTATATCAGAGTCTGACTAGTGACGACCACAGACAACTGTGTGGTAGTGGCTTGTTAAGTTAAGATAAGATATCTTAATTAATTTGTGACCCTGAGCGGTGTATAACATAAGAAGTGAAAAGAAATATACAATTAATTCTGTGTTGCTGTTAATATGCTTACAATATTTCATATCGATTAGACGATCAGCTAGGTTCGGTAAAGAAGCTCGAGAATAGAACAAAAATATCACCAAACATGCGTAGAGTAACGAGGGAGAAAAACGCTCACTGGGTAATGACGCTCTCCTCAGTAACTCGGGTAAAATTTTAGGTAGAAACACGAAACGCCAAGCAAGACCTGCGGGAAGAGGGGTTCTAATAAAAACTGTCACACCAGTTTCATTCCACCTTGAAGTGGGTTTTTTTTATTTGCGGCTGCGCTGTTTTAATTTTGGTAGCTTGGAGTTAGCAGATAGGTTAAGAACTATAATTATTATTCGGTTTTTATTTTCTGATAGTAAAACTAATCAAATTTGTGGTGATGGAATCAATGTTCAGGAAGTATGTATGATTTTCTATATTTCCAAATTATTTACAAAACGACCGCTATACCGCTCAGATGAACGCCACTAACCCGCATCGAGAATTCTTCAGAGAGTGAAGATGCAAACGTATACATTTTCAATAAAAGTGATGTCTACAACATTACTTTTATTGTATAAGGTTAATCTCATTAATATCGTTATCTTACTCGTTAAATTCTAAAGAAACCATGTAGGGCCTCATTACCCTAGCACGGAGCGTCCCTGCCCCGAAGTCCGGGGCAATGCCGCTCAAACCTGTTTATTGTTTATTTGTTGATTAATAGATAGGTTAATACTTTACTACGTTACTACTTTATAACATATCTTAATTTTGAGAATTCATAAGTATTTTCAAAAAAAAATAGATGTTGTTTACCTTAGTTGAACGTCATTTCCCCTCATTACCCGAATCCTTCTAATATTATATACGTCAACCTTGCGCCTAACATAATATAACTTTACGCCTTTTGTTACCCGAAGGTAGGCAGCGGCTGTTAAGCCTCGTCTCGCCTTTATATTTACGTCCCAAATGGAATAGGTGGCGAACATATTGCCATACAGGGCACAAAGTTTTCAGTCATCGATATTTGTCATACATAACTTCCGAAAACAATTTCGAAAAGTCATTGGTGTGAGCCAGTGTCAAAATTCGAACCCAGATCTCTAGGTCAGAAGCCGTGTGCTCGATCACTAGACCACCGAGACCTTAAGTCAACCTTTACAATTATCAAAATATACATTTAAGATGTCATGATAATAGGTACTATGTTATGATAAAGGTAGAGATATTTTTAGGATTTTACAAATAATGTATTTGATATTATATTACATACATACATAAAACATAACTTCACGCCTTTTGTTACCCGAAGGTGTAGGCAGCGGCTGTTAAGCCTCGTCTCGCCGTTATGTTTACGTCCCAAATGGAATAGGTGGCGAACCTATTGCCATACCGGGCACAAAGTTTTTCAGTCATATTTATCACACATAACTCACGAAAACAATTTCGAAAAGTCATTGGTGTGAGCCAGTGTCTGGAATCGAACCCGGGCGTCTGGATCAAAAGCCGTGTGCTCGAACACTGCGCCACCGAGACTATTTATATTAATTGATTCAAATACAACATAATATACGATTAGAAAAAGATACGAAAATACTAGAATGAAAAAAAAAATCTCATTGCAGACCAAGCCTTACAATATAAAAGGCGGCAAAATTGACAGCTGTACTGTCATCCGACACGCGTAATTTTTTTCTATTCCTAATTATCAAGTCATGTGCGTCTGTCACGTACCTAATCACACCCTTATGACTAAGACGCGTGCGTATAATTAAGTAACTTACGCCCGAATACTGAACTTCCACTCGAATCTGACTATTAATAAAAGGCTACTTAGAATTTTAAGATCGCTCACATTTAAGTGGTATACACAAACGTTATTTAACCTATATTCGACCATGATCAAGTAAGCACCGATTAAATGTTTGTATCCTGGCAACACAATGTCAAAATATATACGATGGGTATATTCTTAGTTACAAAATAATTTAGCGTACCTCTTAAATTCATTTTACGCAGATTTTTTAGTAAATAAGTTCAAATCCTATTATTTAAATAAAATGTAATGACCTCACATGAATTTGGTTGTATTAAGGATTGAATGAAGAATTATCTGCATGTTTTTTATCTAAAAATCAGAATAATTAGAAAAGAAAACTTTAAAATATACTAGTAGGTTGTCATAAAATGGAACGTTACGCTTGACGTATAATCGTAATGGATATTATGCGTTCCGTCTGACGTCCGAAGTCATTATGAGAGTACGTCACGTCCCTTGCCCGCCATGGCGTTACTTCCGCTATCATATTGCACCAATAGCGCCCCATATCCGGCGCGCCTAGCGCCATCTATCAACTTCAACTGCTACCGATTCTTCTTATGAACACAAGCCGCCATTTTGATCATTGTTGCGTCGTTTTCCGAACCGAGCGCATGGTCGTTACGAAAAACTCTAAATATTTAAACATTAGAGTAAAAATAATAATAATAATATTTCATTTGCCCCGAGTTTTAAATTAATTAAATAAAACAAATTAGTTTTTTAGTTTACCGTTATCGCACCTAATAAGAAAAGCAGCTGAAGTATTTCTTTAGATCACTAAAATAATCGAGGCCATAATGGATCTCCACGAATGGTCATTTCATGGAATCGAAAATACAGGTTTGATACCAGCAACCTGGTGAGTCATTTGAATAACGTTTTATTTTCAAAGTTTGCGTTTTTTTTGCAAGGGTTGCACTGTACTTTGTGTAAATACCCTCGTATATTAATATACAACGATTCTGTTGCATAGTTCTCTACTAAGCTATTTTATATCGTCGTGTGTTGAGTCTGTCCCTGTAGACTCAGTTTATGGTGATCTTAATTCACAAAATTTTAAACCAATTTGGTATTTGGTGATTGTAGTTATAGACATTGCCTTACGACATGTTACATAATTTGTGTATGAAAAAATTCTTGGACTGTACCCGCACCGCAAAAAATGACTTTATACTTCATCAAAGTCGTATTGAAGTTGGCCCTACACCTACTATAAAATCCATATACGTCATAAACAGATTTCAAGGATTTTTTTGTATCAAATTATAATAATTCGTCGCAGAAAAAAGGAGGGGGAGAAAATACAAAACAGAACATTCCCTCCGTTCACCAAAAAATGAAATAAAATGCCGATTTTTAATCTACCCTCATCTGCATGAATGTTAATAAAGTGTTTTAAAATACCATTTAACAAGACACCGACATGGGCTTTTAATATTTTTGATGTTAGAACAAAGCATTACGCTTTAACGTCATTATTTCATATCAAGCAAATATCAATTAAATGAAGCAATTAAGTGAAGTCTCGCAGCCAGAACCTTTACAGCTAATCGTCCAGAAGAGTGTGCAGTGGAAGTTATGCCTCGATATACAGCATATTTTTTCCGAATTGTCACCAATTCCGAAGTGTCACATTACCTAAATGGATGGAAATTGGATGACTATTAATTTCAGCTACCGGATAGGGATTTACTCGTCTTTCTTCAAATCGGATATCATTGTTGAATACTACAGCCGACAACCAACAAGTGCTGCAGAGGAGTTTCGTCGCGCTGTATGTAACTGAACAGCAAAAAATAATCCCAAGAAGGGTATTTCTGCTATAATTCCAAACAATTATTTAATAAAACATCAGCATTGAAACACGTTCACAGTTCAAGCAAAAATCGCCATACAGCTAAGGACCTGTTTGAGTTGGTAACAGAAAAATCGACGACACTTACAAGGTCTATTGATTTTTCGAGCAACTCTCGGTCGGCAGTTGGTACCTAAACAGGCACAACGCCTATTAGGACACCAACTTTGTAACCTTCATCACCCTCCGGGGAAGGCTACATTGCCATAGTACAACAAATTTGTGGGTAAGACTCGAATAACTTCGCCACCATCATCACACTGCGGGAAGTTAGCATTGTCAAATTACGATCAATACGACAGATGTTTTGAGCGCCATTCGCAGCCCGTAGTTGGAACCTATAACAGGTGCAATAAATAAATAAATAAATAAAAAATCTTTATTGAGACCAGACAAAAAGAATACACTTTTGATAATATCTAAAAACATTAAAATAAGTATACAGGTCGAAATGAATTCTAACGTCTAAACTAGGCCGAGCCTGTATCTTAGACGTTAGTTTGTTCCCATGATAATAACTACAAATACAATGAGATATGTGCACTAGTGGAAAATAAACATGCTTTGGTCTATATACAATAAAAAAGTTAAAGTTTCGATTACAATACGGGTATCTTTAAAATTAGATTTTCTGAAGTACCGCACGCACAAATTGAAACCACAAAGAGTGTGAACTTGGGCAATTTTTAATTATAAGCTGCAGATTATATTCTGTTTGGTTTTCTATTAATTTTTTTTTTTTTTTTTTTTTAATTTGTTCAAATATAGAAAGCTATTAAAATATACATTGATTTATATTAATAGGATACAATAAATAAGAAGCATTATTTTACATTAAAAAATATTTTTTCTATGTCATCGTAATTTTGCGTTTTTAGCCAAGATATTAGGACCTTCTTACATAAGCGTATATTTAATGGGTAAAACTTAATAATTTTATTTAATTTATTGTAAAGCATTGGGCCGAGATAACATTGAGATTTATCAATAAACGCTGTTTTATAAGCAACCGTAGGGCAAACCCTATCCCTACGTCTCAAGGTCTTTATATTTTCATATTTGAGTTTTTTATGTTGGGCTATAACAGTTTCTTTAATGAATAACTGTCTAACAGTTAAAACATCACATTCGGAATACAGGTCGACTGTAGGATACCTAAAAGGTTTGAAGTTCATGACCTTAAGCAGGGCTCGTTGTGCACGTTCTAGCTTAATGAGGTGAGTTTTACGTGCTCCGCCCCATGAGGTGATGCAGTATGATAAGATAGATGCAGCTAGAGCGAAATAAACAGTTTTTAGTACGTTAGGATCAGCCACGTGCCTAAGTCTCTTGAAGACATATATCAACTTTCTTATTCTCCCTGTTAATACATCTATATATGGACACCACGTCAATTTGTAATCAAGGAGAATGCCAAGATACTTAACCGTTTCAACCCTTTCCAGATAACCGCAATCGCATGTGTAGTGGTGGTTCGTGTTTTGACAAGAATGAATCTGTATTTTAATGTTTTGTGCCATTTTTAGTGATTGTTCAGTATTAACAAAAGTGATAAATTTAGATTTAGATACATTAAGTGTAAGTAAATTTTGACTAAGCCAATTTGCTGTCCTTTGGAGACCTATTTCAGTATAATACCTTACCTCATCCCATGTGTTGCCGTGGAAGATTAGTGCCGTATCATCCGCGAATGTGAAAATTTTACAATTTTGTATCTTTAGATTACATAAACTATTAATATAAATAAGAAATAAAGTGGGACCTAGCACGCTACCTTGAGGAACACCAAATGTTACATGTGCATCAGTACTAAATAAACCATCTATTGTAACCCGCTGAGTTCTATTTTTTAAATAATCACTGAACAAATCTAGTGCGTTACCCCTAATACCGATCCTTTCCAATTTTTTAATTAGGATAGGAACGGAGACTGTGTCAAAAGCCCTGGCCAGGTCCAAAAATACACCAATACATTTTCTTTTGCTATCAATATGGGTAGCTACAAAGTTAGTAAGTTCAGTGACTGCTTGTGCTGTCGATCTGCCCAATCTGAATCCGAATTGATTATGAGATAAAATTTGTAGTTTTTCTAAATATGCCAGTAATTTCTTGTTAATATTTTTCTCTAATATCTTGGACAACACGGGCAGCACTGAGATAGGTCGGTAGTTGCTAGCACAGGCCCTGCTCCCTGTCTTAAAGATAGGATGAACGACAGACACTTTAAACACGTTTGGAAAAACACCAGTTTGTATGGAAAGGTTGGCAATACGAGTTATTAGTGGAACAATAATATTTTTTGCCATTTTTATTAGTTTAGCAGAAATTCCGTCCCAACCCACTGCGCTATCAGTTTTTAGGTCCATAACTATCGACTCAACCTCATGTTCAGTTGTTTCTAACATGACCATAGAATTAAGTGGTGAAATAAAAGATTCTTCAATTTGGCTATTACATGGAGTTATCTTACTCGCCAATTCCTTTGCTATGCTAGTAAAATAAAGATTTATTTCTTCGAGGGCCAATTCTGGGGTATTATTAATTTTAAGAAGATCTGTAGAAGGTGTTTTTTTAGAATCCCTGTTAGTGATATTATTAATTATTTTCCATTTAGCTTTTGGGTTTTTAGCGTTTTTATTTAGCTCATTTTTGAGAAAATTGAGTTTTAGACGTTTTAGTAAGTCATTGCAGTAGTTTTTGTATCTTCTGTACGTTAAAGCTAGTATTAAATTGCTGGGATCAGTTTTAGATCTTAGGTGCATACGATCACGATTTCTAATGCATCGAACTAGGCCTGGCGTGATCCACGGCTTAATGCAACGTAGCCCTCTAGGTGTCAGTAGTTTGAGGGTGTTATTCATAATTGATGTATTGAGGATGTTACTCAACTGCTCAGCAGACCAGTGAGCACATTGTGATTCCATAATATCATTAAAATCTATCAATTTTAGGTCTGCCAGGATTGCTTCATAATTTAGTTTGTTTATAGTCTTACGTGTAATTGATTTTATTGAATAATCAAGTGTAACACATGAAAGTACCGGAGAATGGTCAGTCACAGTGGACTGAATAACAAATGTAATCGCAGTGAGGTTTGATTTAACCATAGCGTGATCTATGCAATTATTATCCCTTGTTGGATATAAATGACCCGGCAAAAAACCATGATATGCTAATAAATTAAGATAACGTGTGGAATTATGATCTTTATTATCTTGTTTCACATCTATGTTTAAGTCACCCATAACGATTACTTTGCTACGACTGCTGTAGGTATTTAGAAGGGTATCGAAAGAGTTTATGAAGTTATCTATATTTAAAAATGATGGTGATCTGTATATACCTATTACAACAACATCCGTGTCAATCTCGATGACCACACACGTAGCTTCAATTAGGGGAATTTCTGCTACCGAACAGTGGAGATCCTCTCTTGTGTATACTACAATACCATCATTTTGATTTCGATTATTTTTTGTTGAGTAGGTGTCATAATTTTTAAATGCCTATTAGGACACTCCAATTTTGCAAAAAGTCACTCCGTACTTAACAAGAAAGTTGCTTTGCGAAATTACAAGCGTTTTCGTACATTTCCTACATCACGTTTTCGAGTATATCTCGTGGCCTGAAGTTTTGGATCCTCAAGTAATCACAGCTCCTAGTAGGATCCACCAAGATTTGGAAAAGTCTCAACTTTCCGAGAAAAGTTGAATTTCCAAATAATAATATTTGGTTGATATGTTTTATTTTATTGTTTATTTCCAAATTACTAAATATTACATGGAGACTTTTCTAGTCACATACCACAAAAACCATCTGGGGTTTATCCATCCCACCAAAAGCCAACAACAATTATGTGATGTCTAGGTCGGTTGCAGACATAAGTTCCTGAAGACTATTTTACAATTTTTACACTAACTAAGTAGTGTGTCACGAATTTCGTTAATTTCGGAAGGCAGACATTAATTATGTCTATCTGCTGAAATTAACGATTATCAATTAACATATAATTAATTACATTATTATATATGTCATTAATTATTCGTTGGTAAAACTTCATTTTTCAAACGAAGTTTTTCGTGACTAAAAGTTTTGTTAAAGTTTATAAAAGTCTTTGTCTACGACTAAAAGGACGACAAGTAGATGGCGTCAATATTTCCATGTTGACAATAAATCTGGCAATGGCAATTGTACATTTTGCCCAAATTATAAAAATCGATTAATTTAAATAAATCGATTATTTTCCTAAATAAAATCGAAAATAAATTAATTTATTTTTTCATAGTAATAAATTAATCGATTAATTAAAAATCGACATTTTATGTTGAATGTCACATCCCTATTCTAATGTCTCGTGCAAGAGCGTTTAACGCTTTTAACGCCACCTTGCGGCCACTATTATTATTAAATAAAGGTAAGATAAAAGCCAAGATCCATATAAACCAAGGACGAAAAGGTATAGCGACTTTTTAAACTACCCGTACAGACATCTAGTAGAGGATGGTGGTACTAGCTGGTCATAATTGATATTACAAAAATGATAAACTCAGTTATCAACATCTTTTTACACAATAAATGAATCTACTTGAGAATTATACTTGAAAAACAGGTTAAAATTCAAAATAACAATTTTAGATAATTATAACACCAGTTTTAGTACGAAATAGTTTGTAAATGTATAAATTACTTATTTTAACAATCAAAATTCACTATCTTTCGGCGGATGGCGCTACTAGGATGTTTTAAAATGAAGTTCTCTTATTTTACAATTATTACATAGAATAAGTCGATATTATCTAGTATTAAGATATTAATTATGAAAATAATTATTATGAATATTCATGCAGCATCAGTATAGATTTAAAGAATAAAAGGAAATATCGCCAAAACAGTTACGAAACATAATGAATTGTTAAATCACATAATGATAAATTTCGCGCATTTTACTTAACTAAATAATAGATTTTAGTAATATCTTAACCAGTTTAAGTACGAAATAGTTTGTAAATATATAAATTAATTATTTTAATAATCAAAAGTTTCACAATCTTTTGGCGGATGGCGCTACTAGGATGTTTTAAAATTAAGTTCTCTTATTTTACTAATATTACATAGAACGAGTTGATACTATCTAGTATTAAGATGGGGGGGGGGGGGTAAGGGGGAGAATTACAACAACAACTGCTCAGCCCCAAATGTCAACCTCACCTGCACGATCTGACTCCCGCATGTGGATTCAGATACGGCAGCTTTATAGCTGCCATGGTATTCCCTGCTGGATAACTAACGAGGCAATGGCGACCGAGCTGTGGCGGAATAACCACTCACCTGCCTGGGCAACCGGGCAGAAGAGGTTTCAACGGCCTTGGGATCTAAATCATCTCTAAAATGTCTGGCGCAGAAGGCAAGGAGAAACCACTGCGACTATATTCCCATGAAAGTCACATGGAAACACAACCAGAGGTCATACGAGCGCCCTGCAAACCGATTAGCGACCGGCGCTGCTCTGCGTCCGGGGCAGGCAGTGTGAAGTTGGCTACCGGCCAAGGCGGGTTAGGAAACCAGGGCCCACTTGAAAAATTTACTACTGGAAATACATTCAAGATGCGCCACCTCCAGACGATAGGTACATGGAATGTTCGCCGCCTAAACCAACCAGGGAAGCTCTCTATATTGGAAAAAGAAATAGCTAGAGTGGGTGTTAATATCTGTGGTCTGAGCGAAACACACTGGAAAGGCAACGGACACTTTGTGGCAGACCAACACCTCATATTCTACTCTGGCAATGATATCAGCTGAATTAACGGTGTAGCCTTCTTAATACCGGCACACCTGAAAGAGCTCGTGATCGGATATGAGCCGGTAAGCGATCGAATTATTAGCATCAAACTAAAAGCCACACCAATGAATCTTAACTTGATTCAAGTTTATGCCCCGACTTCTACCGCAAGTGACGAAACAATTGAAAAGTTCTATACCGAATTGGAATCAACAACAGCAAGGGTACTCTAATAGAGAGATATTGTTGATTCTGGGTGACTTTAATGCCAAGATTGGATAGAATGCGCGTCAGCTGAGTGGATGTGCTGGAGGCTTTGGACTCGGTGAACGCAATGAGCAAGGTGAGCGTCTGATACAATTCGCATCAGCGAACGATCTAATGATTGTAAACAGTCTATTCCAACACCACCCTCGAAGGTTGTACACGTGGGTATCGCCTGATGGAAAAACACGCAATCAAATGGACTACATCATGACTCAGTCGCGTTGGCGAACGTCTGTAGCAAATGCGCACACGTTACCTGGAGCTGATTGTGGGTCCGACCATCAACTTTTAATTGCGAAACTGAAACTCAACTTGACGGCTGCCAGAAACACCAGAAGGCTGAGAAAGCTGGAGGTAAAGGATGCCCCAAAATTCCGCTCCATCATCAAACAAAGATGGTCACAATGGTCGGAAGTAGATCTAGATAGGGAAACACCGAATACACTGTGGGACCGAGCTAAAGGTTTTATTACAGCAGCTGTATTGGACGCTGCACCACCAAAGCCCACAAAAAGCCCACAAAAAACAGCATTGGATGACTGACGGTACCTTCGACCTTATTGAACAGCGTCGGATGATGAAGGCAGCGGGAACGGATATCAAAAGTCTTAATGTAATTTCGGCACAGATTCAACTTAAATGCAGACGAGATCATAACGCCTATTTGCGAAACATCTGTCAAGAAATAGAGGCTCATGCAGACAGATATGAGTCAAGAGACTTGTATCACAAGGTCCGTCTTATTACCAAAACACTGCCATCCAAAACTTGGGCCATTGAAGACAATTGTCGCTGTTTGAAGATCCCCAGTCACAAAACTTTACACCTACAGAGCCGGAGAGTGACATGCTGGAACCGAGTATTCTTGAGTCAGAAGTGAGAGCCGCCATACAACACCTCAAAAACGGGAAAGCCACAGGAAAAGATGGAATCCCAATTGAAACCATACGGGCACTGGGAGAACACGGCATCCATATCTTCCACACTATCTGCAATAAGATATGGCTGACCGGCAGATGGCCATCTGAAGGGACTCACACGATTTTCACTCCTCTTCATAAAAAGGGCTCCACGAGGAAGTGTAACAATTGTAGTCTTATTGCTCTTATAACACATTCAAGCAAAATAATGTTACACATCGTAAACGAGCGACTGAAAGCCTACCTGTCCAGAGAAATTGCGCCAGAACAGGCCGGATTTGTGAAGGGAAAGGGTACCAGGGAACAGATCCTCATTGTTCGGCAGATCATCGAGAAGGCCCGAGAGTTCAACAAGCCAACCTACATATGCTTTGTTGACTTCTCCAAAGCATTCGACTCGGTGAAATGGCCTACACTGTGGAAAACACTCCTAGACATGGGTACACCATAACACCTAGTGCATCTGCTCAGGGAACTCTACGAAGGAGGAACCGCTTCAGTGCGGACAGATGACCTTCTCTCAGAAGTTTTCCATCCCAGTGCGGGTGTACGACAGGGTTGCATAATATCACCCTTGCTCTTTAACATCTACACTGTGCTTGTGATGCGAATCACTCTCGAAGACTGGAACGATGGCGTTGGAATTGGTGGATATAAAATCGCTAACCTGCGGTACGCTGACGACACCACTTTGTTCGCCAGTAGTGCTGACCATATGGAAGAATTACTTCTCAAAATGGAGCGCGTGAGTCTTACATTTGGGTTAAAGATTAATAGAAACAAGACCAAGATTATGATCGTGGACCGCGTCAATGACAATTTGCCCAAAATGACAGAGATTGCGAACTGTGACGTAGTACACACATATGTTTATCTTGGAGCTTTGATCTCAGATAAAGGCGGCTGCGTAGATGAAGTTAAGCGACGTATGGCCATGACCAGAACTACCACCACTTACTAAAGCCACCAAAGTAAGATTAGTGCGAACTCTTGTATTTCCCATTTTTCTTTACGCAGCAGAAACGTGGACAGTACGAGAACTGGAAAAGAAAAAGATAAACGCTCTAGAGATATGGTGCTGGAGGAAGATGCTGGGAATATCGTGGACAGAATTCCGAACCAACGTGTCCATACTCCAGGAACTCGGCATCACGCAGCGTTTATCGGCGGTGGTTCAGTCACGTATTTTACAATATTTCGGTCATGTTTCTAGGCGAAGCAGCGAGTCCATAGAACGTCTAGTCATACAGGGAAGAGTGGAAGGAACTACATCGCGAGGTAGGTCAGCAATGCCTTGGACTGACCAAATAAAGAGCGCATTGGGAAACCGCATATCTGACTGCGTCAGGCAGTCTGTCAACAGAGAAGGTTGGAAAGAGGTCGTAAGAAGGGCTCTGTCCGCCTCTGCTGTCGATGTGGCAGCCACGAAGTGACCACGACCGCTCTGTCAAGAGCGAGACGACAGAGAAGAAGTATTAAGATATTAATTATGAAAATAATTATTATGAATATTCATGCAGCATCAGTCTGGATTTAAACATTTAAACAATAAAACGAAATATCACCAAAACAGTTACTAAATATAATGAATTGCTTAATCACATAATTATAAATTTCGTGCATTTTACTTAACTAAATAATAATATATTTCATTAATATATTGACATAAATATGTAATAACATGTAATCATAATAAATCAGTTTACCTAATAAAGTTTTATAGGGTTATTATTATATATACTTGACATCATATAGCACTAGATGGCGTCCTGCGCCGACATTTGTATGTTCGGGTGAATATTAGAATTCAATTTTGAAGTAGATAGTAGTCATCTCGGTAGTCTCGGCGGTCCAATGGTTGAGCACCCCCCTCCTAAATCAAAAAGTTGTGGGTTCGTAGCCTGGCTAACACAAATGACTTTTCGAAATTATGTTTGAAAGCTGAGTGTAATAAATACCGATGGCTGAAAAATTTGCACCCTATGTAGGATAATAGGTTCGCCACCTATTCCAGTCGAGACGTAAACAAAACAGCGAGTCGAGGCGTAACAGCCACTGCGGGAGCCCCGTACAGGGCCACGGATCGCGCTACACCACCGTAGAGGCGGTGAATCTCGGGGGAGGCGGTGTAGCGCGCCTGCCACCCATCCCACTCGGGGGACCATCCTCACGAAGTACTCCTCGAAGCTCCAGAGGCTGTTCAGAGTGAGGCCGGGAGAAGTACCTCGTACTTCAAATACCTCGCCACCGGGACAGCCGTATAACCCACCTGGATCCGCGCGGCTGGTGGTTCCTAGCGCCGAGTGAGGCGGTGGAACCACAGAGCCTAATTTTTGTGAGGCGCCACCTCCAGCCAGATTCTACCTAGACTCAGATACTTATTTATACTTGATTATTATGTAGACTTGATTCCACAGTCGGTAGTTTTACCAACGCACCACCAGACCTTACCCTTACTTACATTAGCAGTATATTATAAATGTATATTGTTAATTATTTATTGACTATTTTTAAGTGTCTGTAAAGAACTATAAAAATGAAGCTATTGTGAATACATGCTACAAAGTTCCACTTCTATAGCGCGGCGGGACTCCACGCAATTTGTTTTTATGGCTGCTCACCGATATTCTCGTCAATTGTGGACGGATTACAAAAATTTTTTGATTGATTATTAGTGTTTACTTTCGAGATGGTCCCATTTTCACCAGGTCAGGAGCTGATGATGAAACCAGGAGAAATCGAAGGCAACCTCCGAAAATTGTATGCGAGTATGGTGTTTTTGTTACTTAATATTTGGATTTTCTTTATGGTGTCAAGATCTGATGCTGCTGCGCTGATGAAGAAGCCACCGAACTCCTCAACGGTTAGGAGTTTGAAGACAGCACTTTTTCGATAGAAACTACTTGGTAGTATGTAGGGCTAACGTGTTGTTGTGTTGTTGTTGATGATGTTGATGATGTTGATGTTTTATCACTTATTACAAGTCCGTGATACGTCCGTACATGGTCGATATTTTTAGGGAGCTATAATTGATATTACATAATAAGTATTGAGCTAAAAAAGTTTGATAATACTTGTTAAGTATTTATATTTTTGTTATTATCATGGGTAAACAATAACACTGCAGCCCGAATGAAGACCAATCGTTGCCTTGAAAGTATTGCAGAAAAATAAACATTTTTACAGTATTGTGTCCTAACTCCTAACCGTTTAAGAGTTCCGTAGCTTCATCATCAGCACAGCAGTATCAGACATGGATAAGCTTATCTCTCAAGCAACACGTAAGTCCTATACACCACTAAACAATTTCCATCGACTAACTGCGGTACTGTCTCCCAGATGGAGATCCTAACCATTAAGGAGTTCTGTGGCTGCTTCATCAGCACAGCAGCATCAGACGTATATTCAAGCATACCTCACAAGCAACACGTTAGCCCTACTTACCATCAAGTAGTTTCTATCGACCAATTGCAGTGCTGTCTTAAAACTCCTAACCGTTGAGAGTTTCTGGGGCTTCTTCATCAGCACAGCAGCATCAGTTGTTGACATCATAACGTATACCCCTAAGACATCACTTTATCGTAACAAAAACACCATACTCACATACAATTTTTGGTGGTTGCCTTCGATTTCTCCTGGTTTCCATCATCATATCCTGACCTGGAGAAAATGGGACCATCTTGAAGGTAATAACAATCGAAAAAAAAAGTTTTTGAAATCCGTCCATAATTGACGAAAATATCAGTGAACAGATATAAAAAAAAATTATACATACAGACGAATTGAGAACCTCCTCCTTTTTTCGAAGTCGGTTAAAAAGTCATTGGTGTGATCCAGTGTCAGGACCTGGACCTCTGGATTAGAAGCCGTCTGCTTGACCATTGGGCCACCAAGGCTAATCACTAAATCACTAACAAACTCCACTGAAATGGCTCGACCGGATTTGATGAAATTTTGTATTCACATAGGGTAAGTTTGAAAATCGCAATGTTTTAAATAAATATTCGCATTGGCATTCGCGAATATTTCAATAAAATATTCGGATTAACATTCGCATTCACAAATGTGAAAAGACTTATTGCGCTAATATCTTTTTTTTTTTTTTTTTTTTTTTTTGGGTAGTCGGAGTAACAACACAAAGTTTTTGCTTCTCCTTAATAGGAGAAGCAATAACAATAGCAATAACTATTTTTATTTTTCGTTTTTAATAAAACGAAAAATAAAAATAGTTATTTAGTTAATTTTAAGTACTTAATGCTAAAAATCAATATTTAATAGTGATTACCTGCTAGTTGTCTATTATCTTTACATATTATTTGTATTTGCACCAAATATTCATAAAAATGGAATCTGTACAGACTGCACTGAGAACAACCATGATTGACATGCAGTCCAATTTCGAGCAGCGGATGGCCAATTTTGAAGCAGACTTACAGGCAAAAAGTGGTAGTTCTGCTGATCTTTCAAGTGTAAAAGAGGAATTTGCTGCTTTCAAGACCTTTACCCTCCTGACTCTGAAAAATTTCCAGATATAATTTAGTTTACTTACTCGTGAAATTGATAATATTGAGACACGTGCACGACGTAAAATTCTCCTTCTTCATGGTGTTAAGGAACTTAAAGACGAGAATGTGGCTGAGTCTGTGAGGGATGCTGTCAGATCCAAGCTCAAAATGGACGGATTTGATGTGAATGACATTAAAAGATGTCATAGGATGGGTCGTCAACAATCATCAGCAAAGCCCAGACCGATATTGATTAAGTTCCACACTCTTCAACTGAGAGACAATATCTGGTCTGCAAAATCAAGGCTAAAGGGTACCGGAGTGACGGTCTCAGAATTTTTGACACGATCAAGACACGCTTGTTTCATGGCTGCGCGTGAGAAGTATGGAGTCGCTAAATGTTGGACTCGAGACGGGTCAGTGTTCGTTATTTCTGCGAGCGGCACACGACATCGTATACACTCAATTGTAGACTTCAATAATATTAAAGACGTCGATCCAGACAAGCGTTCTGCCAAAACCACCATCCCTGCGAGGCAGAAAAGAGCTGCTGCGGCAAAAAAGTAACTATACAGTGTGTGTTTGCGTGTAAATATAAATAACTTCCACTTCATTTGACTCGTACCGATGTCTGGTAGCTCACTTTTTATATATAAACTTTAAACTATATATCGCACATCCTCTAAAAAAGTGTCATAACACAAAAAACGTCGATAACGAAGTAATAATAAAGAAACATTTAATTTTTTCTTCATATTACTAATTCACAAGACGACGAAAAATAAAAATAAAATCGAAAATCTCAATTTTCTTAAAATCCCTTTTTTTGTGTTATGACATTTTTTTAGAGGATGTGCGATATACTTTAGTTTTTGCAAAATTTATACCTTGTATATAATTTTAAATGTAGGTTTCGCTCTGGAGTATACTTCTTCTTTCATTATTGGCATCAGATTATTTTGTTTATCAATAAACTTAAATAGTAACGACCGTCTGTGTTAATGTCACTAATGTCAGTCAGTACTGTCACTACCACTCTGGTCAATGTAATACAATCCCAATCTGCCAATATCAAATCACTAGTATTTAAAATAGTTTTACTTTTTGTTTTTACTTTTTATTTTATGTTTGAAGTTAAGATTTTTTATTTTTTTATGTATCGGTCTCTTCTGGTCGATTTTATACTTCCAATGTTTCTAAATGAAGTGATTTAGTATTTAGTTTCACTGATGCGCAGCTAGCGGGTGCACTAAAATTATTTAGTTTTTTTTTTTTATTAATTTACACTACTAATTTTGTTTTTAATTACTCATTTTAGCTTAGTGTTTATTTATATTTATTTATATACGTATACATTACCTTTATTTATTACATGAATACTGCAAATAATAGCGATGATGACAATTTTCTATCAGCATGTAGTGATGATGATAGTTTTGTAGTTTTCCCTTGACAGCACTTTACATTCTCAGTTTTCTCATGTACCGAAACACTTTAATGTAGTCCATATAAATGCCCAGAGTATTCCTGCTCATTTCCCAGATATGCTGGCCAACTTTGACTGTCAGACTCTACACGCTATTCTTGTTTCAGAGTCTTGGCTAAAGCCTTGCCTTCCTACAATTTCCTTTTCTCTTCCGGGTTTCAAGCTAGAAATGATCGAACCGGCTCTGGCGGCGGGGGCGTCTCTATATACTTGCGCGACCATATATCATACTCTGTCATAAGTGCGTCGATTCAGCCTCCGCCTCAGAACGCTGGTGAACATCTCTTTTTAGAAGTGGAACTTCACCATTCAAAATTACTTCTTGGTGTGTACTACTCTCCTTCTTCACGTGTTGACTTCTTCTCCTCTCTTGAACAAATTCTAGAAAATTTCACTCCATCCTATGCACACACCATTATCATGGGAGATTTTAACATGTGTCTGTTAAAAAACGATTCCCGCGCTCTATCTCTTCGATCTGTCGTTGATTCTGCTAATTTAACAATCCTTCCTCTTAATGCAACTCATCATTTTCCTAATTGTACCCCTTCTCTTCTTGATTTAATCTTTGTTTCTTCTACTGATCATGCCATCGCCTATGGGCAGTGCCCAGCTGATGCCTTTTCTTATCATGATCTAATCTATCTTTCTTACAAAATACGTCCTCCCAAGGCTAATCGTAAAATTCTCATGCAACGTAGTTTTGGTGGTATGGACCGCGATAAGCTTCGTGAAGATGCTGGCAGCATTAATTGGAGCCCTTTACGTGACACTAATAATATAGACGATAAGGTGAAACTTTTTAATGAGGCCATATTAAAACTCTACGATGTTCATGCTCCTGTTAGAAAAATCAAAGTAAAACATTTGCCCTCTCCTTGGCTCACAGGCGATATTAAGCAAATAATCAAGCAAAAAGCGGCAGCCAAAAGTAAATATAATTTTCGACCTACAGCCTCTAACTTAGAAAAATATATTGCGGTTAGGAATCACTGCAATAAGGTGTGTAGGAAAGCACAACGCCAGCACATCCATGCATCCGTCGAAAACGGAGATCCAGCCAGCGTCTGGAAATTTCTTAAAACTTTAGGAGTTGGAAGGATACGTAACGATTCTACTCCTACTAATCTTAATATTGATTCGCTTAATCAGCATTTCTCTGCTTCGCCCAATTTTGATGGGGCCACAAAAACAAATACTCTTCAATGTCTTTCAAACCTTCCAACACCTACTTTTTCACCATTTAGATTTCAGCAATTTGCAGCTTGTGATGTTAAGGAGTGCATACATTCGATAGCATCTAATGCGGTAGGTACCGACTGTCTCAGCCGGAACATGATTATTCCTATCATTGACGAGATCCTGTCTATCATATGCCACATCCTTAACTATTCCATATCATACGGCGTCTTTCCAAGTCCATGGAAAGAAGCTGAAATTATTCCACTTCCCAAAAAATCTCGTCCTTTGTCATTTACCGATTTCCGTCCCATTTCTATCCTGCCTTTTTTGTCCAAAGTCCTAGAACGCTTAGTTCATACCCAATTAAATACTTTCCTAAAAGAGAATCATCTCCTTAACCCTTTTCAATCAGGTTTTCGTGCTGGACATAGTACAGTCTCCGCATTAGTGCATATTACCGATGACATTCGGCTGGGCATGGACAGTGGAAAACTTACTTTACTATCTTTACTCGATTTTAGTAATGCCTTTAACACTGTAGATTTCCATGTCTTGCTGGGTATACTTCGCTCTCTTAACATATCTCCAACTGAAATTGCTTGGTTTCACAATTACCTGTTTGGGCGCCGGCAACGTGTACACGTTGGAGATAGATATTCATCTTGGACTAACACTACTGCCGGTGTGCCGCAGGGTGGCGTTCTTTCACCTCTTCTTTTCGCAATTTTTATTAATTCTATTTCTAAAAATATTACTTCTACCTACCACCTTTACGCAGATGATCTTCAGATATACACTCAAGCTCCGCTGAACACAATATGGCAGGCGTTTTCGTCCATGAACATGGATTTGGAAAGAATCTGTCAGTGGAGCAACAATTATGGTCTCCATGTCAATCCATCGAAAACTCAAGTTATTGTTGTCGGCAGCTCCAGGATGATAGCTAAATTGGATTGTTCACGTCTACCACAGGTTCATTTTAACGGTGTTAATTTACCTATCAGTACTAAAGTCAAGAACCTAGGCCTTTATATTGATAGCACTTTATCCTGGGGTCCCCAATTGCAGGAAGTAAGCCGTAAACTGTTTGCTTCGATGGGGTCTTTGCGAAGATTACAAAATTTCTTGCCCATTACCACCAAAATTGCACTTGCTCAAAGTCTACTTCTTCCTTTACTCGATTATGCCGATGTCAGCTATCTAAATCTCACTGAAGCACAACTGGATAAACTTGAGCGTCTTCAAAATGTCTGCATACGGTTCATATTTGGTATTCGCAAATATGATCACATCTCCGAATTTCGTAAAAAACTCAAGTGGCTTCCAATTCGTTTTCGCCGGAATACTCATATTCTCACTTTGTTATATAACATTTTATTCTGTCCAATAACACCCCATTATCTCAAAGAACGGTTCGTGTTCTTAAATGACACACATTTAAAGTGTTTGAGGTCATCTGAAAATCTAAAATTATCAGTTCCAAGACATTCCACCAACTTTTTTGGACAATCATTTACTGTTCAAGCTGTTCTGCTTTGGAATCAGTTGCCCGTAGATATAAGAAAAGCGCAGTCCGTGAACATCTTCAAATCACGGCTAAAAGAACATTACTTAGCACTACTGTAACATTAACATTATCGTGCTTGTATTCATTGTAGTAATATGTATGTATGTATCTATGTATGTGTATGTATGTATATTTGTATCAATGTATATATGTATGTTTATAAATACCTTATTGGAGTTTACTCCTTAAGAATCGATTTACATATATAGGCCCGGGGTATGAAAATTATGGGGACCAAAATCGTACTAGTCACGTGACTGTCACACGAAATGCGTTATGCAGTCACAGAGCATATAAATAAGAGTCGGCACTCCATACAATGTCCTGAGCTCTTTATAGTCACAGAATCGCGCTAATCTCAGAAACCACCAGTCCGATTTTAAAAATTCTTTCAGTGGTATATAGTCCATTTATCGAGGAAGGCTTTAGGCTATATTATATTTTCAAATCAATTAGGGATCCTTACTATAAGTCCAATAATGTAACCCAAGGTGTAAGAAAATGACTCGAAAATAATTCTTACATCGTGAACGCTGCGAAAACTATTGATTCTAGAATAAAACAATGTACTACACTTTTACAGAACATAAATTTGTCTATAAAAAAGTCCGCGATGGCATATGTCTAACTATTGTAGTTATCTCACAATAAGTGTTTTTTGAGTTTTTTAAAATAATTAAATTGATGTCGTTATAAAAATGCTTTATTTTGTACCTTGAATTTAACTTTCCTGAAAATAAATTACTTCAATAAAAAGACAGATTCAACACCTTTCTAGAACTGTTTGAATAATTCAATTCGGACATTTAATTCCAAAGATATCGCAAAATACAAAATGTAAGAATTCATTTCATAGGGAAATAATTAGTTACACTGATGATGTATCCGACTCGGACAGCTCGGACCGCGACAGCTAGCAGGTAGATTTTTTTACGTTTGTTTGTTGCTAAAAGGTACCGGTGGTCCAGATGTCGAGAACCCCACTTCTGTATAAAGTAGTCGCGGGTTCGAGTTCTGGCTCACAGCAATGACTTTTTGAAATTGTTTGCTGAAGTTATGTGTATTTAGATATCGATGACTATAAACTTTGTGCCTGGTATGGCAGTAAGTTCGCCACCTATTCCATTTGGGATGAATACATAGTGGCGAAACGAGGTTTAACAGCCGCTGCCTACACCTTCGAGTAGAAAAGGCGTGAAGTTATGTTTTGTTGTTGTTTCACTCTTTGTCATCATATCGCTCAATACTTTAATCAGAATTTAAAATTTAAAAAAGTCTCGGTGGCGCAGTCGGCGAGCGCACGGCCTCTGATCCAGAGGTCCGGGGTTCGATTCCAGACACTGGCTCACACCAATGACTTTTCGAAATTGTTTTCGGAAGTTATGTGTGATAAATATCGATGACTGACAAACTTTGTGCCCGGTATGGCAATAGGATCGCCACCTATTCCATTT
Source organism: Euproctis similis (assembly GCA_905147225.2). NCBI lineage: Eukaryota > Metazoa > Arthropoda > Insecta > Lepidoptera > Erebidae > Euproctis > Euproctis similis. Next base: position 1,938,248 of record LR990107.1, on the reverse strand, counting down.
GGGACGAAACATAACGGCGAGACGAGGCTTAACAGCCGCTGGCTACACCTTCGGGTAACAAAAGGCGTGAAGTTATGTTATGTTTAAAATTTGTAGTATTTAATAGTATTTTGTGGTATTTTTATTTATAAAAGTTACTAGCTTTTACCCGCGGCTTCGCTCGCATTAAATCCATTAAATAGATATCAAAGATCATTACTATAGAAGTTAACCAATATGATAACTCTGTTTTATTGCTTGGCTGGAATTATTAGGTTTTAAAATTACTACTTACAATGACGTTTAAAAAACTAACAACATTTTTTAAGGTAAAATATATTTCTCTGTAACAAAAATAAATAATTTTGGACTGTAACAATTTTATAAGAGTACTAGCTTTTACCCGCGGCTTCGCTCGCATTGAAGCCAATAAATAAGTATCAAAATCATTACCATAGAATTGAATCAATATAATAACTCTATTTTCTTACTTAGCTGGGATTATCAATTTTCAAAATTACAACATTAGGTATGACGTTTAAAAATCTCACAATATGCTTTATTAAAATGCAACAACAAACGGTAAAATATATTTCTCTGTAACAAAAATAAATATTTTTGGACTTTAACAATTTTATATAATATAAATGCAGAGTATTAATGTAGGATATTTTTGTAGACTATATTATAAGTTTCTCCTTAGGGTGCAAATATATGTTAATTAAAGAGAGAAAAAAGAAAGTATCCTTTATTCTAATACCCCCAAGAATATATGTACAAAGATTCATGATGATCTGTTGAGTAGTTATCCCGTGAAAGCGTAACAAACAAACTTACATTCGCATTTATAATATTAGTATGATATGAAGTATGATAAGTAATAAGTATAAGTAAAGTTAAGTATAAGTATAAGTATCAACCCTGAATACTGTAATACCGTCCCTCGCGAGGCATAACAGCCGCTGCCTACACCTTCGGATAGAAAAAGGTGTGAAGTTACGTTATGTTATCTAATTTACGAATACTGTAAAACTTCATTACTGAAGTAGCTAAATTTGACGATTTTTTGACAAACAATTGTTTTATCTTTCGTAATTTTTTTTAATTTTTTTTAATATAAAGTACCCTATGTTACTTCTAATACCTTCAAGAGTATATGTACAAAGTTTCATGATGATCGGTTCAGTAGTTTTTGCGTGAAAGCGTAACAAACAAACTTACATTCGCATTTATAATATTAGTATAAGTATATTAGTATAAAAGTATAAATATAAAATGTAGGATATTGTTGTAGACTATTTTATAAGTTTTTCCTTCGGGTTCAAAAATATGTAAATTACTTTAAAGAATATGTGTACAAAGTTTCATGATGATCGATTGAGTAGTTATCGCGTGAAAGCACGCAAACAAACTTACATTCACATTTATATATTACTAGCTGACCCGGCAAACGTTGTCTTGCCAAAAAATTAAATTTAAAAAATAGGGGTTGATCGTAGGGGGTTGAAAATTCTCAGACTTACCCGATATGAATACAAAATTTAATGAGTCGGTCAAGCCGTTTCGAAGGAGTGTGGGAAAATTGTGACACGAGAAGTTTATATATTAGAAGTAGGATAGGATAGGAATTAGGTTACATTTTTATTGTATAAGGGGCAAACGAGCAGGCTTATGATAGTTACAAACGCCGCCCATGGCCACCTCACCACATGCAGTGTTACAGTTGCGTTGCCGGCGCTTACAATGGGATATGGGTGGGGTCGGGAGTGGGTTTCGGTAGGGGAGGGGAAAAGGGATTGGGCCTCCGAACACCTCTCTCAGCGAGTGAAACGCGGCTAAGGCCACTTTTCAGCGATAATCTGAGAGGTCGTGGTATTCCACGGGTCGAGCCGGCCCATTCATGCAGCGAACACTGCGTGACTTTACCACTGACAAGGTGTGACTGATGTGACTGATTTATAATACATTCTAGATATATGTAATAAACTTTACATTTTTAAGATCGTGATATCTTTTAAAATGTAGTAAATTTATTTCGATAAGCGTAATCGCTAGACTGACATCATTTGACTTATAAAAAAAAACACTCACTGTGAGTTAGCTACCCTGGTTTGAACATATTATTATGGTGGCCCGTTTTTTTCGTTGAAGTCAACAATAGTGACCATATAAAAAAAAATTGTTTATGTTGTATTAAAAAAAACTAAAGGTTGAGCAAAAACTTGGGACAAGTTCATTGCTATATTCATTGTTCATAAGTGGCATTGCTAATAAAGCTTTCTTTGAAGTTGTAAATAATATCAATGTCTTGGTTGTCAGTACGCTAATACATACTAGCTAAGCGAGTGACACGTGTAATAATCGTGCCTTATGGCACTTTGTTCTCTCTGCCTACCCCGCAAGGGATCTGGCCTGAAGTTATGTATGTATCAAGAACTTGAATTTAAATAAATATTAGTGTTAGATAGTCCATTTATGATGAAAGCTTTGGGGTATTAATATGATTGCGGCAATAATCTTTTGAGTGGAAAATGTATAAAATATGGCGGTACGAAGTTCGCGCGGTCTGCTAGTATATAATAATAAGAGTCGGCACTCCATACAATGTCCTGAGCTCTTTATAGTCACAGAGCATATAAATAAGAGTCGGCACTCCATACAATGTCCTGAGCTCTTTATAGTCACAGAGCATATAAATAAGAGTCGGCACTCCATACAATGTCCTGAGCTCTTTATAGAAACACTCTTTATAGCGATACGCCATTCTCTATTACGAAGAAATGTGTTCATATTTGTAGACAGTAAATATTTATTTTTGTAAATAAATACCGTAAAAACATGTAGAAAAAAACACCCCCAGACGAGGGATCGAACCCGCCCCGACCTTGTGTTATCGGTAGTGCGGTTTACCGATGCACCACGAGGGCCGTATGTATAATCGTCTAATTACCGTCCTCTTTACCAATTTCGACACATTTTCTAGGATCGGGTTTGTTTGTTTGTTTGTTTTTTACATACATACATATACGTAAGTACGTATTGCAGGCGGAGAAAAAAAAAAATTATATTATTTATAAATTGTGTTTTTATAAATTGTGTTTTTTGAAAATTATATTTAAGTACGAATTACATACTAATAAAATAATGAAATATCAATAATATTTTTCGATCTTTGGTAATGAAACGAGGGGCGCCACAGTAGCATCGCCAACATCGTACTCCTAATAAAAAGTGTGTGAATCTCGGAATCGGCTCCAACGATTTTCATGAAATTTAGTATATGTATAGGGGGTTTCGGGGGCTATAAATCGATCTAGCTAGGAATCATTTTTAGAAAATTTCATTTTATCGTGTTTTATCGATAATTAACTTAAACATCAACTTACTTTTTTATTGGAATTCCTGACATCTATTGGCGAATGTGAATTATTTTAAATTGTGAGCACTTAACTTGCTTTAACGACAACAACACTAAAGCTATTCCAGCAGATGGCGTTGTTAACTAATTCCAGCAGATGGCGTTGTTAACTAATTACTATTTGTTTCTAATATAATATGTTAGTACATAGTATATATTAGTATATATTTATTATTGGAGTTTACTCCTTAAGAATCGATTTACAATATATAATAATAAGAGTCGGCACTCCATACAATGTCCTGAGCTCTTTATAGTCACAGAGCATATAAATAAGAGTCGGCACTCCATACAATGTCCTGAGCTCTTTATAGAAACACTCTTTATAGCGATACGCCATTCTCTATTACGAAGAAATGTGTTCATATTTGTAGACAGTAAATATTTATTATTTTATTTTATAATCGTTCTTGAGGAGTAAACTCCAGTCGTGCGTCGGAGCGGACACACACTTTTTTTTTTTTTATTATTTTTAAAATGATGTAGCTTATATTATGTTTTGTATACCGCCGATAACCGCTAATTCTTATTTCTTTCTTTCCGTCCAGTGGTTGTCCGGAAGAAATTGCCCTGTGCGATAGGACCGCCAATTGTACAAATTGAATTTAATAATGTTTTTTTATATGTATATCTTTGTTATGTTTTTTATTCGGTGTACAATAAAGAGTATTCTATTCTATTCTATTCTAATATCTAGTTTTCATTGTTGGCAGTAAGGCCCTACTAAAGCTCCGTGAGGTTGTTTCTTTGATAACGGGGATCCTAAGGTCCATCAGCTTCTATCGTAATGATTTGAACAAATATACATACTACAAATATACATCACAGATATGGAACGCTCTAGAAAACTGGTTTAAAAAGACAATTGAACAGTGTATAAAATATTTTGCGAATTATATATAGCTTAGAGAAATATACACAAAAATATTAATATAAATGTGGATGCAAGGTATCAAATAATTCCTAAGCAATATTTTAAAAATATTTTTTATTTGCCTTTACATTCTTATATTTCAAACAAACAACAATCAGTGTGTTTCGGTATTTTCGACCCTAGTACTAGAAGTTTCTCTTTTGCTTGACGAAGATGTGCTGTTGAATATCTTATATTTTTCTTAGTTTTCTTTTTTATCATCCAAAGATTTATTCTCGGATCCTTCATCTTTATTATCCTGGTTACTGCCACTCCTATTTTTGTCGGTTGAACGGGTATTGTTCTTTTCTTCGTCGGAACTAGTTTTTCGTTCCTTTGTATTTGAGCTAGTTTTCTTTATAATTTTTACGTCCAACGTTTTATTCTTTTTGGTATTCTCACTGGTTACTTTTTTTGTATTTTCGTCACTAGGACTGGATGTTTCTTTTTTATCATCCAAAGATTTATTCTCGGATCCTTCATCTTTATTATCCTGGTCACTGCCACTCCTATTTTTGTCGGTTGAACGGGTATTGTTCTTTTCTTCGTCGGAACTAGTTTTTCGTTCCTTTGTATTTGAGCTAGTTTTCTTTATAATTTTTACGTCCAACGTTTTACTCTTTTTGGTATTCTCACTGGTTACTTTTTTTGTATTTTCGTCACTAGGACTGGATGTTTCTTTTTTATCATCCAAAGATTTATTCTCGCATCCTTCATCTTTATTATCCTGGTCACTGCCAGTCCTATTTTTGTCGGTTGAACGGGTATTATTCTTTTCTTCGTCGGAACTAGTTTTTCGTTCCTTTGTATTTGAGCTAGTTTTCTTTATAATTTTTACTTCCAACGTTTTATTCTTTTTGGTATTCTCACTGGTTACTTTTTTTGTATTTTCGTCACTAGGACTGGATGTTTCTTTTTTATCATCCAAAGATTTACTCTCGGATCCTTCATCTTTATTATCCTGGTCACTGCCACTCCTATTTTTGTCGGTTGAACGGGTATTGTTCTTTTCTTCGTCGGAACTAGTTTTTCGTTCCTTTGTATTTGAGCTAGTTTTCTTTATAATTTTTACGTCCAACGTTTTATTCTTTTTGGTATTCTCACTGGTTACTTTTTTTGTATTTTCGTCACTAGGACTGGATGTTTCTTTTTTATCATCCAAAGATTTATTCTCGGATCCTTCATCTTTATTATCCTGGTCACTGCCACTCCTATTTTTGTCGGTTGAACGGGTATTGTTCTTTTCTTCGTCGGAACTAGTTTTTCGTTCCTTTGTATTTGAGCTAGTTTTCTTTATAATTTTTACGTCCAACGTTTTACTCTTTTTGGTATTCTCACTGGTTACTTTTTTTGTATTTTCGTCACTAGGACTGGATGTTTCTTTTTTATCATCCAAAGATTTACTCTCGCATCCTTCATCTTTATTATCCTGGTCACTGCCACTCCTATTTTTGTCAGTTGAACGGGTATTGTTCTTTTCTTCGTCGGAACTAGTTTTTTGTTCCTTTGTAGTTGAGCTAGTTTTCTTTATAATTTTTACTTCCAACGTTTTATTCTTTTTGGTATTCTCACTGGTTACTTTTTTTGTATTTTTGTCACTAGGACTGGATGTTTCTTTTTTATCATCCAAAGATTTACTCTCGGATCCTTCATCTTTATTATCCTGGTCACTGCCACTCCTATTTTTGTCGGTTGAACGGGTATTGTTCTTTTCTTCGTCGGTACTAGTTTTTTGTTCCTTTGTATTTGAGCTAGTTTTCTTTATAATTTTTACGTCTAACGTTTTATTCTTTTTGGTATTCTCACTGGTTACTTTTTTTGTATTTTCGTCACTAGGACTGGATGTTTCTTTTTTATCATCCAAAGATTTACTCTCGGATCCTTCTTCTTTATTATCCTGGTCACTGCCACTCCTATTTTCGTCGATTGAACGGGTATTGTTCTTTTCTTCGTCGGAACTAGTTTTTTGTTTATTTGTAGTTGAGCTAGTTTTCTTTATAACTTTTACTTCCAACGTTTTATTCTTTTTGGTATTCTCACTGGTTACTTTTTTTGTATTTTCGTCACTAGGACTGGATGTTTCTTTTTTATCATCCAAAGATTCAATCTCGGATCCTTCATCTTTATTATCCTGGTCACTGTCACTCCTATTTTTGTCGGTTGAACGGGTATAGTTCTTTTCTTCGTCGGAACTCGTTTTTCGTTCCTTTGTATTTGAGCTAGTTTTCTTTATAATTTTTACGTCCAACGTTTTATTCTTTTTGGTATTCTCACTGGTTACTTTTTTTGTATTTTCGTCACTAGGACTGGATGTTTCTTTTTTATCATCCAAAGATTTACTCCCGCATCCTTCATCTTTATTATCCTGGTCACTGCCACTCCTATTTTTGTCGGTTGAACGGGTATTGTTCTTTTCTTCGTCGGAACTAGTTTTTCGTTCCTTTGTATTTGAGCTAGTTTTCTTTATAATTTTTACTTCCAACGTTTTATTCTTTTTGGTATTCTCACTGGTTACTTTTTTTGTATTTTCGTCACTAGGACTGGATGTTTCTTTTTTATCATCCAAAGATTTACTCTCGGATCCTTCGTCTTTATTATCCTGGTTACTGCCACTCCTATTTTCGTCGATTGAACGGGTATTGTTCTTTTCTTCGTCGGAACTAGTTTTTTGTTTATTTGTAGTTGAGCTAGTTTTCTTTATAACTTTTACTTCCAACGTTTTATTCTTTTTGGTATTCTCACTGGTTACTTTTTTTGTATTTTCGTCACTAGGACTGGATGTTTCTTTTTTATCATCCAAAGATTCAATCTCGGATCCTTCATCTTTATTATCCTGGTCACTGTCACTCCTATTTTTGTCGGTTGAATGGGTATTGTTCTTTTCTTCGTCGGAACTAGTTTTTTGTTCCTTTGTAGTTGAGCTAGTTTTCTTTATAACTTTTACGTCCAACGTTTTATTCTTTTTTGTTTTCTCACTGGTTACTTTTTTTGTATTTTCGTCACTAGGACTGGATGTTTCTTTTTTATCATCCAAAGATTCAATCTCGGATCCTTCATTTTTATTATCCTGGTCACTGTCACTCCTATTTTTGTCGGTTGAATGGGTATTGTTCTTTTCTTCGTCGGAACTAGTTTTTTGTTCCTTTGTAGTTGAGCTAGTTTTCTTTATAACTTTTACGTCCAACGTTTTATTCTTTTTTGTTTTCTCACTGGTTACTTTTTTTGTATTTTCGTCACTAGGACTGGATGTTTCTTTTTTATCATCCAAAGATTCAATCTCGGATCCTTCATCTTTATTATCCTGGTCACTGTCACTCCTATTTTTGTCGGTTGAATGGGTATTGTTCTTTTCTTCGTCGGAACTAGTTTTTTGTTCCTTTGTAGTTGAGCTAGTTTTCTTTATAACTTTTACGTCCAACGTTTTATTCTTTTTTGTTTTCTCACTGGTTACTTTTTTTGTATTTTCGTCACTAGGACTGGATGTTTCTTTTTTATCATCCAAAGATTTACTCTCGGATCCTTCGTCTTTATTATCCTGGTTACTGCCACTCCTATTTTCGTCGATTGAACGGGTATTGTTCTTTTCTTCGTCGGAACTAGTTTTTTGTTTCTTTGTAGTTGAGCTAGTTTTCTTTATAACTTTTACTTCCAACGTTTTATTCTTTTTGGTATTCTCACTGGTTAGTTTTTTTGTATTTTCGTCACTAGGACTGGATGTTTCTTTTTTATCATCCAAAGATTCAATCTCGGATCCTTCATCTTTATTATCCTGGTCACTGTCACTCCTATTTTTGTCGGTTGAATGGGTATTGTTCTTTTCTTCGTCGGAACTAGTTTTTTGTTCCTTTGTAGTTGAGCTAGTTTTCTTTATAACTTTTACGTCCAACGTTTTATTCTTTTTTGTTTTCTCACTGGTTACTTTTTTTGTATTTTCGTCACTAGGACTGGATGTTTCTTTTTTATCATCCAAAGATTCAATCTCGGATCCTTCATCTTTATTATCCTGGTCACTGTCACTCCTATTTTTGTCAGTTGAATGGGTATTGTTCTTTTCTTCGTCGGAACTAGTTTTTTGTTCCTTTGTAGTTGAGCTAGTTTTCTTTATAACTTTTACGTCCAACGTTTTATTCTTTTTTGTTTTCTCACTGGTTACTTTTTTTGTATTTTCGTCACTAGGACTGGATGTTTCTTTTTTATCATCCAAAGATTCAATCTCGGATCCTTCATCTTTATTATCCTGGTCACTGTCACTCCTATTTTTGTCGGTTGAATGGGTATTGTTCTTTTCTTCGTCGGAACTAGTTTTTTGTTCCTTTGTAGTTGAGCTAGTTTTCTTTATAACTTTTACGTCCAACGTTTTATTCTTTTTTGTTTTCTCACTGGTTACTTTTTTTGTATTTTCGTCACTAGGACTGGATGTTTCTTTTTTATCATCCAAAGATTCAATCTCGGATCCTTCATCTTTATTATCCTGGTCACTGTCACTCCTATTTTTGTCGGTTGAATGGGTATTGTTCTTTTCTTCGTCGGAACTAGTTTTTTGTTCCTTTGTATTTGAGCTAGTTTTTTTTATAATTTTTACTTCCAATGTTTTATTCTTTTTGGTATTCTCACTGGTTACTTTTTTTGTATTTTCGTCATTAGGACTGGATGTTTCTTTGTTATCATACAAAAATTTAGTCTCGGATCCTTCATCTTCATTATCCTGGTCACTGCTACTATTCTTTATATCACTGGGATCGTCATTTCTACCTGAAACATTAGTAATAGGTACCATCGTTAAAAATAGTTGTATTAGTGAGTAAATTTAGAACGCTCTTTTTATGCTTACTTGTTATGGTGGTAGGTTCTGTGTAGTCGTCTTCGTAACAATCCGTGTTATTATGCGAGGTACTTGTTTCATAATTTTTGTCTTCAGGCAATGTAATATTTATATTTAAAATTTTTAAAAGTCCAGGCATATAGGTGTCAGGAATTATATGACCAAGGTATTTATAAATATGATGTCCTAAATAAGTAATGTTAAAACCTAAATCTTTGGAGTCATATTTTTCAGTGTTGTCATTGTTAGAATCATCATCCTTGGATCCCGTAGTGTCAGAATTGGGTTTTGTATCAGTGGGTAGTGTTATGTTATAGTCCAAAATGCGGAGAAGACCTGACATTTTTGATGCAGGTATTATATGTTCATGAAATAAATATTTATCATGACCTAGGAAGAAAATATCGTTGCCCAGATCTATGGGATATTTCTTCGCTCCTGTTGAGCCGGTATCATTTCGTCTGGAACTTTTATTATTCGAATCTATTGCAGTGTCTGATGTCTTATTTAAACCAACTGGTAAGCCATCATTGCTCAATGAGATATTCAAACCTAAAGGCTTAATAAAATCAGCGATTTTGTCTGCTTGTATTATTTGCCCGCAATAAGCATAGTTTCCTTTACCTAAATAAAATAAACCATTACCTAAATTTAAGGGCCAGTCCTGCTTACCAGAAGATATTTTAGAATTTGTGTTGTCATAAGTGTTATCTGTAAGATAGCCATCATTGTCGAATGAAAGTGTAAGTCCTAATTTTTTTGTGAACTCTCCTATTTTGATTGCCGGTATCACCTGGCCACGGTAAACATAAAAACCATTGCCAATAAGGAATAATCCATTTCCTAGACTCAGAGGAAATTGACTTCCCATTTGGTGTCCGTACGATAGTCCTTTTGGTAAACCCTCGGAAGTGATCGGAATTTTATCTAAAATTCCAAGAGACTTTAATAAATCTGATATCTGAGATGCTGGAATGACATTATTTTTATGCCTGTAGTAGCCAAAGCCTAAATAATAAATATCAAAGCCCAGTGCAAAACCATCTTTTTTAAACACATTATCTTTCCCTGAATAGCCTTGATGATTCTCATAACTACCAGGAATTATGACAGTTTGCTTTTTCTTAGGTAAAACAATATATCGTATATTTAAATGGCGACCTGTTGCGGTATCATAATAGCGATGTTTAGTCCGATCTTTCCCAGGTACGAGGACAAACCGACCATTGCCTGTAGAATACGGTGTATTGTCTACAATTCCATGGACATCGTGCCCACCTAAGAGTGCTCGAAAGTATTCATTACCCGATTCATCATGGTTATAAAGTTGGTGATCTTTATTGACTCCGTTGACATGATAAATGGCATGTCTTTTGAGATATTCATGGACTTTTGTTGGTTTCGGTCCACCAAAGGATTTACTTGAGACAGCTGTGCTAGAACCCACATTTTGATTAGTTACTCGATATCCATGATTGTTCAAATAGTGCAAGAGATCCTTTTCGTATAGTCTTTTATTTGTTAGTTGGTAATGGTTTTGACTTTGATGTCGTTCTCTGTGGCTAAGGGCATGTGAAATTCCAGAACTTTTACTTTGTGTGCGCGCACTATCGAAGTTTTGTCGAGCCTCCGACTCATCATTATTTTTATAACGTACTGTGTAATGTCCGTCACTAGAGTGATGTTTAGGTCTGTAATTGTCGTAACCATGATCATTGCCTACACGACTGGATTCATAGTTTTCGTTATCAGTTTTATAATTGTTCTCATATTTGTCATTTTCGTTTCTAATGTCACTTAATTGACTTCCAATCCTAAATCTATTAACATTCTCCCCGTTATTGTCATTTAAGGATTTCCGCTCTCCCGAAAATTCTCCGAATTGATCATTCGATTCGGCATCGGTATTAATATTGCCGTAAAATTCATTATTTTGCTTAAAGTTTCTATGATTAGAGCGTTGGTGAACATTTTTATGAAATCTGTCATTTGTTCTTATGGATGTGTCATATGATACTTGCTCACTCTCCGCTTGCATATAATTAACCCCAGATTTTTTCTTTCCCTTTTTATGTCGTGCTGGCAAATTATATTTATCAAGTGTCATTATATTTCTATTTCTGTACTGAGGGATCTCATCATTATTAATGGATCTATGGTTGTGACCCTCATAATTGTAACGACCACTGGGCGGAGATTCAAAATTCCCTTTGAATGACATTTGGTTCCCGTGTTCATAATGTTTAGATTCTGAATTAATGTTGTCGTTATTGCCGCCATTACCTTCTCGCTGATTACCAGAGCTATGATATTTGGTAGTGTAATGATTAGGACTTCTTTTTCTTCGCCTTTTCACGTCGTTCGAATTTTTGGTATTTTCCTCGCCTGATAAAATTAAAAAACATTTCGTTATTAACCCCGAACAATGAACAAGTACTTAGACACCTAATGTAAATATTTAGCTAAAATATTTTTATTATGAATTATTAGGTGTAATTATGCTAAAGTACAAACGTGCTCTAAATTAATCTAATGGAATTACTCAATTCATTGAATTGGCTACATACTAAAACTACATTAGTCAAAACACTTTTGAACATTAAATTTCAAGGGTAAAATGTGAAAAGTTTTACATTGCCTAAATCCACTATATAGCGGGAAATTTAGGCAGCGGCAATTATGCATCGAGACGCTGAATTAGTTTTCTGATTCCAAATGAAATGGATGGGGAACCCTATAGCTATGTTAGCCATGTAGGTTTCTAAATTCGACGCCATTTATCACAACTTCGGTTAAGTCTGGTGTGAAACAGGATTTTTTCTCAAGAGTAAGACCTCTAAACTGGAACTAAAGTACGTACTATACTGAGTGATGAGTAAAGAATGTTACCCTCTAAGGCGGAGCAATCGCGGCAGTAATTGTATAAATGAATCGTGTAGTTTATAGCTTCGGTGGTCCAGTGTTTGAGCTCCCCGCTTCTGATTCAGAATTCATGGGTTCGATTCCGAGCTCACACTAATTATTTCCGGGAATTCTTTCCGGAAGTTATGTGTGACAAATATCGATAACTGACGACTTAGCGTCCGGTGTATGGCAAGAGTTTCGCCACCTATTCCATTTCGGACATAACGGGCAGAAAAAGACGTGAAGCTGCGTAAGTAAAAGGCCGGCTAATTGCCAAAAACGCAATACCTTGTGTCTGTTCTTTGTTATCTCCTTGTTGTTGTCCGCCGTCTTTATTTCTGTTTGCTATAGTTTTGCTATACTCACTGGTCTGTTCATTTTCTTCATTTTTATTTGATTCAGACTTCACACGTTTGGTTACTGACTTTCCTCCTTCTTTTGATTTTTCTGAAATATTGAACTTTTATGTTTTGATTTTTTTATTTGTATAGTAGATTTTGCTAAAAAGAGAAGCGGATCGATAACAATTTGTTTTAATTAATAAACTTGTAACTAACCTTCTTCAGAGAACTTTTTGCTCTCAGAACTTTTTTCGTGTACCTTGGTGGATTTACATTCGGTTTTATTGGTACGATCAGTTTTTAATCCAGATTTCTGTAGACTAAAATGTTTTGTTTCGTTTTCCTCACTAGTTTCTTCTTTATCATATTCACTTTGTTGTGTTTCTTTATAATTGGTTGTGCGTGAATATTCTCCATCAGCAGAAGTTCTATTCTCTGAATCGAAAATTAAAAATCATTTTGTAATCTTCTCATTTTTATTAGTCTCCGGTACAAGGTGTTAGAGAACAAGATCAAAGGGATCTTGCTCTGCAAACCTCAAATACTTTTGAGTGACGTTATTATATATGTAAAATAGAGTAGGCATTGGAGTATTGGTATGTACTAGAAACGTGTAGGTACTATTTGGGCCGGCGGTCAATTATCAGATATCTTTGCAACAACTTTGGTCGATAGATAGATCTATCGACCAAAGTTGTTGCAATTGTTTGATCTAATCTGTATGTTCATTCTACTTCGTATGCGTTTCATATAAAACTGAATAGTCATATTGACATTCTAGTATTATACAGATTATAATATACAATTCAATCATTTGTGGAGCCTGTCCCAAGCGTACCAAGTGGTTATTGTAGAAACTATTTTGTATTTCATAATATTCAATAATACCACCTTACCTGCTCTACTACCACTTTTTTGTTGCAACTCTGAGCCTTGTTCTCTGGTAGAATTAGATTTAGTTTTACTCTCGGTGACATCCACTCCCCCTTTCCCTAATTGAACTTGTCGACTCTCTGTTTTCTTAACAGTACTCTCCTTGTCGTGAGTCTTCTTATTCTTTATGTCATCCTCTCTGTAGTTATCGCCATCTGTATGAACAGTGAGTGTTCAAAATAAAATGGTTAATTTAATGCCTACTGTTTTGAAATGTCAAAACGAATGCAACATAATATGATCCGCACACCGGCAGAGTATTCATTGTCGCTTCTTGCAAAGCAATTAATGGTGCAATGTGTGATTTTATTTTTAGGTTAATGTGAAGATAATATCAACAAATGCAGGTAGGAATAGAAAACCTAATATGTTATACCAAATCTTAAATGGTTGTTTTAACGGAAATTGATGGATTCTAAGCTTCGAAATACCTATACACTATTGTATTGTAATTTCATTCTTAACATTTTCGCCTCGTTTAGACAAATTTAGTTAAAGCGACGTCGCTACGGTCTGGCATGCTGCAGTTGCTTCCTTTGCTGAAGAGTTTTGTTTTATAATTTAAAACATAAAAGCATCACAGTTATATGAGAAAAAAACTTCAACTGCACAATAAGTTAAAAAGATCAATACCTATAACAGTCCTCCTATAAATTAAACTAGCGAAATGGGAGTTGAATATTGCGCGTTCAAATAAAATAGGTAGTAACAGTAACTTAAATGCAATTATACTAGTAAGTGTGGAAGTACTAGTATGTAGTGATGTGACATTCAGTAAATGATGTAATGGTGATCATGTCGTACCACTGCTGCTCTTGTCATGCTTCTCGGTGGTTTCTTTGCTGTGTTCTTCTTTTTTTAAGGTTTGGCTGTTTTCTTCATTAATCACCAGACTTCCATCCTTATCCTTTGATACTCCCGGTTTAAGACCTGCGCTAAAAGGCAAACCCGGAACTGCAAAGGCTGAAATAAATTCATTTGTTATTCTACTAAATGTAAATAAACATCGCGTAATTATTAAAAGATCCTTAACTTTAATAGCTTATATCAACTTTGGGATTTCACATAACGACGAGTCGAGGCTGAATAGCCACTGCCTACATCTTCGGGTAGAGAAAGGCGTGACGCTATTTTAAGTTGTTTTTCTGTTTGTATTATTGGACAGGAGCAGGCGAACTAGTGACTTGGTGGTAAGCAAACCGCGCCGCCCAGAACACCGGCATCACCGTAAAAGGTCATAGTTGAATTTCTGTCGATTAAAATGGGAGCAGCGACAATGCAAAACGATCACGCTAACCTAGACATTGATTATCTATTAATATTTATCTACATTAGGATACCTTGGGTAGACGTCAGGCAGGCGGCCAGTCATAAAACCACAGCCAAATTTTTTTTAAAACATCGATAGTTCGAAATGATGACATGTTGTGCTGACCCCACTTAAACTGGGATAAGGGCAGGAAAATGAGAATAGCTTAACACAGTATGGTTAAGGCAATTTATTCATTTATCTTACCTGATAAACATTTGATGCACCCAAGCGCCTAGAAAATAATAAATAAACTATTACATAAAATATCTAGTTATCGTTGCTAAATGAATAAGTATCAACATGTGCTAAGCAAAATCCCATTCCACAAAATTGTAACTAATCTATGATTTTTGTTAGGCTTCGAAAAATATTACATAGTATAAAATAAAGTCGCTTTCCGCTGTCTGTCCCTTTTTAAGCTTATATCTTTGAAACTACGGAATGGATTTTGAGGCGGTTTTATTTTAATGGTTAACTGGGTAGTTTTTATCTATAACTCATGTCTACTGTACGAAATAAAAAGAGATAATTTTCGAGATTAAGCACTTGATTTGCAAACGTTGGCTGAACCCCAAGTGATAGATCAAAATAAAGTACCACATTAATGTTCCGCATCAAAAGTATTTTACAGCGTTTACAATTAAAGTGCTAAAACTTGAAAATTATCTCGTTTTCTTTACTACTCTCTTCACGATTTATACAACTACAACTACCCCTTCGACACCCTGTATCGATTAAAAAACCGTATCAAAATCCGTTGCGTAGTTTCAAAGTTCTAAGCATATAAGGGGACAAACATCGGAGAGCGACATTGTTTTTTTTTTATGCTAGGGACAAACGAAGGTGCGAATCACCGGCGATGGAAGGCGACTACCGCCGCCCATGGACTTCTGCAACACCAGGGGCGTCACATCAGCGTTGCCGGCCTTTATAATTTTGACGGTAATGATGATACATTGTGTGTATCTTCAGAGATGTGACAATTTCATTAGCCTTGATTAATTCTGTTTCCTATTTTATTGAGGAAATAGTTACCGAGAACTTTTGAAGTTCTACTTCTTTAGGCGCGTTATGAAAAAATGATGAGAGTGAAATTTTAAGATGCGCGCGCATCTGTGACACAAAATTAACTGTATGAAGTTGTCTGCTTAACCGCTTAAGATGCTTAAGATGCGCGCGCATCTGTGACACAAAATTAACAGTATGAAGTTGTCTGCTTAACCGCTCATTAAGTCTCGAAAAAAAAGCTACCAACAAAATAGAAATTGAACCTCGATATTAGTCGCGCATGTTGGTACGCTCGTCACCTCTGATCACTGTTTTCATATTTATAATATTTATCAACATGTTTCTAGTTTATACATTCACAACACGTGTTTTACTTTCATACAAGTGCGAATTATATATATGTGCCAATAAATTATATTCAGTAGTGATTTAAATTGAATATTTTGATTGATATTACCTACTATTTGTGAATGTTAGTGAAAAAACTTGTGCTTATATACTTTTTCAAGTGCTCCAATATAATTGAGGTTAACTATCCGTATGTATTATTTATTGATATAAATTAAAATACTTTTATTTAATATAATTAACACTAAATATTATTAAATTATTAATGTTAAATACTTATTATTGGTTATTTAATATTTACAAAATAATGTCATATATTTATTATTCTCTAAATTTTGTTTTTAATAATTATATATACATATATATATATATATATATATATATATATATATATATATATATATTTTAATGATGCCAAAGAAGTATAACTTCTCACGCGCGTACATAAGTACACGCACCCATTTTTTTATAGTTTTATGTAGATTCACTGAAACTTACCAAAATGATCACCAACGCGCCCCCAGTCTTCATAATGAAATGATTTAAGTAACATGTTCTACTATTATATACATAACTAACAGTTATTTTACCAACTGAATAAACACAGTTGCTTAAATAACTAATATTTTTCCATTATTTGGTAAAGATTTTAAATACCTACCCGTGTTACTGATTCTGTCGTCTTGATGGCCAATCGGTTTAGCATCCTTAATTTCGATTAAATGGTCCAGACTTGAACCCAACCCAAATTCACGTCAATGACTTTTCTAAAGTATTGTATAAATAGACTCGACTACTGCTGAACATTGAGGTAAAAATAAAAAATATCTTTCCCTACTTTCAGAATTAACCGGTTACAAAGAAACAAACAAATGTTTCCTCTTTATGACGTTAGTCAGACCATATGCACAAAAAATTAATTGACGATACTTCATACTTCACGAAACATTGCAAATATCTTTTAGAATTCTTGGGACATGGTATGCAATCGATACCGAACCCAAAAATATGGTTTTTAGAATTCTTATGTATGTGTAAGTTTGTTACGGATAAACTCTAAAATTACTGCATGCTTTTATTTCCAATTTAGCATGAATGAAACCAAGAGGTCGGGTCTCCAAATGGACTAAATATGTCCCGCTATCACTGATTGGGGGTGAGCAATGAACCCTTTGGCGCAGGTATAGTATTTGTGCTGCATTATGGCGTAGATGCAGACGAAGATGACAACCCTGAATTGAATTAGCTAATATTATTGAATTAATAATATTATTATTAGTAATAATAATATTACGCTATCGTAATATGAATAATAAAGAAATAAATCATCAAAATAGTATCTTTGCGCAAATCCTTAAAACAGGCAACTGTTCAAATAAAATTTAAAGTAAATTAACCAATAAGTAAATACAAAATACGAAACACGCAATTCATATGTCAATAAATATATAAATTTAAGCCTTCTACGAATCTAATGACAAATTATACAAATACCTTTTTTTTTCTTGGCTCACTCGGCCATACCTTTTTGTTTTAACATTCGTCATAAATTCACACAAATAGCACCATAAACAATCTCTATCCAAGAAGAAATCTATTAAAAAAATGTATCCATAAACTTACGTTCTAGGGTTCTAGATAACCTGGATCAACAATGGAGACACGTACATGACTTATTGGTTACACTACTTACACTCGAGGTTACATTTTTAGATCATACAAAAGACAAATTAAATTGGATAAACTTTTTACTAAATACCTACTAATATGCCTACACGGTACATATAGGTACCAAACATGCTGTTTATAATTTTTGTCTGAGTTTTACGGCTAATCTCTGAAAAAGACTTTTTGACAGCACGTTCACAGACATATAGCTGATGTAATACGAGGTAACTTAGGCTCTTTCAATTATCTTTAGACTTTCGTGATAAATTCTACGAATACAAATTCGTGAGAAGGTATAGGTAATAATAAAAATAAATTTAAAAAAAAACCTTTTTTAAAGAAGCTTTTATTTAAGCGCTCTAAAAATAAGAAAATAATATTTCCTTAAAAATTTCAAGTATCAACTTAGAGCCTCGGTATGTACAATTTATATAATAATAAAAGCTTGTCGCGCGAGTTGTAAATAAACTGTACTAATTTTATAATGTCAAATCAAATCAAAATAGCTTTATTTTCATGGGTCTTCACACACAGTTAAATATAGTCCGTAAATACAGATATTTTACTTATTAATATATTGGGCAAAACACTCATGTAAATTAATCTACTAACTTTACTATATTATCTATTGCAATTTAATTACCTACTGATAGGGAGTCAAACCTCGCGACAAGCTTTTATTATTATACTAGCTGACCCAGCAAACGTTGTCTTGCCGAAAAATAAAATTTAAAAAATAGGGGTTGATCGTAGGGGGTTGAAAATTTAGGGTTGCATGTATTTTTGTATACCGTTTTATAAAAAAAATAAGAAACAGATATATGTCGAAAAATTTAAAAAAAAATTGAGGGGTGGGCTACCCTTGTGATTTAGGGGGATGAAAAATAGATGTTGTCCTATTCTCAGATCTACCCGACACGCACATAAAATTTCATGAGAATCGGTCAAGCCGTTTCGGAGGAGTTCAATTACGCACATCTAGACTCGAGAATTTTATATATTAGATATTATTATATAAATTGTACATACTGAGGCTCTAACTTGATACTTGAAATTTTTAAGGAAATATTATTTTCTTATTTTTAGAGCGCTTAAATAAAAGCTTCTTTAAAAAGGGTTTTTTTTTAATTTATTTTTTTATTTTTAGTTATAGCTGGTTAGGTAATGTCATTTCATTCAACGCATCATTATTGCAAGTTAGTTTACCGCTTAATTTCAAACAGTCCAGCTCTTCAATAAGGAGATCATCTAATTCAATTTCAGCTTGGATCTTTCTTTTCCTTTTAAACGCAATGATGATTTTTAATTCATATATTGTAGAAATGCATCAAAAATATGTATGCCGTCATCTTGGATGGTCCACCATATTGTATTTAGAATGACGTCACATTATTTTTCGAGTTATTCTCAACAAGCCCTTTCATTTGATACCCATATTGTAGAAATGCAAATATGGTGGAATATCCGCCATATTGAATTTAGAATGACGTCATATTATTTTTTGAGTTAATTTCAACAAGCCCTTTCATTTGATACCCATATTGTTGAAATGCAAATATTTTTCCCGCCATATTGGATTTGGAATGACGTCATATTTTTTTTTTCGAGTTACTATTCTCAAAACGCTTTCATTTGATACCCATATTGTAGAAATGCATTAAAAAAACTGTTCCTCTATCTTGGATAATCCGCCATATTAGATTTAGAATAACGTCACATTATTTTTTAGTTACTCTCAATGAGCCCTTTCATTTGATACCCATATTGTACAGAAGCTTAAAATATATTTTCCTCCATCTTGGATATTCCACTATATTGGATTTAGAATGACGTCATATTATTTTTTGAGTTACCCTCAATAAGCCCTTTCATTTGATACCCATATTGCAGAAATGCATTCAAAATATCCATTCTTCCATCTTGGGTGGTCCGCCATATTGGATATAGAATAATGTCACACATCATATCATGCATTGTCATCCAAAGTAAACGTGTATACGAAATTTCAGCTCAATCGGTTGAAGATATCTACTTCAAAATTGAGTTGCAAGATTCCACCGAACATACGTATGTAAGTAAGTGTAAGTATTTACATACATACATACATACATACATACATACAGTGCAATTTAAATAAAAGCTTTTAAAAAGTAGGTACTTGGCGTATGGATTTCTTGTTTGGTCTTTCTCATACACCAGTAAGCAAGTAGTAGGGGAGGTAGGGGAGGGATGGGCACTTTTTTACTATTTCTTGCATAAAAAATTAGATTTTATAGATTCAACTTTTATTGCCAATTTTTGTTGCACCACATATTTGGCTAGATATAATTGAAGAGTTTTCTTAAAAAGTATAATCAGTCTCAACATTATGCGATATTTTATAAACTAAGTCAAAAGTGCCCAATGCTCCCTATGGGAGGGAGGCTTGGGCATACCCGGTGGGAGGCTTGGGCACGGCCTATAAATCAGTTTATATCCATAATGAAATTCAAAAATTAGTTAACAAATAGACTATTACTAAACTATATCAATAACCAAGGATAAGAGTTAAGAAATAAAAAAACATCTTGAAAAGTATCTTAAATTATCGGAGATTGGGTATAACCCTTTAAGGACAAGTCTCGGTAGCGCAGTGCAGAGCATCCCGCTTCTAATTCAAGAAATAATGGGTTCAAATCCTGCCTCACACCAATGACTTTTTTTATGGGATAGGAGGGCAAACGAGCAGGCGTGTCACCTGATGGTAAGCAACCAACGCCGCCCATGGACACCAGCAACACATATAGTGTTACTGTTGCGTTGCCAACCTTTAAGGGATAGGGGATAGAAAAGGATAGGGAAGGGGATAGGAAATGATGGGGAAGGGGGGTGGGCCTCCGGGTACCTCTCTCATCGAACGAAACGCGACATGAGCCACTTTACGTCGGTCTTTTGAGAGGTCGTGGTATTTCACCGGTCGAGCCGGCCCATTCATGCAGTGAACTGCTTGGCTCTACCACTGTTAAAGTTACAAGTAGTTGAAAAGAAAGAAGATTCTCAGAAGATTGATGTAAAGTGGCTCATGCCGCGTTTCGTTCGGTGAGAGAGGTACCCGGAGGCCCACCCTCCTTCCCCATCCTTCCCTATCCCCTATCCCTTAAAGGTCGGCAACGCAACAGTAACAAAATATGTTTTTGGTGTTCATGGGCGGCGTTGGTTGCTTACCATCAGGTGACACGTCAGCTCGTTTGCCCTCCTATTCCATAAAAAACACTCCTTTGTCCGTTGCTTCTCCCTTCAATAGTTTCTTTATTATTAAGTGATATTAATTGCTCACTTGCCTCAATTTAGCATATTAATAAGTTATTTAATAAATATAAAATTTGTAATTAACAATATATAATATACACAATATATAATATATAAAGAACATATAACAGTCAACAATTACATAATAATAATAAATATGTTTTATGTTTATTATTATTATGTAATTCTTGACTATTTAAAAGTGTCTGTGAAATGTGGTGAAAACCTATAAAAATAAAGCCATTTTTGTTTTTGATTTTTCATTTCATGTCTGTTCTATGCATTATTTTCTAAAATTAGTGTTTTATTTTTATATAATTGAATAAAATTCGTGGCATTAGATTAAATAAGTTTCTATATAATATATGAGTGACCATTTTCCACATTTGCACTCATATATTTAATACAAGCTGACCTGGCGAACTTTGTACCGCATCAAGGGATTTTTTTACAGCGTTTATACTAAAGTGGTAAATCTCGAAAATTAACATTTTTTCTTTATTGCATCATACATGAATTATGCATACAAACCACCCCGAGGAATAAAATTGCATCAAAATCCGTTGAGTAGTTTTAAAGATCTAACCATTTAAGGGGACCGACAGCGAAAAGCGTCTTTGTTTTATTTACAACTAGATGACCCGGCGAACTTTGTTCGGCATCAAAGCATTTTGTTCGTAGTTTCAAAGATATAAGCATATAAGCGGACAGACAGCGGGAAGTGACTTTATTTTATACTATGTAAAGACAAGGTTTACCCGCTGAACTTTGTTTCGTCATACATGTATTAAAAATAAAAACCACCCCCTTGACCCTCTATCTATTAATAAAAACCAGATCAAAATCCGTTGCGTAATTTTAAGGATCTAAGCATATATGAGGACAGATAGCGGAAAACGGCTTTGTTTAATAGGTATGTACTATGTAATTATGATATGGCTGTCATCATCATCAGGGGTGTGCAGATGTGAAAAATGGTTGATATGTAAATATCGTATATAGCGTACATACATACATAACTTCACGCCAAATCCCTTGCGGGGTAGGCAGAGAGAACAGAGCGCCATAGAGCACGTTTCTTACACGCCTCACTCGCTTCGTTGACTTTCATAGCTCTTTTCATGCACGGGCGTCGGTTTTTGAGGCTCTTAACATCACCTTCCTCCAGAACACGTTCTATTTGGTCATGGAATGTGTGTCTTGGCCGTCGTCGACTCCTACATCCATCCGCTTTTGCATTGTATATCTGCTTAGTCAGTCTTGCATCAACCATTCGTTCTACATGTCGGAACCATCGGAGCATGCCCTTTCTTACTTTTACACCGATACTCTCTTTCAAACCAACTTCCTTCCTTACAACCTTGTTTTCTACGCGGTCAGCGAGAGTCACTCCGCAGATTTTGCGTAGTGCCCTCATTTCTACCGCGTTTATTCTACTTTCATGCACACTCTGCCATACCCAGCTCTCGCTTCCATAAGTTAGCGTTGGGATCAGGACTGAATTGTGGATTGCTAGCTGGGCTTTTCTGCTAATGTTTTTTGCGCCCAGGAATCTGCCCTACGCTCCATTTACGCTATTTCCTATCGCCACTCGTCTTTCTACATCCGCGGTGTACCTTCCATCTCTGCTAAAAGCGCATCCAAGGTATACAATTTCATTGACCTGTTCCAGCACTACATCATCAACCATTATCCTTGCATCTGTTCTGGATTCCTCCCTTTCAAACACCATAACTTTCGTTTTCGTCGCATACAACTGCAAGCCTTTAATCATCCAATCATCTTTCATAGTAGTGACTAGTGTTTGCAGGTCCGACGGCGATTCGGCTAGAAGCACGGCGTCATCTGCGTAAAGCAGGCAGCTCACAACTAGGTCACCCATTCGCATCCCTACATCCATCAATCTCACTCTCTGGAGACAACTGTCCAGGTGCAGGATGAACAGTTGAGCGGACAGCACGCGACCCTGTCTGACGCCGATATTAACATCAAACCAGGGGGACAAGCCGCCGTCAACACGCACACACGCTGTGCAGCCCTCATAAGTGGACTGCACAGCGCGCAGCAGTGCTCCGCTCACCCCGTAGCCCGGCAGTATGCCCCACAGATCCTTTCATAACACTCTGTCAAACGCTTTTTCCAGATCCACAAAACCGCAGAAAACCTTCCGGTTAACAGCCAGTTGTTTCTCCACGATGTTGCGGAGAGAAAAAATCTGATCCATGCACCCTCGTCCGCTTCTAAAACCACCCTGAGCCTCCCACAACACTCCATCAGATATCACCCTCATTCTCCTTTCAATAATTTTCCCATACACTTTTGCTGCTAAACTGATCAAACTGATGGCCCTGTAACTGACGCACTGCATACGTGATCCCTTACCTTTATACAAGGGCACAATGACAGCGCGCCTCCAGTCCATGGGAACCTTACCCGACCGCCAGCACAGATTGCTCAAGGTCAGGAAAGCGTCCCGGACACATGTTCCACCGTGTTTGATCATTTCAGCAGACATCATATCAATTCCAGCTGCCTTACCATTTTTCATACTTCGTATCGACCATTCAATCACTTCCATAGTAATGTCCTCGTCAGATGTTGGCGCAGCGGTGTCAGCCGTAGGCTCACTCGCGGCGCCCACATCCGGAACATACTCGTACATTTCCCCAAAATACTCACTCCACCTGCCCAATAGATCGCTTGGGTTTGCAAGAATGTCACCAGTCTTAGACATAATTTTGTGCATTCTGGATGTTGACGAAGAACCCCGAGACTTTCTAACTTCCCTCCAGAAGAGTTTGTTATTCGCCTCGAAGTTCTCCGTCAACCTCACTTCCTCATTCGCAACTAGTCTTTCACGCTTCTCTTTCACTAATAGTCTAAGAGCCCGTGAAAAGCAGACTGTATGTATTTTACCAAAGGTGATATTCTGGTCAGAGACCCTCCTATAGATGCCCAACATGAATTGGGGAATCACTAAGCCCAACGGAGGTAGCTATGACGTCACTCAGGTAAGACAGGTACGTAAATTATACGGAATTCAAAAGTATTTTACCAAAGCTGTCATTTGGTCACAATAACGAATATAATAAATACAGCGAGAAAAATCAATGGCAGACGATTTTTCTGGCTTTAAACTCGTGGCAGACGCTTTTGAAATTTTGAAAAAAAATATTTTTCAAAAGTATTTTCACAAATCTGATTTTTATATATGTTATTTGGGATGGTATTACTAGTTTATTTTCGTAATGGCAGACGTTTACTCCGGTTATAATACTGCGGCAGACGACAATATATACTGACAGTATTAACATATGTACCTACTGTAATTATTTCTATTTCCATAATTGTTGCATGCAAGCCGATAAATTATGAAAAATATAAGAGAAAAATTATATTTTCAACTTTATAATAATGAATGGGGAAGATGGATTATTTATAAATTAACAATATTAACAATATTTCGTTAATTGATCTTAATTAAAATATGTTTCAAGGTTTTATTGATACACTTATTTAGTGTTGGTTTTTACGGTTATAATTCATCAGTGTCATCGTCGGAATCACTTCCATACCGATAATGTTCATCATCTCGGTCGTTTTGTTCATCATCTTTGTTGTCGTCTGTAAAAAAAATAATTAATAAATTTTTCCAGTGAGCTATTTAAGTGTAAAATTGTATATAGTTTAATAGAATAACCAGAAACATCTTTGATGAAATCACTAACTAAACGTGGTAACTGATCTCCCTCAAACCACTTGAACACGTATGATGTATCTTGTTGTTCCCAACCATATTCTAGTGGGTTTAACATCATAGGATTTTTCAGTGTTGCATTTTTCCAGATGCTAGCAATTTAATGAGCCCTTAAAAACGATTGGTAAAGTTCAGCTTTACACGGAGGTATTGAATTAGCGTCAAAATTTACAACTTTTTTATTGAAATTTTCATTCAAGTCTGAAACTTTGTAACTATTGACAAATAGTTGAAAACGACTATCATCAACGTCTTTGTATTTCTTGGTGTTATACACGTTACAAATAAATTCTTGAAGAATATCAAACAATTATTCTAATAATTTCGGTGTTAATTCAGCGTTTCCCAGTGTATTTTGAAATTAAATATTTTCTTTAACAAGGTGAACGGTCGTTTCTTTCCTTTATTAAAAAAGGCAGGGTTAAAATCACATCCCGTGAATGCGTGGAAACCAATCAAGTTATTTATCAATAGTTCACCGTTTTTCTTATAAATTTTCGTAATAACAATGAATCCTTCATGGTTCCCGGTCCCAGTAAGCATCCAAATACGAGACAACTGATTTTTTAAGTAAACCATATTATCAAGCATTATTATTAAAATATCTGTGTCCGAACCTCTACTAACAATATTGGACGTGTCTGGAATACTGCATACTTGGTAAATTATTTTTGTATCAGCTTCTTCGTGTGATGGACAGCAGAGATCAACAATACTCGATTCAACAATTCCATTATTCGCTTTGTAATAATAACAGTCGCGAAAGTTTAGATGTATCAACTTAGTGCCAAGGAACGGAATCACTTCACTGGTAGCCCAATGTTCCCTCATCTATTTTCACCTATTTCAAATATTTTAGAATAATATAATACTTCATTGTATTTTGACACACTGTGCGGATCTGTCAGCGGCCATTTTGTCGTCTCGCAATATCGCCGCGTCGCATTAAAATGTATATATTACTCCATAATTTTGTATTAAAGATATGTATAAAATTTATTTTATTAGATTTGTATGAAGTATACTAATACATTGAATACAATTAAGTATTATATTATTCTAAACTATAAATTATTATAAAAAATTGGGAACAACAAGATACATCATACGTGTTCAAGTGGTTTGAGGGAGATCAGTTACCACGTTTAGTTAGTGATTTCATCAAAGATGTTTCTGGTAATTCTATTGCAATTAATTGCATGCAACAATTATGGAAATAGAAATAATTACAGTAGGTACATATGTTAATACTGTCAGTATATATTGTCGTCTGCCGCAGTATTATAACCGGAGTAAACGTCTGCCGTTTCGAAAATAAACTAGTAATACCATCCCAAATAACATATATAAAAATCAGATTTGTAAAAATACTTTTGAAAAATATTTTTTTTCAAATTTTCAAAAGCGTCTGCCACGAGTTTAAAACCAGAAAAATCGTCTGCCATTGATTTTTCTCGCTGTATTTATTATATTCGTTATTGTGACCAAATGACAGCTTTGGTAAAATACTTTTGAATTCCGTATAATTTACGTACCTGTCTTACCTGAGTGACGTCATAGCTACCTCCGTTGGGCTTAGTGATTCCCCAATTCATGTTGGGCATCTATAGGAGGGTCTCTGACCAGAATATCACCTTTGGTAAAATACATACAGTCTGCTTTTCACGGGCTCTTAGACTATAAGGCTTTGGTAACATTCCTGCAGCGGCGGTAGCTCTCATACTTTTTCTCTGTCATACTATCATTCTGATTCAAACTTGAGACATAATCCAACCATGCTTTTTTCTTTCTTTCGACGCTGGATTTCACATCCGCGTCCCACCAGGCATCACCTCTCAGAATCTTATGCCTCTTTGCACTACCACATACTTCTTTTGCACTATCCACTATACTATCTTTCATTCTTTCCCAGCATTCTTCAACACCTAGGTCAGAAAGACTCGTCTCACTGAGTCTTTTACTGACGAGGTCTACATACATACTCCGTACACTTCCATCTTCTGATTTCTCGCATTTTATCCTTTCAAGCTCTCCGAAATGGGTACGCATTTGCCAGTGTCTCCACTTCTTGAAAAGGCCCACGAAACGGCTTACCAGGTAGTGGTCCGTATCAAGAATGGGGCCTCTGTAGGCTCTTGTATCCCTTAGAGTATTTCGGAGACGACTATCTACCAAAATAAAATCAATCATACTCTTTTGTTCATTCCGTCTCCACGTATACGTGTGAATATCTTTATGACGGAATAATGTGTTAGACACAAGAAGGTTCCGTTCCAGGCATACGTCCAATATCGGCTTTCCAGCATCATTCACTCTCTTGTCACCATTCGGACCAAGGACAGCATCCAGGCCATCTCTCTTGGTTCCGACCCATCCATTAAGATCACCACACAGAATTATCCTTTCATTTCCCTCAACCAGATCTAGAATATCCCTAACAGTTTCCCAAAACTCCTCGAGTTTGCGGGGATCCGCGGAGCTGACGGGAGCATAAGCTGCGACCAGGAAAACTCGCGTGATCCCTAGTTTTATTCGAACCCAAAAATGTCTCGGGCCTACTAACTCATAATCTTTCACTCTGGAAGCAAAGCGGGAGGAGAGAACGACTCCAACACCCCCACTGGCACGGACGTCCGGGTCCACTCCGGACCATAGGGCTACCATGCCACTTCTTGTCACTTCCGGGGCACGCCCTAGCAGCCCGTCCGGCTGAGTTTGCTTCGGTCAAGATTGCGTCCCACTGGGACGGCAGGGGTCGCGACGTGCACGCTCTTGACATGACCCCCAATGTGTATAGCGTGATCTTCTATAATGTCGTCAAAATTTATTTGGAACATTATGTATAAAGTGCCACGACTTTATGGATGATTAGATTATTATGTTGATTAGAATGATGATATTATTCTATAAGACTCGACTTAAAGGTCCTACTAACCAGATCATTAAAACAGAAAAAAAAAGCTGTTACAACTTACAACAGGCCTTACAGCTGTCAAAACATACGCCGATCCAAGATGGACGCGCGTGACTGAAAATTTTCATTAGTTTTTTGAATGGTGTGATTCCAGATTTTTATATGATAAGGAATAAAATAACATAAGAAATGGCTGTATGGTCAACGACCTTTGCCTACTCACATTGAGTGAATTATTATTAACTAACTTACAGCTGTCAATAGTGTCAATGCTGTCACTGTCATGCAACATGCAACAGGCTGCTAGCTAGTGCGTTTATCGGTGCCTATTATTGCCTATCTTATAATGATCTATAATTATAGATGCAGATAAAACAGCTTTCATATCTACAAACTATAGGTGCATAGTAATATTAGAGTTAAGTGTATCTATCTGTCCACATTCCATAGCCTAAAACGTAAAAAAAAAACTTGAAGGATATCTAGGTGCCATATAGACTCAATCTATGTTAATTATAGTAATTCATTACAAAATATTTTCTTTATGAAATGTCGACCTCCATGAGATCGTCATGTATATTTTGTAATATAGTAAACCGGTTAGAAAACACGGAAATCCTGTACGAAGATGATGATGTTTGTGTATTCCGTGATATAAAACCTGCAAGTCAATATCACATTTTGATCATCCCTAAGAGACATATAGAAGACGCAAAGAGCTTAACTTCTGCAGATAAGGATCTAGGTGTGTTTTTAATTCGCAATTTTTTCACACTTAAATTAATTTAGTGGAAATTGGCTGAACTTATGCTAGTCAAAATCATTGGCCAAAGACCCAAAACACACATAGTTAGACACTACCCAGCTGGGTTGTTATCTGGCCATATCTAGCCTGTATATAAGTAGTTTGCTGATTTTAACAAATTTTGTTACAACTGTAATTGTTAAGGCTTCTCACTTGATCAGGCCAGACTTAACCAAATTCCACAAATTTTTAAGACTGTAAAATCACTGCATCAAGAGCCTTGGCAATTTTAAAAATAAAATGCTATTGAAGCAAAACCTACTGAAAATTTTCATCATATCATGTAATTTTTCAGTTGATAAGATGCTTGCAGTTGCTCATGATTTACTGTCCAAGAACAACTTACCATTAGATGATGCCAGACTTGGCTACCATTGGCCTCCATTTAGGAGTGTGAAACATCTTCACTTACATGCCATTGCTCCCGAGTCACAAATGGGCCTCATATCCAGATTGATTTTTAAAAAAGATTCTTATTGGTTTGTTTCAGTAAGTATAATTAATTTGGTAAGATATTAGTAAGATTGATAATAGTAAATGTTTGTAATATATGAGAAATAAAATAATTAATTCAAAATTATAATTTATTGTCATCACATATATTTTATATCAAGTAAAAATATAATTATCTGTCTGTTTCCAATACTTGGGAGCCACTCCCAAATAATGAAAACAGATATTTCATCAAAATGCATGCCTCCTAATAAACTTATAAGTGTCATCTATCACGCCAAAAATAATAAGTTTATCAAGATTCATACCTCTATAAAACCAAAACTTGAATTACATTTTTTTTTCATCATCTATTTGATCTCTTTTTTGTTGTAGTTTTATGAAATCCATTCTAAGCTAACTGTTACACTGCGTAAGGAATACTCCTACTAAATTTCATACCAGTCAGCCTTTATAGTTCCTGAGATTTCTTGATAAGTTCATTCACGAATTGGTGATAGATAACTGACCTGCAAACTTCCAATTCCTTATTTTTTAATACATTTTCTGCTATTCGGGACGCTGAATCACGGGACAGCCATCAATTACATAATCAAAACAAATTCTTCGAATTAATCAGAACTTCACAATTTTTTAATAGTATGTTCTGCTAATCGAGATGCCGAGTCAGCTAGTAAGAAAAAAGATTTTTTTTATGGAATAGGAGGCCATACGAGCAAGCGGTCACCTGATGGTAAGCGACCTGCGCCGCCCATGGACAGCAGCAACACATATAGTGTTACCGTTGCGTTGCCGACCTTTAAGGGATTAGGATCAAAATATGTAAAATATATCTAGACAGTAACAAAATCACAAAAAAAAAACACATTTTATCAGTAAAATTTCTTATACAATCTCTCTGTGTGTGTGCGCGCGGCGTGCGGCAATTTTAACATAGCGCCATCTATTGAATAATCCAGTCAACAGATAGTAACAGCGCCATCTGTAATCGCTTGGAGTTGAGACATAATTTGCAATAAAATAAAATCGCGACTAAAAATTGGGATCAAACCGAGTTCGCCAAAAGTAAAACAAAAAAAATGGGATATTAACTATCTTATCTTATAAGTACGGTCCTACTTAAAAGATAGGATAGTTTGTGTCCCAATTTTTCAACTGCGTACGGTATGCAAATTTGAATAAAATCTGTTAAGTAGCTTAGGAGTGCATCGCGGACAAACACCGTAACATGTAATTTATATATTGTATACTTAATCACTTACTTTTCTCATTTCAGCCAGGGTACATCACTTCAAGACTATGATGATATCTGGATAATGTAGTTTGTTGATAATTGTTATGGCATTCAGTTGACACAAAATATGTTTGGATTAATTTATTTTATAACTTCTGTAGCAGCTTAAGGTTGTTTCCAAAGGTAGTTAAAATAAATAAATAAATAAAGTAGGTAGTTAAAATAAAATAATTAATTCTATATTTAAATAAATGACAAAATGTATAAGCCCCGCGCGTAGATAATGCGACGGCACCTTGTCACTATAACAGCTGCGTGACGTCACTCGCTTCAAAAACGCACGACTTCTAATCATTTTCTTACTTATTTTAACGAGTAATATATTTATCATATTCTTATATAGTTAATAGTACGCCCTTCAAAACGTTGCCAACGGTACTGAGAAATTTTAATGTACTCTTGCACGTCATCACCACCAAAACGGCGGCTATTCCAATCGCAATATCAAGTATATCAACGCGCGTGGCTTATAGTTGGATAAGGATTTGGTGAAAACTGAAAATTTGTTAAGTTAAGATATTGTTGAATTTTCGCACTGCATAACAGACATTCACAATTATTTCAAGTGTTTGGTTTGAATATGAGGTTAATGGAATTAATACCTAATTAAAAGTAAATGGTGTTGTTTTGTCCCCTATGCATACCATAACATTGTTTAATCCCATCTTACCATAGTTTAATCTCAATCTGACCTTACTGACAAATGATTTTTCTGTTTATGTACAGAAAGCCTAAGCTTTCTCTTGCGACAAATTACTACACATAAGTTTTTAAGAAAAAAACAGTAAAGTCGCGGGAAGCAGCTAGCTCCTATGATTCAATTTTCATATTAAAGAATTATTTGTTGATTAAATAACCATCTTAAACATATGTAGTTTTTTTGCCCCCATACTTTTTATCAACTAAACTACCGAGACATTAGTCTTCTCGGTGTTGTAGGTAAATTGTATGCGAGGATTCTTATTGCAAGAGTGACGTATGTAACTGATGAGAAATTGTGGGATGTACAAGCGGGATTTAGGAAAGGACGGGTGTGCATCGATCAGATCTTCTCTTTGAGAACCAAATCTGAGAAACATATAGCTAAGTCTAAAAAGGTATTCTGTGCTTTTATAGATCTAGAGAAGGCTTACGATCGTGTACCCAGGAATGAATTATGGTCAACGCTGTCGAGTACATATGGGGTTGACGAGCGCCTTGTGCGGGCTTTAAATTCTCTATACGAGAATTCTAGAGCCGAGAGCGAGAAATTAAAGCAAGTGAACGATTTTCTATATTTGGGAAGTATGTTGGAATCTGACTTCTTCCTACCACCTTTATGCAGATGATTTGCAGTTATATACGCAAGCTCCACTCAATTCTATGTGGCAGGCAATGATGACAATGAACTCGGACTTGGAGCGAATATGTGAGTGGATAGTATATTTATTACGGTCTTCGCGTCAATCCATCAAAAACGCAATTAATTGTTATTCTACGCTAGTTGCCAAGATAAATTGGTCACTTCTACCGCAAATTAATTTTAATGGCACTAACCTAAACGTAACTACTAAGGTTAAAAATCTCGGGCTATGCATAGACAGCAGTTTATCGTTGGGTCTTCAACTACAAGAGGTAAGTAGGAAACTATTTGCTTCTGCAAAGTCCTTGCGTAGGTTAAAAAACTTCTTACCTATTGTCACCAAGATTGCACTTGCAGAGTCTCTCCTCCCCATTCTCGATTATGCTGATGTCAGCTATCTGGATCTCACTGAAGCACAACTTGAAAAACTTGAGCGACTTCAAAATGTTTGTATTAGATTTATATTTGGCCTTCGCAAATATGATCACTTTTCAGGATTTCGTAAAAAGCTCAAGTGGCTTCCTATTCGTTTTCGCCGGAATATTCATGTTTTCACGTTGTTATATAACGTTCTCTTTAATCCTCATTCACCTAAGTATCTCAAAGAACGTTTTCGGTTCATCACATTCGAGGTCTCTGAGGTCATCGGAAAACTTAAGACTGGAAGTCCCGAAGCATTCCACACATTTTTATGGTCTTTCTTTTTCTGTTCAGGCTGTGTTGCTGTGGAATGTTTTACCCGAAGACATATGAAAAGCTAAGTCCATCAACACTTTCAAATCACAGCTCACGCAGCATTACCTATCACAACAATAGTCAATTTAATTATGATATTTATTTATGTATTGAATGTATGTATATTTAAGTATATATTTATTTTAAGTACCTATATTTTTTTTTATTTATTATTTTGTAGGTATGTAAATTTGTTAATTATTTGTTGTTTTATTTCTGTCTCCATAAAATATTTTTTACTACTCGTCTTTCAAGCATTTATGTCCTTCCATTGGTTGCCTGGAAGAGATTGCGTTATGCGATAAGGCCGCCCTTTGTAATCATAGCTTTAAGACTTATCTGTAATTTATTTTATATGAAATTGTATATTTATGGATAAAGAGATCTATCTATGTTTACCGGAGAAGGTAAAAGTGAGGAAGATATTGAAAGGCGAATAACTGCTGGTAATAGAGTCAATGGTGAACTACATACCCTGATGCGTAGTCAGGCTGTGTCTGAAAAGGCACACTCGACGATTCACAGTGGTGTGTTGGTACCAACTCTAACGTACGGGAGCGAGTGTTGGGTGTGGTAGGCGAAGCATGCAAGTAAGGTTAATGCAGTGGAAATGCGTTCTCTGGTATGTAAGTATGTGTGGAGTCACCCTTGCGGATCGAATGAAAAATAGCGTGATAAGGAAGAAATGCAAGCTGAAGGATGATGTAGTGACCAAGGTGGAGAGAAGTATGTTAAGATGGTTTCGTCATGTTGCAAGAATGGATGACAGTCGACTGACTAAAAGGGTATACGAAGCGAATGTGAGTGGTAGGGTCGGGATCGGGAGACCAAGACGGAGCTACGGTCTGTTTAAAAAAGGCAAAATGCGTAGCACCCGAAACCGACGTGAATGCATGGCGAGATGTATGACTGTGGATGAGGCGAAAAATGTGTGTTAGGATCGGCGTAGCTTGTATAAAGCCAAAGTCTCTGCCTACCCCCATGGGATACAGGCGTGAGCTTATGTATGTTTGTATGTACTTTTTATCAATATGAAATGAAATATATAACTGAAGTAAACAATATCACATGCAAATACCACAACAGTTTTCATTATTTTTTTCAGTGGGACAACAGGTGCATTCATCATAATTTATGTTATATTATTGAAATAGTTTCTTTTCGTTTGGTTTAAATAATAGTTTCTTAGCTATATTATAGCAAATAGGGTATTTTACTGTAGTAGAGAAAAAATACAAGCTATTTATATTATGATAGTTTAGGCAAAGGGCTACCAGAAAATGTTTGTTTTATGCCCTCTAATATCAAGCTAAATTTTTAATTTGAATACAAAAGTTTTAGGTTTTTATCTGTGTCAAAACAGGTAAGCCACCATGTTATTACGTCATAAGGCTATATCAAATGAAGTATGAAACAAATCAAATGTCAATACCTCAGTGACAAGTGTCAGTGTCAATCTAAGTACCAAAGAGGATATAAATAAGAACTGCTAAGTACCTGAGAATAAGTTAGAAGATTCCTCCCCCAAATTTATTGGTAAAAGAAATTGAGATGGATTTTTTGGGGGTTTTTATGACTTCAATATTTATTTATATTTTAGCAAATTTAACTCAAGAAGACGATTTGTTACTTAAATTGTTCCATTCTATAATATAAAGTGATAATATTTGATTGACGTTTATTATTAAAGTTAAACTTTAAATACATTGTCTTAATTTTTGTCTCGGTGGTCAAGCGGTCGAGCACTTCGCTTCTGAATCCAGAGGTCACGGGTTCACATCCTGGCTCACACCAATGATTTTTCAAATTATTTTCGGAAGTTATGTGTGACATATCGATGACTGACAATTTTGTGTGCGGTATAGCAATAGGTTCGCCACCTATTCCATTTGGCTCGTAAACATAACGGCGAGACGAGGATTTAACAGCCGTTGCCTACACCTTCGGGTCGAAAAATGCGTGAAGTTATGATATGCCTCTTTTATTACGTCCATCGATAGGCTATCGCATGTCGTATGTGTTGTACAAAAATAAAAAAAATGGTTTAAGATCTACTGTTACAGTTATTCCAGGTTTTCATGCCACATGAAATATATATTCATTTACTTATTTTTTGGAGACATTAATGAGTTAGTACCTATGTACTTATAACTCGATGTCTTATCATCATGAACTACAAGTATGCCAATTCCAAAACCACAATGATATTCTTGTTTTATTTCGAGGTTACATTGGTTGGTAAAGTTTTCAGTATAATAAAATTGCTCTCAATGAATAGTCCATATATTAAATAGTTTAGTGCTAAAGTAACCTTGAGGTGTAACGCGGTCGGGGTATATAAATAAAAAAAATTCTCTCGATTATTAAAAGTTTTTATTTTAACAACGAGTTGCTCCTCAATTTGTGGCTACCAAACTCTAAGAAGGGAGTAGGTACGACCTGATGCCGAGTGACCCGCGAAGGCTCACTGCAGGGGTGTCCTGGTGCTCCACAGAAGTCTCCTCCCAGATGTTGTCGGGCTGCCTTGCACTGTCAGATGGCCGACAGGAAAAGTTGAGATGAAAGTTGAGGTGTGAAAGTAAAGATGAAGGCGAAGGTAGAGATGAAGGTAGAGTTGCGGGCAGCCAGTCTGGAAAACAGCCAGTAACAGCCCCTGAGCATCCCTATTCACTGGCATCGACAATCAGTGCGACCCCCATTTCTCAGAATGGGTAGACAGTGGTGTCACATGCCAGTAATTTGGAAAATGCCCAGGGTGGATCAAGCATATAACCCTACATAAAAAACAATAATATAAATTTGGAAAAGAGTTATAACAAACTATTCAACAACATAATTAATAATGTAGGTAGGTTACCACTACCTACTTGATTTGTAAAATTATCTAAATTGTACAGAATAATTTATATAAGAAATTACTGTAATATATATAAAAATAATATGCTGCTAATAACAGAGTCTGAACAGGTATTAATAAATTTTGATAATTTTGATGAAAATTGAACTTTGAAACTGATGAAATAATTTTAATAAATTAGGCACATCAAGCTCACGGCACTGCAGGCAATAATATCTTAGCTATTAGGGTGAAATAAATTGGTTAAAACACTCACCAATAAGATCAAAAGTTAGGTTTAATTATTCTGGCTCCTTTCTTGATAACAGTTTCAAATGAAATGGCCGAATATCCTGTCTAATTCTAAAATGTCTGGCCAGTCTTTCATATTAAATAATTAACTACCGACTTTATAGATAAATATTATAATATTTAACTTTCGTATACTACCTACACTACAGTAGTATTTTTATTTATGACCTGGAAACCGTGTCTTTGAAGCCTAAATTTATTATGATAAAAATTTACATTGTCACTCAACGTGACAGAGGGTGTGGAAGGTATAGTAAGTATACTTTAAATCACTAGTCAAATGACATCACAAGGACTAGCTAGTAACAATATAGGTACCTAACAATTTAATAAAACAAAATTAAATTAATAGTGATTATAATTTAATCACATAATCTTGTAAATTTATTAATGCACATGCTGTTCTTACGCATAAAACTAACATTCCAATTAAAGTTTTATTACAACTGAATGCATTTTTAACATTTTAAATTCTCGTAATCACCCTTTCTACGCGTATTTTCAGACTGGCTATTTGCTTTGTCAGTTTCACCTCTGTTTTAGATAGTTTCATTCCAGCAGCAGTACATTTAAACTTGAATGGTTTAGTGTCTCTTTAGAGGTTTTGCAATCGTTTACTGGCTGGTATGAAACTTAGAATGCCCGAGATGATTAAAATGAGTTTTGAATGATGTGTGTTTTGTTACTCTCTGACTGTTGTTAATTGTATATTTTATTATGAGTATAAAATAAAATATATTTTCTCCTATAAATAAACTTACAAATCACCCCCAAGACCTCTACCCCCAGACAACGCCCCCATTTTCTTTCTGGATCCCTTACCGCCCTCCTTGAGACCTGCAGCGCTCACAAGGGGGCGTTATCGCCCACTTTATATTATGTCTCGTCCTTAGAAACAAGTCAATGTTAACAGCTGCTGCCGGTGTAGGCAGCAGCTGTTAAGCCTCGACTCGCTTATTTCGGGTAGCAAAAGGCGTGAAGTTTTGTTGTTTATACATTTTATCTATGTGTAGTGAGTAACTAGGGATAAAAGTATAATAGGCAAGGTTAGATGGATGGTGGGTATCCAGTCAGGTATTTTATCTTGGTGCATCACCAAGTTAAAATTTCTTGTGTGGGCAAGTATTTCATGTAAGGGCTGTTTTATAAAATATTATTTGATACAGAATATAAAAAGCCAACATTTATCATGGTTTTATGGAATGATAATCTAATAAATTATTATGAGCCCCATTGGCGTATATCCTTGAAAATCGGCTCTCATAGCATATTTTTCATTCAAGTTCTGATGATGTAAATTTTACAGAAAGTGTTTATTTTATCTAAATTGTTTTAATATTACCAATTTTGACATTAATTTAATATTCAGCCCTTACGCCCGAAAAATGAACCGCCACTCAAATCTGACAGTCAATAAAGTGCTACTTACTGCTCAAATTTCATGTATTCTGTCTAATGTGACAGCTACTGAAACGCATAAGTAGCGCTTATATATTTGAGTAGCGGTTCAGTATTCGGGCTTACGTACGTAGCTGTCACATTATTATTAAACATTAAATTTATGGAGATATGTCACATTAAATGTATGGAGAACGTATGTAATGTAAGGAGATTCAGGCATTTTGCAAATCAGTATTTACTGTGAATAAAAACCAACAAAAAATCAATCTCAACATCTCTTTATTATACATTGATAAATAAATAAATAAAGTTACATGGTGTGGTATTTTGTTGTTTAGAAGAATTGTCAAAATAGTCTTTTTGGCAACATCTTTCCATGTCGATCTTTATTACTTTACTTACTCTGTACTTTACTCCAAAAACATCATTACGAACTGCACCAAGTCAGCTAGGAGCAGTAGATGTGTTATGTCAAGAGCTTTGTCTGCCTTGTACACAAAGTAATCTGTACTGTGATTACTTTATAATCATAACATTGACCTTTTTGTTAATCAGTTTCCATTGGTGAATTAAGTCTTGGTTTTGGAAATGATTGAAGAAGAGCTGCTAGCTGACCCTCCAAAGGACCTGCTTGCTTTACCAAATTTTCCAAGTTTTTCTCAACCTTCAAGATACCTTGATTGACTGTTTCCAAGTCCTAATAATAAACAAAAAAGGAAACTATTACCCAAACAAGTAAATATATATTTAAATATATATATATATAGATAAAACTACTACAAATTTTCCTAGCATATAATTGTATAATTTAACACATAGATGCGAGAGCTCTTATATCTAGACATGTAATCACCGTCAAATTCACTGCAAATTCTCTTTATCAACAACTAATTCTAGTTTGTCAGTGATGAGTACTTTCAACTACTTGGAATTAGTCACTGGAAATACTTATTTGCAAAGCAGCGTGCTGGCTGGAATTAAGATCTGGCAATAGGCCCGCAGCAGATAACAAACCATTATCCACAGTTCTCATGGAGTAATCAACATACCGATAGAATTGCCAAATAATTTCAATTTTAACCCTGTATAAACAAAACCCTTGCTTTCAGCTAATGTCCATTATTCTCTACGTTTGGAAGAAATCTGTCGAATAATTTTGTTGTCCAAAAAACACGTAAAAAACAGAGAGACAAAAGTGTTATTTTTTGTCTTTGTGCTATGGTGGCTGCTTTATTCAATAGTCCTCAATAAGTTTTTAAATACAATTACACTCACTTACCGCTATCATAGAAACAAATAACTTTTTCAAATTTTTATCGCTATAACGAATGAAAGCACTAGCATTTGATTCTGTATTGGATGGCACAATCGATGCATTCGATGTCATATTTATTTTAGACAACTTCACTGTAGGTAACTGGATTCTGCCAACGCTTAAACAATTATTAATTATTAATATCTTTACTTTGTTATCTAATATAGTTCAGCAGTTCAAGAATTCAAAACAAAATTGAATGAGCACTGAGCAGCCTGCTCAGAGCAGTTGATAATTTTTTTTTATTTGTCTATCCAATAGCGGCTAACGGCAACTTTTCGAATTTTTTTTTTGCGTTTGTTTAACTCGGACAGGCTAAAGTTTAGAAGCCAGTAAAAGAAGGGCATGTGGCAGAAGAGACTGGTACAAAAATTCGGACCCCAGGCAAGGAGAGGCAGCGTAAAACGGGATTTATACATGTTGATGATTTTGACATGGGAGTTATTCGAAGAAAAGTACATGAGTTTTATTCCATTAAAAAGGAGCTACCAACTATCAAGAAGCTACTAGAGGTCTTAAAGACAGAAATTAATTACACAGGACAACGAGAAAGTCTTCGAAAACTGCTTCACAAGATGGGTTTTCGTTTTAAAAAGACTCAGAGTAACCGTAAGGTACTAATGGAGCGTAATGAAGTATCAGCTTGGAGAGCAAAGTACTTGCATGCAGTAGAAAAAAATAAAATAAGTCCACAACCTCACCCGCTAATTTATTTAGACGAGACATATATTCACTCATCGCATACATCAGGTAAATGTTGGCAAGGCGAGGGCGTAGACGGAGTATTAGAGCCTGTATCAAAAGGACAAAGGTATATAATATTATTATACACGCAGGAGGGGACACTGGATTTGTTAATAATGCACTTCTCGTTTTCAAGTCTAATACTAAAAGTGGTGATTATCATGATGATATGAACAGTACTAACTTTAAAAAGTGGGTTATTGAAAAACTGGTGCCTAACTTACAGCAGCCATCAATAATTGTAATGGACAATGCTCCCTATCACCGTGTTTGCATAAATAAGGTTCCAAATACGAATTCTTTAAAAAGAGATATGCAACTATGGTTGACACAAAATAATGTTGACTTTGGAGAAGAGTTCACAAAACCTCAGCTGTTAGAACTAATAAAAAGAAACAAGCCTGAACCTGAATATGAAATTGATAAAATATTAGAACAAAATGGGCACAAATGCTTGTACTTACCTCCCTATCACTGTGATCTTAACCCCATTGAATTCATTTGGAGCACAATGAAAAGAAAAGTAGCTGAAGTAAATATTGACCATAAAAATGCTGAGATTCCCCGCCTGGTTCAAGAAGCCTTTGAAACCATTACGGTTAATGAGTGGGCACAGCATTGCAAACATGTTCACAAGTTAGAAGAAGAATATTTGAAACAAGATTCGTATTTGGATAAGCCTTTTATAATAGAAGTAAGAAGTGACACAGAAACAGAAAGTGATAGTGATGATGGTTGCATGGAAATAGGAGGTATATTTCCTCACAGCCTGACTGAAGTTGGGCGTGCAGGTTGTTCCAAAGACCATAATTATTGTAAACCTGGTTTCAATAAATGAATTATTCTAAAACTCATGTTTTATTATATCCAATTGCTAGGTCAGCTCTTGTGTCTATCCTGTAGATATGAAACTAGCCGACCGCCAGTGACCTAGTCTACTGACAACTCTGCCCTGTCCCGTCGCTCTTATTGGTCGCAGCGTGATGTTATATAGCCTAAAACCTTACTCTAAAAAGGGACTGTCCAACAGCAGCTAACATGAATTTTAGGTTACAGTTACAGGTTATCTACCCCTAATCAATTCATCTTTGCCAAGGGTTTTCGAATATTTTTTACACACTTAATGAATGAATTAATGTATAGACATAAATAATATAATAAGTACTAATTATATAGATTACCTTAATAACGTATCTAATTTATTACTACGCTATGTACTAGGCAAACATGCCAAATTCTGGGAAATCTATAATAACTTGCAACACTATGTCGACGGTGTCGCCGCCACTCAGTTCACAGATAAGTTGGTCGAGCTGTAAACATAACTGCGAGTCGAGGCTTAACAGCTGCTGCCGGTGTAGGCAGCAGCTGTTAAGCCTCGACTCGCTTATTTCGGGTAGCAAAAGGCGTGAAGTTTTGTTGTTTATACATTTTATCTATGTGTAGTGAGTAACTAGGGATAAAAGTATAATAGGCAAGGTTAGATGGATGGTGGGTATCCAGTCAGGTATTTTATCTTGGTGCATCACCAAGTTAAAATTTCTTGTGTGGGCAAGTATTTCATGTAAGGGCTGTTTTATAAAATATTATTTGATACAGAATATAAAAAGCCAACATTTATCATGGTTTTATGGAATGATAATCTAATAAATTATTATGAGCCCCATTGGCGTATATCCTTGAAAATCGGCTCTCATAGCATATTTTTCATTCAAGTTCTGATGATG
This sequence comes from Euproctis similis, assembly GCA_905147225.2. NCBI lineage: Eukaryota > Metazoa > Arthropoda > Insecta > Lepidoptera > Erebidae > Euproctis > Euproctis similis. Next base: position 1,897,679 of record LR990107.1, on the reverse strand, counting down.
TAAATTTTACAGAAAGTGTTTATTTTATCTAAATTGTTTTAATATTACCAATTTTGACATTAATTTAATATTCAGCCCTTACGCCCGAAAAATGAACCGCCACTCAAATCTGACAGTCAATAAAGTGCTACTTACTGCTCAAATTTCATGTATTCTGTCTAATGTGACAGCTACTGAAACGCATAAGTAGCGCTTATATATTTGAGTAGCGGTTCAGTATTCGGGCTTACGTACGTAGCTGTCACATTATTATTAAACATTAAATTTATGGAGATATGTCACATTAAATGTATGGAGAACGTATGTAATGTAAGGAGATTCAGGCATTTTGCAAATCAGTATTTACTGTGAATAAAAACCAACAAAAAATCAATCTCAACATCTCTTTATTATACATTGATAAATAAATAAATAAAGTTACATGGTGTGGTATTTTGTTGTTTAGAAGAATTGTCAAAATAGTCTTTTTGGCAACATCTTTCCATGTCGATCTTTATTACTTTACTTACTCTGTACTTTACTCCAAAAACATCATTACGAACTGCACCAAGTCAGCTAGGAGCAGTAGATGTGTTATGTCAAGAGCTTTGTCTGCCTTGTACACAAAGTAATCTGTACTGTGATTACTTTATAATCATAACATTGACCTTTTTGTTAATCAGTTTCCATTGGTGAATTAAGTCTTGGTTTTGGAAATGATTGAAGAAGAGCTGCTAGCTGACCCTCCAAAGGACCTGCTTGCTTTACCAAATTTTCCAAGTTTTTCTCAACCTTCAAGATACCTTGATTGACTGTTTCCAAGTCCTAATAATAAACAAAAAAGGAAACTATTACCCAAACAAGTAAATATATATTTAAATATATATATATATAGATAAAACTACTACAAATTTTCCTAGCATATAATTGTATAATTTAACACATAGATGCGAGAGCTCTTATATCTAGACATGTAATCACCGTCAAATTCACTGCAAATTCTCTTTATCAACAACTAATTCTAGTTTGTCAGTGATGAGTACTTTCAACTACTTGGAATTAGTCACTGGAAATACTTATTTGCAAAGCAGCGTGCTGGCTGGAATTAAGATCTGGCAATAGGCCCGCAGCAGATAACAAACCATTATCCACAGTTCTCATGGAGTAATCAACATACCGATAGAATTGCCAAATAATTTCAATTTTAACCCTGTATAAACAAAACCCTTGCTTTCAGCTAATGTCCATTAATCTCTACGTTTGGAAGAAATCTGTCGAATAATTTTGTTGTCCAAAAAACACGTAAAAAACAGAGAGACAAAAGTGTTATTTTTTGTCTTTGTGCTATGGTGGCTGCTTTATTCAATAGTCCTCAATAAGTTTTTAAATACAATTACACTCACTTACCGCTATCATAGAAACAAATAACTTTTTCAAATTTTTATCGCTATAACGAATGAAAGCACTAGCATTTGATTCTGTATTGGATGGCACAATCGATGCATTCGATGTCATATTTATTTTAGACAACTTCACTGTAGGTAACTGGATTCTGCCAACGCTTAAACAATTATTAATTATTAATATCTTTACTTTGGTATCTAATATAGTTCAGCAGTTCAAGAATTCAAAACAAAATTGAATGAGCAGCCTGCTCAGAGCAGTTGATAATTTTTTTTTATTTGTCTATCCAATAGCGGCTAACGGCAACTTTTCGAATTTTTTTTTTGCGTTTGTTTAACTCGGACAGGCTAAAGTTTAGAAGCCATAGTCCATACTACCTTTTCTGTAGTATTATTAATTGTCTTTTCTATGGTTAGAATAGAACACTGTCTGCCCAATGATTCATATTTTATATCACAAGGTGTGAAGGGATCATTACAATATTCTTCCGGGGAATTTTAAAATTAATCACTGATTCGTTAACTTTTTTTTAAATTTTGGTTCATCTCAACTAACTTAACCTAACCTAAACTAATCATACATAAAGTCGTGGCACTTTATGCATGATGTTGCAAGGGAGTCCTGACGACACTGTAGGAGAGCACACTAAACACGATATTTACACCATTCCCCTCATTTGCAATCATATACGGACACTTATTAAACAAAATGCCATGGATTTTATCCAATATCCAATATTTATATCCACTGAAACACAAATCTGAGAATATAATGCAAAAACGGACATGACTCTTCCACAGTCCTGCCAAAATTCTGGGCTGTATGTTAGTTCTAGCCGTACCTACATACATAACTTCACGCCAAATCCCTTGCGCTGCGGGGTAGGCAGAGAGAACAGAATTCCATCCGTGTTACATCTATATTGGTTATATATATAATTTATACTGATGCTATTGTGGTAGAATTTTCTAATTTATCACCTTTTTCTATTGAAATCTAATAAATTTATATGATGGGTATAATAGGAGCCTATGGTAGAAACCAAAGAGAATGTAAAGTAAATAGTAGGAGGAGGTACTACGGATATGAATGTCAAGGTAAACTTAACCTATCTTTTCAATATATTTTTAAATTTAAAAAATAATTTATTAGATATTAACAAACACTGATATTTGCATCGATAGTTTAAACAAAGCAGTGTGAATATTATCGTTGTCATAATTTAAAATGACATCATTCGTCCAGTGAACTTGTTTTTATTACCTATTTATTTGGTCAATATATAAATAATTTGTTATTTATCATGTACTTCGTTTAAGAATGGAGAACACAGAACTTCCCCCATCAGAACTTGGTACCCAAGCATATTGGCAACAGACATATGCAAAAGAAATTAAGAACTTTGATGATCATGGGGATCCCGGTGATGTTTGGTTTGGCGAGGATAGTGCACAGCGAGTTATTAGCTGGATATGTGATTGCGGAGTGGATAAGAATATTAAAATTATTGATTTAGGTAAGTCTGCAAGAATTAGACAGTAAACACTATTCTATTTCTACACTAATTTTATAAAGAAGAAAGATTTGTATTTTTGTATGTAACCAATAAACTCAAAAAGTGCTGGACCTATTGTAACAATTTGTTTTTCTTTAGAAAGTTACATTATCACTGAGTAATATAGGCTTTATGAAATCATCGTCGCCATCGACATTTTGTTTGTACGTGAGTAACAACGTGAGGCGGGAAGCTACATACATTATAGTAGTTTTGCGCATAGTAGTTCGCGACTAAGATCGCTCAGTTTAGGTCGCCGATCCTTAACGACCTAGTTCGCTCTTTTATTTCGTCAGCTCACTTATCTCCTACTTCAAAATGTAAAGGAACGCAGACAATTGTTTCTTAGTTTGTTCGCACACAACGGAATCTTGTATGCATGGTATGTAAAAAAATTTAATATCATTTTTTTACTAATAATGGGTATTTTATTATAATTTTTTTGGACAAAATACCAAATATGACAAATTATACTGTACCTTAGATTTATTCATTAACATTTGGCAATATTTCTTCATTTCTTTTTAAACAATTTCTATAATTATTGATTTTGTTTTGTTGCAAAAAAGATCTGTTTGAAATAGAAATGAATTTGGTCACGAACTAAAGAACTAAGTAGCTGGACATAAGCAACATAGTTTGCTCAGTTGGTCTATGGGGACGATCTTTTGAACTAGGTCGTTCGCGAACTACACAAGACTACAATATAGCGGTACAAAGGTTGTGCGGGCTGCTAGTATTATATATACTGTTGGCTGTATTACTATTGAGTGATTTGTGTTTTGACTATCCTTTGCTCAATTTATTAATATCTATTTATGAATTAAAGATTTATATAAATGGGGAAATTCAGTTGTTTAGTGTTATTACTTGAAATTGGGAATACAATAGAAAAGATTTTCAATATTTATCAGCTTTTATTTATATTCCTTTGGATTAAACCACTCTAATTGTGATTTTTAATAAATATATTACTTGATAAAATTACTCCATTGTATAAATCAGATAGCACATAAGACCCCACTAACATCGGACCCATATCAGTACATATAGTAAAATTTTTGTAAAATATCCTTACTCAGTTACTTAAATACTTTAATGAAAATAGTCTGCTCCTAAATAAGCAATTCGGTTTCACTAGAGGACGGTGAACATGATGCTGGGGTAAAATTACTCAAAAGTATGTTTGAGGCTTGGGGTTGCCTATGGGGCATTTTGTGACATATTTTAAGCTTGTGATTGTGTTTACTCTGGTAAGAAAATTACACCTATGGCATAAGAGGCATCCAATCAAACAGTAGATATTAACAGAAAGCTATCACATTGATCAGCTGTAGCAATGGGAGTGTCGCAGGGCTCTATCTTGGGACCTTTCCTGTTTCTTTGGTACATTAATGATACATTAATGACAATCATGAAATAGTTTTGTTAGCAGATGACACTTCTTTAGTTTTTAAGGTCAAACAACAACAATCAGTAATTGAAGATGTAAACAATGCTCTTTCAAAAATAGTAAACTGGTTTAGTGCTTTTAACGGTAAAGAAACCAAAATATGTTAGTTTTTTACAAAATATTTTAAAAAGACAAAAAATGTTAAACAAAAAAGAACAGGTTGTCTTTGACAATAGCAGATTGGAACTGGTCAATGAGGTTATCTTCATTAGTATAACATTGGAGTCTAAATTACAATGGGACTCAAATATAGAGACATTATCTGGTAGACTTAGTTTAGCAGCTTATGCTGTAAAGAAGATATTATTTCAACTGACTGATGTCAATACAGTGCATTTAGTTTTTTTAGTTATTTTTTAGTTTTACTACTAATGGTGTGTGTATCTCTCAGGATGTGGAAATGGCTACTCTCTGATGGAACTTGCAAAGGAAGGTTTCACAAACTTACTGGGTGTAGATTATTGTGAAGAAGCTATAAAATTGGCTGAGAAAGTATCTAAGATAGATCACTGTCACATTAAGTATCAGGTAATGTTTTATAAAATTTTATAGAAAAATTAATGCAATTTTTTAAAATACTATTCATGTTATTTTCTGAGTAGGTATATTTATTAAGTTGCATATTCAACTATCTAAGGATTAAAACTCTTGATTTCATGCATAACAAAACAGAGCTAACTGGCAAATATAATTTAAGAACTAAACATTATTTTTGATATCATTGAAGGTTTTTAACATAACTGAAGATAATGCTATGGAACTCGGCAAATTCGGTATTATTCATGATAAAGGAACATATGATGCCATCGGATTAAATCCTGCTGACCCCAAGAGCCAACGTGAGAAGTACATAGACCAAGTAGTTACCTTACTCGATGATAATGGTTTGTAATGTTTTAGTAACACTGTTGTGTAAATTTTTCTTCATACAAGTGTTTGTTGGGTTGGTTCAAAGCATTGCCATAAAGGCCTTACACACATTAAACGCTTCAATGATGTTCGTCACTGTTTTTACCCACTCTGATGGCAGCTAATCTACTGATATATTATATATATAACGCTTAAAAAGTTGTCCAGTAGTCTTTATTAGAGTCATTAGAACATAGAATCTTAATAATGATTAATAATAGTTATTAAGCCGACTCGTGTAGCTGATCGCAGTTTCATTGATTTCTAGTGTCCGACCGAAGCTTCGGCTTCGGCCACCATCGGCCAAAAATCCATCTACGGCGAGATCTTCGGCTTCGGCCGAATTCAGGACCGAAGCCGAAGGTCCGTGAACAGTCGGAATTAAACGAACTGTTACGAAAGAGTGCCTGACTGACAGACCGGACTGCACTTAGTTCAGTGCGGATACCTCTATCAACAAGAGAAAAACGGCATGAGCCACTTTACGGTGATATTTTTTTTAGCTGTGGATAATATTGAAGAAGATTATTAAATTATTAATACTTTATAAACCTTCGGCTTCGACTTCGGCCGAAGGTTTTAGAGATTGCCGATTCATCGGCTTCGACCAAAAATAGACCTACGGTCGGACACTATTGATTTCCTTAACACTTTGTTTACTCAATCCCGTGTAAGTCGCTAGTGTCCCATGCTAACGAGTCTAAAAGTTTGGAAAAGTAATCAATTGCTGCCAAAAGTTACAGAAGCTGCATTGCTTCACACATACAGAATCTGTCATTATCTTCTAATCTAATTACCTTTAGCTAAAAAACATAAGGGGATGGTGAAATTTTTGTTTGCCACAATTGGTCGGCAGAAAGTAGTTTCAAAAAACATGTACTCTTATTTTGATAACCAAAACCACATATTTTATTTAATTCTAAAAATAATTAATACTCAATAACGTTTTTAATAACATTAGCCAAGAACGTTTATCGATAAATAGAATTCTTCCGCCCAGCACTAAACCGCCATTTTATGCGGCCAAATGACGTCACACCCTGCTTCAATTTTGTGTCGACATGCCACTTCCATAGGTTTCCTACTTCATTGGTTGTAGCAAAGCGATTGAATGAAAAAACTCTTTAGTGAATAAAATTGTCACGATTGCTTAGTTAGTGTATCGTAGTTCGGAAACTTGTAAGATTGTCCTATTTTCAATACATCACGTAATTGAAACTTTAGATGTATAAAATATATCAAGGTAATAAAAATTAAAAAAACACCGTTTATTACTTATTTGTTTTTATTACAAATTATTACTAACATGACATTTTTATGACTTAATTTTTTGTGCAGTTTTTAAAAATTCTGATAAAGAAAATTATTTGTTACATATATGTTTTAGAAGCTTTGTTAAAAAGTATTTAAAAATATTGCTTCTTAGATAAATTATTTATTAAATTGAGTAGAATAAGTTTTAGAGTGTTTCCACGAGTGGTTCTAGTATCTATAACACAAGCATTGAGTTGCTTAGCTTGGAACTAGAGGGCGCTGTGTGTATTGTGTCCAAGATATTATTATTATCCTCTTTATTCACACTTTATAAATACATTTCTAAATATAAATATAAAAAATACATTTAAAAATATAAAAATAAGTGAAACCCACTGGCATCGGGTATAGGGACCAAGCTACCAGTGGTCAGGGCCCCAAAAAGAGGAACTTCCTCACGATACGTGCCGTGCCTAGTAGTACCGCTTTCTGCATCAAGCCCTTGATCCAGCTGCCTAACGAGATAGTCTAAGATCCCGCTGCAGAATCGTGTGCTCATCGACTATTTGTTTAAAACCAAATTTTTATGTTTGTTTGTAATTAAGAGAATATATATTTACTAGGGTGCCTATCAAAATTTGGCCGCCATTATTTTTAATTAAATTATTCTTAATTGATTTTTGGTAAAAGATTTCGTTGATTTATTTAAAAAAAAAAATAACGTCTACATCACGGTAATTAATATGAAGATTCTAAAAAATCACGGGTGCCGTTGCACACTTGGCCGCACCTCTTTGCAGCCAGGTGTAAACAGGTATAATTTCGATAAATTTATACCATTATAACCTATTTTCATTAATTATATGTCAAATTGAAGCTATTTTTTTTCTATTAATTATCATATAAAGTTGCTTAATTAAATCTGGCCGCAAACAAGGGTTACTGGCTGTTAAAGATAATAAATATTTAAGGTAGAGTGAAAGAGAGTTAGCGCGTAACATCATTTGTCAGACGAGGACAGCGATTGCCGGCTGTGCGACGCTTTTAAGCCATTGCGCATGCGTCGAACGTTAGTGTTCTCAACCACCGGGGAGTAATAGAGATGACTTATAATAAATACTCCAAAAAATATGTATTTTTTTCAAAATGACAAATTTAAAAACTGCGACAAAAAATTAATATTGATTTGATATATCGACGGTCTAGTTAGCAATTTGTCTAACTCCTTATTTTTTAGAGGGTGATTTTTTTAACATTTTGATGAAGCAATAATCCAATTACAAATTATTTGAATGATTCAAACTTAAATATTCTATCTCTATTAGATATTAATGATATAATGGTTTTTTTTAAAATGATAATATATTTTGAAGTAATTGTTTTTTTCCTACAATTAAAAGATTCTCTAAAATGGAGTTAGATAATTTGCTAATTAGAACGTCGATATTTAATATTAATTTAAAAAATAAAAAAATGAAACCAAGGTGACTTAAGTAAAAGAAAATTTTTGTGAAAGTATTATTTAAAAATTTTATTAGATTTTATTCAAGTATTTAATTGTCTGTTACATATTAATTAAACATATAAGTCAATTAAAAAAATTAAAAAAATATCTTATAATTCTTATATTTCCGTAACTCTTATTTAAAAATCTGAATCATCGGAGCTTTCAGTTGTACTGTCATCGGAGCTATCACTTTCATCGCTACAAATATCAGAATCGTCGTTATCGGAAGCTTTGTTCGTGGATTCACATAGCACACTATTTACTTGCGTTGGAGTTGAGTCGCCCAGGAACCATGTTGGTTTTAAAAAACCATCTAGTACCAGCCAGCCATTATTTTCTGGGCTGAATTTGATGCAGTCTGGTTCAGTGGCATTTAACCACATCGAATTAACAAAGATTGTCCGCAACAATTTTTGTTTCAAAGATTTCCAGCACGGTGGAATGTGCGTCGAGTCCAAACCTTTAATTCTCTTCATACATTTTTCATTATTTTGTTTTGAAGCGTACATTTTGTTAAATAATAAAAATCTTGCGGTATTTACACTTTGACACTTTGGTATTCCATACACGTAAACTCTTGGACTGCATCAATTTTGAATCAATTCTTCATCATCCTGGCCGAGATCGTACGCGGCTGCGTACATCTCGGCCAGGATGATGAAGGGGGGGGGGAACGCGCGAGGACCGTCGCCGCCTCATACGATATCGTACGGTAGCCCCGCATCCTCCCATGCTCCTCGAAGGTCCAGCGGCTATCCAGGGTGAGGCCGAGGTACTTCATGTACCGCCCCACCGGGACAGCCGTGTCACCCACTCGGGTCCGCGAGGCCGGAGGCTCCCGGCCCCGAGTGAGACGGTGGAACCACAGCGCCTCACTCTTGTGAGGCGCTACCTCCAGGCCGAGCCCGCGGATCCGTCTCACGACGATAGCCACCCCCAGCTCGGCGAACCTGAGCGAACGCTCGAAGTCGGGCCCCGTCGCGACCACCAAAGTGTCGTCTGCGTAGCACACGATACTTACGCCACAAGGCAGACTGGTGCGGAGGACCGGATCGTATGCGAGGTTCCACAGCAGGGGCCCAACCACCTTCCTCTGCTCCGTCCCGTTCCGGTTGACATAGTCCACCCGTCTCTCCTGCAGATAGGCCCCGATGACCGACCTTAGGTAGGGAGGCACCTCGTGGTAGACGTGGGCCTCCCTGATGGCTGGCCAGGGGAGGGTCCCGAAGGCGTTGACGATGTCTAGCGAAACCGCCAGCGGGCCCCCCCCCCCCCCGATCGGACTGCCGGTTCCGACAGGGCCCGCACCCGACGCACCGCGTCGATAGTCGAGCGCCCCTGCCGGAACCCGAACTGACAGTCCGATATGTCCGGGCCCACCTGCGACAGGTGGCTGCTGATACGGGCGGAGATAACCCTTTCAAAGAGCTTCCCCGCCTCGTTCAGCAGGCATATCGGCCGGAACGACGACGGATGCAACTATAACCTATATTATTCTTAAATTCAATTCAACTTTTACTTACGGTTTGTGTTTTGCAAAAATCTTCAAATTCTTGTTTATCTTTTTGCTTCAGAGCCACAATTTTTTTTTACACTCTGAATGATATCCGAAATCATTAGTAGAGTCAATTGTAAGTAAAAGGTCATGATATTTATATTTTTTTTTACGACGAAACAATAACATTAGCGAGCACTTTTGGAATGATACATTATTAAAGTCGAGTACATTGCTTTTTTTGTTACACAAAAAACACGACTTCATCTTTATCAATTTTATTTTACGTTAATTAATAAAATAATTTTTAGATGCACAAATAAAATAACAATGTATGTCAGTTGAGAACACTGACATTCGACGCAGTGAACCTTAAATATTTATTAATTTTAACAGCCAGTAACCCTTGTTTGCGGCCAGATTTAATTAAGCAACTTGATATGATAATTAATAGAAAAAAATTAGCTTCAATTTGACATATAATTAATGAAAATAGGTTATAATGGTATAAATTTATCGAAATTATACCTGTTTACACCTGGCTGCAAAGAGGTGCGGCCAAGAGTGCAACGGCACCCGTGATTTTTTAGAATCTTCATATTAATTACCGTGATGTAGACTTTTTTTTTTTAAATAAATAAACGAAATCTTTTACCAAAAATCAATTAAGAATAATTTAATTAAAAATAATGGCGGCCAAATTTTGATAGGCACCCTAGTAAATATATATTCTCTTAGTTACAAACAAACATAAAAATTTGGTTTTAAACAAATAGTCGATGAGCACACGATTCTGCAGCGGGATCTCGTACTAATTGATAATCATTACATATAACTCCTAAAGAGAAGCCCAAGCTATAAATCTAGGCTATAGTGGCTACAGTAAGTAATATTACAGTTTTGTGTGTACAGTAATAAGGATAATATTTATTTGATTTTCTTCACTTTCAAAGGATTTGGAAAGGTAAGAACCTATAAATACCTATAATATGTGCCAACATTTGTAATTAGGTAGGTAATTAATGCTTAATGCTCTGTTAAGTTATGAGGATGGGTAATGTATCCTACAAAAATCTAATATGTTTCATAATGTATAAAATAAAAAATCTTGATATTGTTTTTTTCAAGACAATATTGTGGACATAGAAACAACATGACTTATTGATATATATCTATGTTTTATTATCATGTATTCTACATGATAATAATACATTATATCTGCCATATTTAAAATTCAATTATTATTATTATTAAATTTCAATGTCATATTATATTTAAAAGTGTTAGTGGCAATCACAAGGCACTAAAAATAGTATTTTTAATACAAGGCTATTGGAATAACTAGATTCATAAAACATATAAGTTTGGCCAATTTAGTAAAATACATGTAGTTATATTAAATTATCTAAAATTAATTTTGCATCTTTGACTCACATTTAATTTGTAATAACCTGTGTACAGAGTTGATTACGATAGGTGGCTCTATGTTTTTGCTAAGACTAATGTTTTGGCATAGTTTACTTATCTTTACTTTAAAAACATAAATCTTTTGCCCTCGCAATTGTTTTATGGTGTTGACTGCACTCTGTGCAGTAATGAACTTCACACTCACTGACATGTTACAGGAATATTCATAATAACATCGTGCAATTGGACCGACGAGGAATTAATAAAACATTTCTCTGAAAAATTAAAATTGAAGCTTGTAATACCAACGCCGCAGTTCAAATTTGGCGGCAAAACTGGAAGTGTGGTGTCGACCGTTGTTTTTGTCAAAAAATAAAAATATATTTTGAAACAGTGATTTTTAATCTAATCAGTATCAATCTATCAATTCTTTTCTCAATTGACAAAATATGCAATTGTCAATTGAGAAAATTAAGCTAAAAAAACCGTTAATAATACCAGTAAACTATAATTAGGCCCGTGTTCGCGAAGTTATGATCTTAATCAGGCGATTACGCCGTAAACGGGTCTTTAACAATTTTTTGCTGTTTACCAAGCACTTAAAATTGATTAAGTGCTGTAATCGACCGATTATCTTAATATACCTCAAAGACCTCGGTTTAACCGGCGATTATTGTAAACAAATGTGACATTTCCTAAATATAGTAAGGTGAAGGATCTATGAATGGACACTTGTACTACAGTGTTCATCAAATCTTAAAGCAATACATGCAATTAGTACAAAACAGAGACCAAAAGTCATTAGTAAATTATCATATCAATATTCTCAAGAATGCGTAGTAGAATTTATTACAGATACTTGAAGTTATGTATGTAATTATTCATATATTGTTATGAATACCTGAATAATTTTCTGGGAAATTAATTGTATATTGAAGGGGGTAAACTCGCAAGAGGGTAACCTGCTGACTACCATAATACCTCTCAAAAGAGCCACTTAAAGTCATCTCATATTACCCCTTATCCCATAAAGGTCGGCAACGCAACAGTAACACTACATAATATGCTGCTGGCGCCGTTGGTTGCTTACCATCATGTGACACGCTTGCTCGTTTGCCCTCCTATCCCATAAAAAGTGGCTCATGCCGTGTTTCGGTCGGTGAGGGAGGTACCCGGGCTGTAACACTAAACTTCCCAAGGAAAAACTTTACTAAATATTATACACATGGTAGGCATTTAAAAGGACGGACTCCTTTCAAATGCCCACCAGGGGATATACAGAGAATATTAATAACAGAATATTTCTCATATTGCATTAATGTGAGCTTGTATCTGGAGTATTCGTCACCACACCCCTGTATTTTTGCCCATAAATACCAAGTCCTCTTCAAATGTCAATAGCGATCAATGACATTATTAAATGTCACTAGTTAAAAAGCCCTTTATCCATTGAAATGCTAATGAGTAAAAAAATCACTCATCATTTTCCTGCCCTTGTCCCACTCTAAGTGGGGTCGGCACAACATGTCATTCTTTTCCATTCTCTCCTGTCACTCGTCGCATTCACACTTACTCCCTTCATATTCATATCAACATTTACACAGTCCATCCATCTCTTTTTCGGCCTTCCTCTGCTAATGTGTCCATCCACAGTCATTCTCATCGTTCTCCTTGTGACATGGCTTTCGTCCCTTCTCATAATGTGGCCATACCACGCCAATCTACCACTTCTAATTTTTTCCGTTATTGGTGCTACTTTCATGCTTCCTCTTATATACTCATTTCTTATTCTATCCCTTTTTGTCACACCACACATCCATCTTAACATTCGCATTTCTGTTGCATGTACTCTCCTTTCATCCACTTCTTTCATAGGCCAACATTCAGACCCATACAATACGACAGGCCTGACAACCGATTTGTATATTTTCCCCTTTAATTTAAGGGGCATCCGTGGGTCGCATCCTGTTCCTGAGACCTGTCGCCATTTCATCCATCCCGCATTCATTCTGTTATTCACATCCCGGTCAATATTGCCATCGCATTAAATAAGCGAACCAAGGTATTTAAAGTTTGACGTAACTTTGAGGCTTTTTCCGTCCAAAGATATTGAGGAAAAGCCAGAGGAGCCACCAAAGTCACAGAAAAGGTGCTCAGTTTTATCGCGGCTGATCTTAAAACCGACTCTCTCTAGCTTATTCTGCCATCTTTTCAGCCTACTTTCTACCTCGGCCGCTTCCTCTCCTACCAGAACAATGTCGTCAGCAAAGAGCATGCACCAGGGTGCGTCCTCCTGAATGTCCGATGTAAGAGCATCGATTATCAGGAGGAACAAATAAGGGCTTAAAGCCGATCCCTGGTGTAAGCCCACATCCACACTGAACTGGTCGGTGACGCCGGCTACGGACCGGACACTACTATACGCTCCTGCATACATCGCTTGCACCAGCCTAACATACTTGTCGGGCACTCTTTTTTCTTTTAAAGCCCACCACAAAACTTTACGAGGAACTCTGTCATATGCCTTTTCTAGGTCAATAAAAACCATATGCAAGTTCTTGTGTGCAGGTCGGTATTTTTCGGACAGTTGCCGAAGAGCGAAAACTGCATCTGTTGTTCCTCGTCCCGGCATAAATCCGAACTGGTTCTGGGTGATCTCACTTTCCTCTCTCATTCTTCTCGCTATCACTTTCTCCCATATCTTCATACTATGTGACATGCGCTTTATTCCTCTATAGCTGTTACATTCTTGGACATCACTCTTGTTTTTATAAATGGGCACCAGCGAACTGTTGCGCCACTCATCTGGGATCGTCTCTTCATGAAACAGCATATTGAAGAACAAAGTCAGCCACTTACATCCATCATCTTCCAAAATCTTCCATGCTTCTGCAGGTATACTGTCTGGTCCAGTTGCTCTATTGCTTTTCATACTTCGTACTGACATTTGCACTTCTTTCACGGTAATTTCAGTAAAAAAAATCACTATGCTATAGAAGATCCTAATGTACAACTATTGTAAGATAGTCTGTTCAAAGTACATTTGCACCATTGTCAGATATGAATCTGGATTGCTCCTAGAGTTCTTTACCTGACTTTGAAAGTCAATAATTTGCATATTTCCTTGGTTATGTTTTACTTCTTAACAAATTTATTTATTTATTTTTAATAATATGTAGTACTAAAACTGTATATAGATATAAATAATGAAGTATTATTTGCTGACCTTATAAATAAAAATACTATAGTTTAGCCCTTAACCTCAATAATGAAATTAGACTAACAACATACTGTGCATACATTTACATAATTTTATCTACCTTGAATCATCTATTATCAAAGCCAAACTTATTATTTTGCAAAAACACCACCACGTTTCACTCTCACATGGAATGTAAAACTTTGAATAAAATATAAAACTAGCAATAGTACAATTGGCTTATAATGGATGTCCATATAATCAGTTGTTATGTTAAATGCATCATTTGATAATGTTTCTAATGTCTAGTGAACAAGCTTTATTCCTGATGTTAGACATATCATATCAAAACAAAGTTATCTACTCACTCTGAAATTGCTGTATTATACACCGATACAATAAAATCACTACATATTTATGAACTTGAAAAAAACCAAACACATTTACATTAATCCAAGTCAGTGGGAAAGAGATCTTATAATTAGTTCATATACGTAATATGAACTTAAATATAACTTATTTTTTGTCTCAGTAACATGATTTCATGGTAGAATGTCCTCATGATAGTTTGATGTAAAGCAGATCAGATGATGTGTCTGTCTTTAGTTTGTTACAATATTATATTTTTTCCACAAGGGTCATTCTCATTTCATCTTATGGTATAATATGGGGCTGCCCATTAAACACATGATCTTTTTTAAGCATTATTAACCTGCCCCTTCCAACATCATGTTTAATGGATTGCCCGCTAGATCTGGATATGTTACATGTTGTGCAGATTTTACAATTACATTTAATATAATTTACATATATAAATAACTACAACTTGAATTGTCAACTAGATGGTCAAGCATATTTAAAAAATATTATTACGGATGATTTTGCATAGTAAAGTGCTTGTTAACATTTAAAAACTTTTTATCTTACTGAATCTATTATGTATAGATGGCCAGTCTGTTGTCAGAAATTGTGCACAATAAGTTTTGTCATAAACAATTACCGCACATAACTTCCCAACTGGTTGTTGTGTCATTGATTTTTTCAACTATCTAGTAGCTAGACAACAATTAAAATGTAATGATTATCAATTTGTAATATATATATTTGAAGCAGTGCTGAAATCATTTTTTATATTATATACTCTACATTTATTAGTAATACTTGATAGAATTTGTCAATTTTGTAATTATTCTAACAGACATGTAAGGCATGCACTTTTCCATTTACATTGATACCATTTAGTGCCAATCTCATAGAACCTTTTATAAATAACCAGTTTAAGATAGCCTGTTTTCATTTAACAAGTAATATATTTAGTTTGCATGATATTTGCTTGTACATAACATATAATATAACATTTGTCAGAAGCATAAATACAACTAAGACCATGATAATATGTATATCCATTGTGGTATTGAGAACCACAATATCTGTTAGCTACATTTGCTCACAGTACTTTCCATCATCACTGCTGACATTCAAATAAATAAGATAACCAACAACCGCAACAAATACTGTCACCGACAATGTTAAAAACTGCATCCATTTCAGACGTTGCAATTCTTTGTGTAATTGCTCATAACTCAATTCCAGGTTTTTATAGGAATGAGTGACTGTATCGACCTTGTCAGAGCTTTTTAAATCCGTTATGTTACCATTTTTTGAAAAATCTTGTTCAGGGAATTGACATTTGAGACGATATTCATCAGTCTTGCTACGAGTTGAAGCTTGCCAGATTTCAGACAATTCTTTAGGTGTTAAATCAGCGTTTGGAATTTGAATTGATACCACAAGGAACCTCTCTTTAGCCACAGACTGTGTCTCAATCCCTTGTTGGACAAATATTGCCACAGACAAAGAAGCTCCACTCACAAGAGTACCAGAACTAGGTCTTACTCGAAATTTATCAGGTGCTGTAGTTCGTATTTTAAATGAAATGACACTGTCATCCATGTTTGTTATAGTGAACTGACCAGATATTTCATCATTTTCAGTTTTGAATATAATTATATCATTTGGGACTAAACGTAACATTTCTCCAAGAGAATGCTGATTATCTCCCTGCTCCGCAAAAGTAACTTTTTTAGAGACTGAATGATCAGTGGAATTCTTAACTTCTGGAATAAACTCAAACACATAATTGTCCTTACCACCCCAGCTGCTCAATGCCTGTTCTGGGGGCACAAAATCTTTTAATGTGTCTTTAGTTACAAATTTCATGACTTCAATGGCTTTAGCTGGTAACAGGGTTTTGACAACTTTAAAAGCAGCAGAAAGTACCCATGGCATTTGATATATAAGTATGTAATTAAGAAAATTTGGATAATAGAGCTTGAAAAGATTTATCAAATACTTAACAAGTTCCATATCCATATTACTCAAACCACTACCATCCATATCAAAAAACATTGTGATACTCTTACCATTTTCTTCACGTTCAACTCTATCAAACCAATATATCAAGATCTTTTTTACCTCCTCATAATCTCGTTGTCCTTTAACATGCATTTTGGCTTTAAATATTAGTAACAAAGAACCATCAATGTCTCGTCCTCTTGGGAAAAATACACCATCTCGAACATAGTCCATGCGAATATTATTTTCATTGATATCACTCGCCCCGACTGATTTTCTCCACGTTATGATATCCCACAGCATATCTGCAGCTCTTTTAGCATCTTTTTCACAATGTTGGAGAACCCGGCTAAGATACTTATCATCTTTTGTTCTTTCCAGGTCTTGTGAGTGGAATTTGGGTGCTGTTGCACTATCTCTTACTTTGGCCTCAAATATCGCACGTACATCTGCCGGCGTCGCCATTATTTTATTTGTCTCTTGAATATGTACAATGAAAATATTTTTATTGATTAACTAAGGTGCCCACATAAATATTCAAGAAATAATAATAAAAAATCCCGGAAAACCACACAGACCAGACTGGCTGACAGGTAGAATACAGAGACGGACTATAGACGGTTATAGACCTCGTCACTACCACAGACAGACATTTTTATTTATCATTTACTCGAATTGGACAGGCTAGCTTAGAATATTGCTATTGCTAGCAAAAACTTATTGAATAAATCGCTAAGAATTTTTGTATATTACTAGTAGACCGCGCGAACATAGTACCGCTATACTGTATGTAGCAACCCGCTTCACTTTTTAAGTAAAATATTGTTTAAATGATTGCGTATATAAAAGATCTATAGTTTCACAAATAAATCTCAGTTCACCTCATATCTTGTGTGAGCACGAACACTGACAAAGAATTTTAATGGTTGATTGACATTTATAGGTTATAGCCAGTCTAGCATTGGTAAAAGAAAAAAAAACGATAATCAAACCCAGGTTAGTGGTGTACACTGAAAAAAAATCGATATTTTTATCAATGCAGCGTATTGGAAAGTTGCATCGATTTAATATCGATATATAAAAAAATACATCAATGTTTTCTATACATCGACTATTTTTAAGAAAGAAAGAAAGAAAGAAAATAAATTTATTTACACAACACAAGACACACAAATGTTTTACAAAGAATGGGACAATACAAAAGTTCACAATAGTGTGTGTCATTGTGGTTGCAAATTGGACACCAGCTCAGCTTAATGCTGAGATGTATGTTATACACCCCAGCGCTGATTTTCAGCCAGCACCGTTGGTAGATAATACCCGAAACGCCACACAGATAGATAAACTGTACACGTAACTGTATAATATAAAAATGATAAGCTACATCAAGTAAATTATGTACATATAACATCAAGTATCTTCAGCAAAATGACCAACACATAATTAAATATTAAATACCATAAATATAACATAACCTACTAGCCAAGTATACAACACTGCGCGGACTAAAACCATAAGTGAAATAACTGTGAGTAAAAATCAAAATAGTCTTGTGAAAAAGTGCTGGAAAGGCGAAGAATTAAGTTTTCTGAAGTGACAACAAATAACTTTTAAGCTTTCGCCCAAAGGTGTACCTGCTAGTCACTCCTAGGATGGGTGGGGGGATATCATTCCAGCACTTAGACGCCGCAAACCTAAAACTACCTCGAAATGCCACCGACCGATGCGGCGGCACACTAGCCTTAAGTCTGCGAACACTTTTTAACCATCCCATCTTTTCAAAAAGGTACGAAGGCGTCTTGTGCCGCACTACACCAAACAACAGGGTTGCAAGATGCAGGCGTCTGCGATAGTGCATTTTAAGCAGATCAGCAGCGTTCAAGTACGGCGTGATATGGGATCGAGGCGGGACTCTGAAGCAAAAACGAGCACATGCGTTTTGAACTCGTTGGAGCAACCGTCTGGAACGACCAAGTATGCAACCATCATAAACGACATCACAATAATTTAATCTAGACAATACTAGCGATTCACACAGTCGGACACGCAAATCCACACTGAGGTAATCACGAATATTGTACAGAATCCGAAGGCGATAAAAGCAGCTGCTAACCAACTGAGCTACATGGCTCTCGAAGCGTAACTCCCCGTCCATAGTTAGCCCAAGATTTCTTGCTACTTCTACCCTCTCTATTGGTTCGCCCATGATAGCAACACCCTCGGTAGCCAGATTTTCCAGAGTAATACGGATTTGATGCTCAGATCCAAATATAAGAAACTTGGATTTTTTGGGATTCAGAGCCAGGCAGCTCCTCCCCGACCAAGCGGAAACACGATCAAGGTCCGCGTTTATGCTCTTCACGACGTTGACTGCATCTGAAGGCACACTGGATGCATACAGCTGCAAATCATCGGCATAAAGATGGTATCCACTGTTCTCGATACAAGAAACGATATCAGCGCTATAAAGTACAAAGAGCAGTGGGCCCAAGATCGAACCTTGGGGCACTCCCCTATTCACAGAACTGAGGGAGGACCGCAAAGCACCACCATGCATCCCGCGCAACTCAACCGCTTGCGCCCGACCGGACAAGTAACTGTCGAACCACCTAATCACCATTCCATCAAACCCGTAATATGACATCTTAGATAATAACAAGGGCAAGTTGATGCAGTCAAAAGCCCTAGAGAAATCCAAAAGAACCAAAATGGTACATCTACCAGTATCCCTCGCCTGTAAGATGTTATCGACTACATCGAGTAACGCAGTAGCAGTCGATCGACCCTTGCGAAAACCCGACTGTAGTTCAGGCAGGATTCTGTTTTTCTCTAGGTATTCCGAAAGCTGATCACAAACTACCCTTTCCAGTATCTTTGACGTACAAGGAAGGATACTTACAGGACGGAGGTCGGATAGGTTGGCTGGATTCGATTTCTTCGGCAACGGAGTCACTCGAGCGCTTTTCCAGTCTTTCGGGAAGGTAGCAGTCGTAATACTTTTATTAATAATACATGTCAGAACGTCAGCAGTTTTTGAAAGTGTCAAGTGAAGCATATCAACAGATATCGAGTCCAATCCCTTTTTCAATGAGATGTTCAAGAGGTTTACAAATAAAGAAACAAACACTTATTAAAAAGCTTTATTAGTTTTAGATAGTAAATTTACTTTTCATAAATTCACACATGCCGGAATTAGGAAAAGTATATTAAATCGCGATCGATAAAATCACCAGTCACATCATTAATTTCGCTGGTCGAGCACCCCGCTTCCTAATCAAGAGGTCGCGGGTTCAAATCCTGGCTCACACCAATGACTTTTCTTGGCTTAACAGCCACTGCCTTCGGGTAGAACAAGGCGTGAAGTTATGATAAGTCTTATGTATGTGATAAATATATTTAAATATTTCATATCAATACTTAGTAAAAACAAAGTTAGCCCGGTCTTTTGCCCTTTAATCTGTTTCGCTGTTGAGTTGAACCGATGTTCCCATCATTGTTAGGTATTTATAGGTATTTGATGTAAAATAGAAGTTTAAAATCGTATCTAAGTTGTTTTTATAAGCGAGCGATGTTACTAATTAGATCCACTAAACGTGTTTAAAGTCAACAGTAGATCTGTGAGTGGCAGTGGGCGATTATGAGATAAATTTACTAACGAAATCATTCGATTATAGTACATTACCTATAACTAAAGTCACGGATGGACATTGGTTTAATTTGTTTTATTTCATTATTAAAACAAATATTACTCGGTTGTTGTCTCGGTGGTCCAATGGTCGAGCACACGCCTTCTGATCTAGAGGTCCGGGTTCGAATCCTGACACTGGCTACACCAAAGACTTTCGAAATTGTTTTCGGAAGTTTAGTGTGATAAATATCGATGACTAAAACCGTTGTGCCCGGTATGGCAATAGGTTCACCACCTTTTCCATTTGGGACGTAAACATAACGGCGAGACGAGGCTTAACAGCCGTTGCCTACACCTTCTGGAAACAAAGGCGTGAAGTTATGTTATTACATCCAACATCTTTATTTGATTGAGTTAAATATTTCATACCATTGTCCTCAATTACAGGAAGATGTTTAGTCGTGGAGGAGTCGCGCGTGCGTGACTGAATACTAACTTCAAGTTAGAAATAGATTAGTATTAGTAGCTATCAACTGTTCGTAATCGAGATATCTCGAGTAATTTTCATAATTGAAGGATTTCGTTAGTATATCTCATAATCGCCCACCGCTACAGTCAGTGAATGTTAGGTGTAGGTAGACTTAGGATAAAAACAAAAAGTTATTTATTTCTTAGATCTTCGCGAATCACATTCATAACATTTAAACAACAACAACATAGATGTATCAAAGAAACAAAAACATATATTTAAGGATGAAATCTATGTTCACGGCGATGGTAAGTAACTTTTTATAACATTGAAACAACACCCTTTACGGATTATATCGCGCTTATACTTTATAACTCTTTACAGAGATCATTTACTCGTGAAACTGATCTCTGTAAAGAGTTCGAAACGTCGGATAATATATAGAAAATACCCAACAAACGCGATATAATCTGTGAAGGATTGTTTTAATGTTATAAAAAATTACTTATCATCGCCGTCAACATTCATCCATGCCGTGATTACATCCATAAATATGTTTTTGTTCATACATCGAAAAAAACATCGTTAAATACATATAGTTAAAAAAGTGTACAATACATTGGTTTAATTCGATGCATTGATACATTAACATCATCGAGTGTTTTTAATACATCGATGTATATCGTCCAATCTTAATCCAGGTCGAAGTATATTGTGTAGGTGAGTGCAGGTATCTATAATATACCATCTATACTGTACCACTACTCACTAGTAGTAGTACAGTTCGCGTTGGCTCTTATTCAATTTAAAACTGTTTATTCTTTTATTTAGCATCATGTGACTAACTGTGTCCTCAAATATAATCTTTTTAAGGCTAAAGTTGTCACGCACTCTTCTTTCTAACTTAACACATGACTTTTAATAGACCTGCGTATTTTTCTGTACTACGTAAAGTTCAATCAATAATAAATCAGCCTATTGGTAGTCAAAATTTATATGTAAACAGTACCATTTTAGCCGCGTAACTGTTACAGTGATATTTCTTAAAAAACAGAAAATTTACACCTTTAGCGCTGTGAATGTTAGTGAATATTTACAAACGAACAGTTGATATATATTGCGATTTATTTTTACGTAATTAACGTAATATTTGAGTGATATACACCAAGAGAAAGTAAGGCAAACATACTATTTTGGTAAGTAAAATACTTTTAAACTAAACTTTCAACTAATTTCTTTTGTATTTTATTATCTAAGATTTATTTCATATTAAACCCTGTGAGCAGCCCCTTACTGGAAACATTAAAAATAATTTATTATTACTTAGATTGTTTTGTTAATGTGGCTATTTGTAATTTAGTTGAACATATTTACGTTTTAATTAGCTCTGCAATATCCAGAGGTAGTAGCTGTAGCTCAATTGTAGTATTTTTAAAATTATAGATTTTGAAAATGTGAAATTTTAGATAAATAGAAATTTTATAAAGTTATCCATCACATATAAGTAAGTTTTCTCAAATACCAATTAGTTTTTCTTGCTCCTTATTTTATTTTTCCAATGCTTGTAAGCATCCCTCATAATTATTCTTCTGCCAGCTAATGCAAATCAGCACAACATGTTTTTCTTTATATTAAAAATTTAGGCAAGACACACCATCGACTGCTAAGATTAATATTCCATTTGACTTCATAGCATAGAGGCGTGTTAGTGAGTTAGGTGAAATAACAAATAAGCCGAGGCTGACTAGAATTGCAAAACATATAATATGTTAGTAAAGGATATATTTGTTGAAGTAAGGCGTTCTCTACATATTACAATTATATTTACTGTGTTATCAGAAGCTGCTGCGCTAATATTATTTCTTATTCTGTAAAATGTTATATTTTGAGTTGGGAGAAAAGACATATTTATATGACTAGTGATTATGAATTTGTATTGACATCAGGAGAACCAATCCAACTAAATAGTAGTTTAAAAAACTAAAAAACGCGCTTTTTATAGAAAACCGAACTAAAACATAGAAAATAAGTTTTAATCAATTTAAATTAAGAATAGTGTTAAAAAATTCAATAAATATAAATTAATAATAGTGTGAATAAAAAAAATATATTTTATTTTAAAAAAAGAGTGGGGTGCTTTTTAAGATATTATCAAAATGGTAATCACTCTACTCATATCTGTCAGTAAAATATTTATAACTATTGACAACATGGACCCCACGCTTTTTTTAAAATATTTTTTTTTTTTATTCACACTATTATTAATTTATATTTATTGAAATTTTTAACACTATTCTTAATTTAAATTTATTAAAACTTATTTTCTATGTTTTAGTTCGGTTTTCTATAAAAAGCGCGTTTTTTAGATTTTTAAACTATTATTTATTTTCTATTTTTTTAGTTCAGTTTTCTATAAAAAGCGTGTTTTTTAGTTTTTTAAACTATTATTGTTTATCAAATTAGTGTATTGACACCAGTCCTCGATAAATCTACAAAGTTTGAATGAAATCTGGCCTTTTAAAGTGGGTCAAAATCGCGCAGAAAGAACTCGGTTACAAACATACAAGCGAAGCTAATAAAAAAGGGTGGATTGATTGTGTAAAGGTAGAAATAGATATCATTGTTTAATTAAGCCAGAAAATAATGTCCATTGGTTTGATATAATAATACTTTTATTGTATGTATGTTTTGTGTATAACAGAATATTCAGATAGGCAGGTGCATAGTACCTATGTACATATATAATATAGTGGCTGATAATATTTATTAGCTTACTAAATTGAATTAGTGACATACCTATTTGCAACCCAAATCATTCTGCGTTTGTTCCTCACCATATAGGCAGATATTTAGGCATCATTTACATGTAGAATCTTACTAATACATATTATAAATGCGTAAGTTTGTGAGTAACCATATGTCCAACTATGGTAATCATGTTACTGTAAGTACTTTTACGCATTTTAAATTTTTTGTCTTTAATTATAAATTATTACTTTATGTTTTAAATTATTCACATTCCATTTCCACAAAAATTACTATATATATCAGAAATCATCTGCGTACATAAAATGCTTTGATCAGCATATTTGGCTGACTGATCACGCATAGCTTAAACGGTGGATCATAGATATCTGAACCTTAGAATGAATTAATTTTTATAGTATAGAAATTCAATAACAAAGTATTTTCCGAAATACTACCTCAAAGAAAGTAAAAATGAGGGCAATGTTGGTATGAGTAAAAGTGATGATTTGCCCCAATCATATTCATTTTTTTTACACTGACTGTAATTTGGTCTAAGTTATTTTATATATGTATGTATGTACCAGCACACTAACTATTAATATGAGTGAAACATATTCCATTTTTCGTTGTCAAGATATAAAATAAGGCGATACATAGTTCACGGGATTTGCTAGTGGTTTATTAAAGATGAAAATGCTACAAATTCTAACTTTATGAAGTAATGTGTGTGACACACAAATAAATTTGAACTGTGTACTAGTAGTACTAGTAGTGTAGCCGAGGCTCATGCCACGGGTGGAGTGTTAGATCTACATGTCGCAATGGAAGATATTTAACAGCGCCTAGGTGGCTCAGGAGATGGGATAATAGTAAAACGTTTAAAGGATCTTGGCTTATATTTCTGAGACCAAAAATACAATTTTTGCGCCTGCTGCAAAATTTAACAGGAACCGTCTCCTACCGCCACACCTGTATTGTGTTTGACAGATTTTTTTTCAATTAGAAAATAAGTTTCAGAGAGATTACTGAACATGAAGTAACTCAAATTCTCAAAGAGTGTGTGATCAAGATATCAAGTGATAGAAGATGGTGAATATTGGATAAAAGAAGTGGGAGAAGTTGCTGGAAAAGTGGTGTAGATCTTATTTTACTGAACAAATGGAGTCCGAAACTCAAATAAATATTTTAATGACATGTGTGAAAACAAATCACAAACACTCCAAATTGTACAAGAACTATTCTAAAAAAATAATGATAGTAATCTATAGAGACAAGTCAGAAAATAAAAAGAGTTTTTTTTTGTACTACCAAACTGAATTTGAATTTTGCTTTTCACAATGGAACCAATATTTTGAAAATGTCAATTGATGAATGGCAGGAGTATGAAAAAATTAATTAATTACATTATTTACAATATGTACAATTAAAAAAACTAGGTGAAATTAAATTTCTCTGCATATTGGTCTTCTGTGAGCGTGCCCAGAAGACTGGCCACATTACCACGCTAAATGGCAATGCTAATCCATCTGGTCGCGACAGGCCTCGTTCAGTCTCTTTGCAAGATCTTTACAGAGTGCACTAGCACCCATGTCCCTAGAGGCCCAACCTCAAACGGCTCAAAAACATAAACACCTACAAGGTTTCTATATTTGTGCCGGCCACCCCTACCATATTTGAAAGGTGTGATGGCGCAAGGGTATCGACGCAAGTAACGTCCCACACCGAAGGCCTACCCATCTTCCAAAGCAAAAGAGACATCCCGTCCGGTCTCTTGTCATCATCGCGCACAAAATCGTTCAGTTCTAGAACGGCTAGTACACCGGCGGTGACAAGAGCACGACGGATAATGTCGTTGATATTGGCGTGACGGGAAATGCGGCCGGCGCTCCTGGCGCATGAGAGGCCATGATGTCCTTTGCTGTCGACAACCTCTCCGCAGCGACATAAATGGGAGTAAACACAGGGAGCTCCTAAACGAAGGATAAGATAAAGAAGGATATGGAAAGTAACGAAGGATAAGATAAAGAAGGATATGGAAAGTCGTATTACCTAATAATGTTCCTAAATTGGGCGAACTGCCAAACTGGAACATTACTAGATAATACGACTTAAGGCAAACACCGCACACCATACTCCCATCGAGCAAACGAGCACGCTCAGCAGCATCTACAGTAGGGATATTCGATTTACATCGATGGTTACAATGCGATGTATACATCGATTCCATCCGATGTTTTGAAAAGCCGCCGATATTTTATAAAACAACAAATCAATCACTTCTTCTTGAAACTTCTTCGAAATATCAAATGAAACAGCATAGTTCATCAAAATAATCAATTAATACGACTACGTAGTATACCTGTTTAATATTTTACAATTATTAAATTTTATTGACATTATTTATTGACATAAATAAATATTAAGATGTAATCTTACATACATACATAACTTCACGCCAAATGCCGTGCGGGGTAGGCAGAGAGAACGGAGCGCCATAAGGCACGATTCTTACACACCTCACTCACTTCGTTGACTTTCATATCTCTTTCCATGCACGCGCGTCGAGTTTTGAGGCTCCTAACATCACCTTCCTCCAGAACACGTTCTATTTGGTCATGGAATGTGTGTCTAGGCCGTCCTCGACTCCTACATCCATCCGCTTTTGCATTGTATATCTGCTTAGTCAATCTTGCATCATCCATCCTTTCTACATGCCCGAACCATCGGAGCATGCCCTTTCTTACTTTTACACCGACACTCTCTTTCAATCCGACTTCCTTCCTTATAACGTAAAGCATTTATTTTTTTAATTTGTTTATTAATAACGGTTGTTTGAATTAACAACGGGTTTGTAAACGGGCCATATTTTCACTGCAACATGTTGCAGTTAAAATATAGCCTGTTTCAAGTCCCACTCCCGAAGGCAAGATAAAAAAATTGTGTGGAATTAGTTTATCTGATTTGTGTCCTATGAAAAGTAATATGTTAATATGTACGACGGCGGGCTAATTAAACTAAAAGTACTCGATGTTTACAAAACATCGATGTTTTCATCTGATACATCGAATGACAACGATGTCCAGTTTTGATATATCGATGCGATAAAAATATCGGTGTTTTTTAAAGATGGACACCCCTAATCTACAGAACCACTAAGTGATTCTTGTAAGATGGCGCAGGGCGGGTCGTCCCACTGTCTCTGGGAAAATGGGTTGGTCGCTAAATTAGAGTGTGGACAGGCTAGTTTCCAGGCATTTATTGCGTCAGTCTTGCTTATCACTTCAGAATCATTTAGTGTATGGAGCAGATCTGGACAAAAGGAGCGAGATTTTGAGCGCCGCGCCGGAGCGCTCGATCGGAGCTTTACGTTATTAAAACGCAAGCTCCGCTTTTATTGGGTGATTGCTATCTCTTGCAACAGAGCTATTCGCATGATTTGCAGTATACTTGTCCCGATATTTGTATTGCACTGCGAATTTTTCTACCCTTGTAGTGAATATCTGATGCTAAAATCATGGATGATACAGGTAAAAATAAATGTAAGTGGGTGGGGGCGGCATTTTTCAGTTTATGCCCCGCCTAAAAAAAATTTTAAATCCGGGGATGTCTGTCTGAATACCATAGCATCGATAAAAGGTGATAAGCTAGGAATGCAAGTTGAAGCATGGTGTGGTGACCACGGTGGAGAGAAGTACTGAGTAGTAGTGAGACTAAAAGTGTATAAGAAGCAAAGGTGTGTGGCACAGTCGGGATCGGGAGATCAAGATGGTGCCACCACGACCAAATGAATGGTGTGTTTAATAAAGGTTCTTTTCAATTTCAATGAAAGAAATAAATTTATTTAATAAAAAAAACACGTTGTTCCACGGAGGCACTTTCCTCAAGCGCTCGTGTTTTTTATTGTAACTTTAATAATATATTTGTATTTACTGACTAATTTTAATTGTGAGTAAAGACTTATGAAAATAGATTTAATTTTGATTTTGAAAAAAACACAACCAGCACGTAATAGTATTTTCATTATATTCAAAGTATTCACTGTGGAGCTTAGTACACTTTTTCATTAACTTAAACCCAGTCATTATAAGATTTTCTCCACTGTAAAGTGGGGATGTTTAAAATGCCTGAAACTGAACTTGAAAGCGTCGACTGCTTCTCGACTACTTTGATTACGAAGACTTTCTTAATTTTAGGAGATTTAAAGAAATCATTAGGGCTTAGGTCAGGACTGTATGGCTGACCCGGCGAACTATGTGATTCGCGAAGATAAATTATGTAAAACAATCCGGCGAACTTTGTTCCGCATCAGAAGTAATAAAAGACTAGTAAGTTTTGGATGTCATGTGGTTCAATTCGTGCTAAACATATTAGGTCGGGGAAAAAGTCTTTTCGCATAACGTAGGTATAAACTTATTATAAAATTTCTTTGACTGTACTATTTGTGTCTGGCTGGTTTTGGTAACATTAAAAAGGTTACATTATAAAGAAAAGAAAAAAATAAAAAAAAGTTGTTTCCCGCCATTTTTCATTTGTTTTTCTCTCCGTAAAAATGAGTGAATCTAATGAAGAAATTCGATACATTTTAAAATTTTATTATAAAAAAGGCAAAAATGCAACTCAAGCAGTGAAAAAAATTTGTGATGTTTATGGACCTGATGCAGTGTCAGTAAGAGTAGCACAAATTTGGTTCAAACGTTTTCAGTCCGGAAATTTTGATGTTAAAGATGCACCTCGCTCTGGTCGCCCTGTTACGAATAAAATGGACGCCATTTTTGAAAGAGTGGAGCAAGATCGGCATATTAGTAGTTACGATGTAGCTGAAGAACTGGGAATTGACCACAAAACAGTTTTGACCCATTTGAAGAAAGCTGGTTATACAAAAAAGCTCGATATTTGGGTGCCACACGAGCTCACTCAAAGAAACTTAATGAACCGTGTACTCATTTGCGATTCATTATTGAGACGTAATGAAACCGAGCCGTTTTTGAATAGATTGATAACTGGCGATGAAAAGTGGATCACGTACGACAAGTACGTGCGAAAAAGGTCGTGGTCGAAAGTTGGCCTGGCTTCACAGACTGTGGCCAAACCTGGCCTAACACGAAATAAGGTGATGCTGTGTGTATGGTGGGATTGGAAGGGCATTGTTCATTATGAGCTTTTACCGTCCGGCAAAACCATCGATTCTGATCTTTACTGCCAGCAACTGATGAGATTAAAGGAAGCAGTCGAGAGAAAACGGCCGGAATTGATCAACAGGAAGGGTGTGGTCTTTCATCACGATAACGCTAGACCACACACATCTTTAGCCACTCAGCAAAAATTAAGAGAGTTCGACTGGGAGGTCCTAGTGCATCCACCATATAGCCCTGACCTTGCGCCTTCAGATTTTCACCTGTTTCGGTCTCTTCAGAATTCTTTAGGTTCTGTAAGGTTGACCTCAAGAGAGGACTGCCAAAACTATTTGTCCCGTGTTTTTGATCAGAAGTCCCAAAGTTTCTACAGTAACGGGATAATGTCTCTGCCCACAAAATGGCAGAAAGTTATTCAACAAAACGGTACATATATATTGTAAATAAATGTAAATAAACTTTGAAAAAAATGTCTTGACTTTTCATACAAAAATACGAAAATACTTTTTCCCCAACCTATTATATGAAATGAATCAATATGATAACTCTAATTAATTGCTTAGCTGGGATTATCAATTTTTAAAATAACAACATACAATGACGACTTAAAATATACTTTACTGAAATGCAACAACAAACGGTAAAATATATTTCTCTGTAACAAAAATATATAATTTTGGCCTTTAACAATTTTATAAAATATAAATGCCGAATATTAATGTAGGATATTTTTGTATTATAAATTTTTCCTTCGGGTGCAAATATATAAAATGTAAAAAAAAAAGATTGTGTGGTTTTATGAAACCACCGTAAAAGTGAAACTTTTTTTCACATTATAGACATTTAACTAAAAATTTTCGAAATATTATTTTTTTCGAAAATCGAATGTAAGTCACTGTTCACGTATTTTAGTTACCATAAAATATTGGTTACATTTATAAACGATAATAGACGTGAAAGGCGCTCTGACGAGCGCCTTTCACTTTATCCCTACTCCGCGGCCGACCGTCACGCGACATGCAACACGCAGACGAAAAAGTTTGAGACGATGTAATAAAAGTTTCACTTTAAAAAGAAAGATGAAAAAAGTATCATAAGTTACTTTTAATACCTCCAAGAATATGTGTACAAAGTTTCATGATGATCGGTTGAGAAGTAATCGCATTCGAAAGCGTAACAATCAAACTTACATTCACATTATTATATTAGATAGAAGATAGATTAATGTTTGGACTGGAATGAGACAATGGAATGTATGGATTATTGTGTTAGGATTGGAATCAATGCTTTGCAATCCCGAGGACAATTGGGAATGAAAGGGGTGATATGTGACAAGGTGTGTTCTAATTGCTTTCGTTTTTAATTGCTCGAGCTGTGGGGATATTTGACAGTCATTTATAACTAATATTTTTAAACAACAGGTAATTAATGTAGTAAGTAAATGTAATTCAACTTATAGTTATGGTCAACGAATATGATAAGAGTCCCGACGGCCACTCAATAACAATATTAGTTTGCGGTCGGCTGCTGCGCGGTTTTATCCTTGAGGGCAATAAACCGCTGTGACTCGTTAAAACAATGTATTTGTTACAATATACTTCATTACTTTGGGCATAATACAGGAAAAAATTGCCCAGCGATTTTCCTTGACACAAATTCATACAGGTGTGATTATGTTTCTTGCCGTTTTGGTTTTTGCTCTCACGACCTTATTTTCAATAGCCCCCAAGATCATCATTTTTTGTATGGTCTTTGCGTTGGTGGATCAAAATATTCTACAACGGAATGATTTTCATTTGGACTAATAGAAGTTAGATTTTTAATATCGTTTCTCGTCGAGTGGACAATGCAGTTTTGTGGCCATACTTTGAACATATACAATTGTATAAATTATTATATCTACATATATATAAGAGATTTCCACCTATATATTGACTCATCACGATATCTCTGGAACCATAAGCCGTAGCGACTTGAAATTTGGTAGGATTATTCCTTTCGTCGAGTAGAGGTCAGCTAAGAAAGGATTTTACGAAATTCCACCCACAAGGGGGGTTGCGGGGGTGTTAACAATGGAAAATTCCCATTTTTAACCTATAGCTGCTATCGCCTTCAAATTTGTCGAAGATATTGCAGTATTAACATAGCGGGGCAGCAGTTATTACTTTTGATGCGAAACAGAGTTCGCCGGGTCAGCTAGTTTAAATATACATATATCACATGATCAGTTTTGATTAAGAAAACATAGTTCACAAACTGAACACTGTACGGTGCACGTACAGATTTGCATTTATTATTTTTATATGTATATTTTCACTATATTAATATTAGCATAGTTGCACTTTATGCGGCCTACTTTCGATATGCATACGGAGTAGAGCTGATGCACCTTATGTATTTAATTAGTTAGTATTCAATTAAACGCGGTTTGAATCGGGCAGCTTGCATTTTGTTCTGGGTTCATTCCCGTTGAGTACTCATTGCATTACATTATATATGTTTGGGTAACACCCCTTACAAACACAATCTTAACTGGTTTCCGTTTCCGTTTGATATTGCATATCGCAATAATTTTTAAGGATAATCAGTCAGCGACAATGTGTTCACGCTATCTGTTATTATTTATCAAATTCTTATAATTATTAGTGAGATTGTGATCTAATAGAGTAGTTAATTGGTATTCGATGTTAATGTCCGCCAAAAGAATCGGCCACCGTGGTTCACAAATGTAACTTACAATGTATTCAGCAGTTACACTAATAATGCATACTTCGATGTGTAATGTCTCTCACACTGCAGTAGATTTTTAGTAAAAAAAATATAACTTCACGCCTTGTTCTACGGGTGTAAGTGTAGGCAGTGGCTAAAAAGCCTCGACTCGACATTATGTTTATGTACCAAATGGAATAGGTGGCGACCCTATTGCCACACCGGGCACAAAGTTTTTAGCCATCGATATTTATCTCATGTAACTTTCGAAATTAATTAATTTGGAAAAGTCATTGTTGTGTGCCAGGGTTCGAACCCGTGACCTCTGGATTCAGAAACCGTGTGCTCGACCACTGGACCACCGAGACTATTAGTGACCTACCACAAATGGGAAATCATTGTTAATAACCATTTTATGTTTCTCGGAATCTGACTACGCCCTTTGGTATTATGACGTGACGAGCAGTTACATTGGTTGATATTATTATTATTCAACCAGGTGATTACCCACTGTGTACAACACAAAAGTTGTTTCCTAGCAGTTGTAGTCAACTAGCTATATACATATTGCCAATTCGTCGGCACGAAAATTTCAAACGGATGTAATTACTGCGTTTATGTTTGAAAATTTCTGTTACACTGTCTGTTTCTGATCGAGGTCATAAGTAAAACGTAACATTTTTTATTATTCTCTGTCCACGATAAGAATGGTTTTTTGTCAACTCATGCCTATGAAGTTTTGTATTGTGTCGGATAAAATTTCATTAAATTTCATACATAAAATAATGTACTTTATGAAAGGGTACCGCCCACTTAGTGATGAGCTATTTATATCTATACATATAAATAAAATTTAAGTGTCTGTTGTTAAGCAATTAACTGCTTTCTAATACATACATTCCTTGAAATAAAGTCGTCATTGATGAACGACAGAAAAAATGCTTAATCGTATAAGTAAATAAGATTTAGTAAATCGATTAAATAGTACGAACGATCTTACTTTCGGACATCACCAATTTTGTCAATTGGCGACCTGTCAAAAAAACCATTCTTATCGTGGACAGAGTATAGTTCATTATTTTCCCGAGAGAGCCAAAGAGTTTGCTTGTGCCTATCTTACGGGTCATCGTCGCTTTCCGTCAATCCAGATTTAGTATTAACATTGTATTACAAGCCTTGACAATAATCTGTTATAGTATTTATATTATGTTTTATGTTTGATGTAATGATACTGTATTGATTATTGATTTCACATTAACTTTATCCATACATATTTGATAAACGGATTTGAGTTGTGCTCGTGATAAAATATTTTCTATTATTAGAATTAGCTCAATAAATCAGTATTTGTTATATATATTTTAAACCGAGACACTCACTCATAGCAGTAAAATTGGTGGGAACAAATAAACGCTAGCAAATATCATTATTGTCAGTCTCGGTGGCGCAGTGGTCGAGCACACGGCTTCTGACCCAGAGGTCCGGGTTCGATTCCAGTCACTGGCTCACGCCAATGACTTTTCGAATTTGTTTTCGGAAGTTATGTGTGATAAATATCGATGACTGAAAAACTTTGTGCCCGGTATGGCAATAGGTTCGCCACCTATTCCATTTGGGACGTAAACATAACGGCGAGACGAGGCTTAACAGCCGCTGCCTACACCTTCGGGTAACAAAAGGCGTGAAGTTATGTTATGTTATGTTATGTCTATTAAAATATATATATATATGTGTGTAATGGTATTAAAATTCGTTCCGTCAAATTATATTTTGATTGAATGTACACGACGTATGTTTTAACTACTCTCCACTCTCCACTATATTAAGCGTTTATTATACACTCTTACCTCTCGAATCGTGTTTATATTTTACTTAAAACTGCCCAAAAATCCGTTGCGTTGTTTAAAATATGGATATATTTTACAATAAGGGATGATCAAGCAGATATACGATGCAAAAAAGTAGGTCGAGGAAGAAAGACTATCGCACATTTTTCATGACCGAGTTACCTTAAATAAGCGCTCAGTTGATACTGCCTATCCCATAAGGGACTTGGTGTGAAGTTGTGTTGTTGTCGTTGAATTTCAATGAGGATAGTGGAGCGTCGAATGACAATTAGTCCGGCTCGTGCTACAACAGGATAGTGTTCCATATACCTACATGTAACGTGTAGTAGTGTACTTTTGTCCGCCTAGTATTACAAATAACGTGTATTTCGACGCTTGCATTTCATTACAAATTGCTGTATTGTGTAACATCACGCCTTTAATATTCGAATCCGTGGGCAGCGGTAATTACTAATTATGCGTCGACATGTCGGATTTATTTTCTATTAGGTAATGTTATAGCCGGCGAAACCTGCTGTGCTACATTATTTATTAGGCACGGTTTTATTAGTGGTAAATATAATAACATTAAATACTCTTTCAAATATTTTTTACCGATTGTCATAAAATTTTGGGTCATCCCTCTAAATGGGTTATTAATTACTAGTCTCTCTCTACTCTATTTTTTTAATTATTATAATATAATAATTAAAAAAATAGACCTTACATTTTCACCCCTCTTCGATCATCGCCTATTTTTGATTTGTTTATCAAACACTTATTATTTTGCAAGTCAACGTTTGCTGGCCCAGCAAACGTTATATATACGTATAACACTAGCTGACTTTGCGAACTTTGTTCGCCTCGGAAGCGATAAATGAATAAATTCAAAATATGTATCTAAATAAACCCGGCCTCAGTTACTCCTTATTACACCAGCTACCAGTCCAGCCATTTCAGACATTAGCCGGAACAAACAGACATTCAGACGAAAATTGTATAAAAAGTGTTTTTGGTGTTTCGTGTTTGGTGATTTATATGAATGTAGTAGAAGAGTTATTAGAAATATTACTAACCTACACTTCAATTTATATGTGTATATAATAAATATCATATATAAATTCTGGAACTTTAAGTGTACGTCACTCGGGAAGTACGAACCGGTTTTGTTAGTGCTGAACTGCGGAACCACTGCTACGTAAACTCATGATATAAGATATGGTCCGCTCTAGTTCCAATCCTTTAGTGCCGTACATACATACTTACGTACGTACATAACTTCACGCCAAATCTCTTGCGGGGTAGGCAGAGAGAACAGAGCGCCATTAGGCATGAATCTTCTTACTTACACCTCTCACGCTCCTAGCATCATCTTTCTCCAGAACACGTTCTATTTGGTCATGGAATGTGTGTCTTGTCAATTAGCCCCTTCCCTTATTAATAATCCCCTTATAAATACATATTATAAATAAGGTTTATCCCCGGGGAGAGATGGGGTGGCACTATTCCCTAGGGTTCCACACGTTCATTGGCACTCTTGAAAAACTAATCAACATGCCATAGTTATTTTCAATAGCCGTTAGAGGTGCTGGCGAACCTTGAAATTAATAAGTACAACACTAATTAAGTAGTATGTTTATTAGGTTTTGTCGATGTTTACGATTACTGTTCCGCTCCCTTCACCGTTCACAAGTATGATGTGTCTCGGCAAATGCATAATATTTCAAGTAAATTTTATTAGTTATAGTCTCTGTGGTCCAGTGGTCGAGCAGCTCGCTTCTGAATCCAGAGGTCGTAGGTTCGAATCCTCACATTGACTCACACCAATTACTTTCCGAAATTAATTTCAGAAGATATGTGTGATTAATATCGATGACTTAAAACATTGTGCCTGGTATGGCAATAGGCCACCTTTTCCATTTAGGACGTAAACATAACGACGAGACGAGGCTTAACAGCCGCTGACTACACCTTCGGGTAGAAAAAAGCGTGAAGTTATGTTATCATTTGATTCGTTTCTAAGATTAGTGATTTTATATAAACAAATCACGTACTGTCTAATAAAATCTATTTAAATTTTACAATATTCGATTTTATACGAATCAAATAGTGATAATTAATTACTTATCGAAAACTAGCTGACCCGGCGAACTTAGCTCCGCATCAAAAGTATTTTTTACAGCGTTTACAATTAAAGTGCTAAATCTCGATTATCATTACTTTTAATTTACTACATTATACAGGACTGATTCATATTATTATAAACCACCCTGTGGACACCCTCTATCTATATTTTGAATTCGTATATTATTTTGTACTTGATGTGTGTGGTTCGTATTTATTTTTATAAACTTGGCAATATTTTTTTGTATAATGCATGCATAAAGTGCAGACATGGCCATAGTAGAAAAGGAATAGTATGACTAAAGCCCGAATACTGAACCGCAACTCAAATACATAAGCGCTACTTAAGCGTTTAAGTAGCTGTCACATTGGACAGAATACGTGAAATTTGAGCAGTAAGTAGCACTTTATTGATTGTCAGATTTGAGTGGCGGTTCAGTATTCGGGCGTACCGCCGTAGTCTCGTAAATAATCCTCCGGTTTTCTACCACTGTTATACATACATACAAAATTAAATAACTTCACGCCAAGTCAGAGAAGTCAGCTAGGCATAGAAGACAAAGCGCCATAAGGCACGATTCTTAAGCACCTCACTCGCTTCTTTCAGTTTCATAACTTTTGTCATACACGCTCGTCTATTTTTAAAGCTCCTGACATCACCTTCCTCAAGGATTTGTTCTGTTTGGTCATGGAAAGTTTGTCATCGCCGTTCTTGACTCCTACATCCATTTGCTTTTGAATATCTGCTTAGTCAATCTTGCATCATCATTTCTTTCTACATGTCCCTTTCTTACTTTTACACCGACACTCTTTCAATCCAACTTCCTTCCGTACAACTTTGTTTTCGACGTTTATGCTAATGTAACTAATTTGTCCATATCTAGTACAAACGATGAAAACTGATGATTGGACAATAATGTCCAGTAGACCTTGACCTCAATGTTCAGTAGACACGTTTTTCTTTACATTTTATATTATATAATTGGATGACTGTATTTGTGTAGTCCGAGGTGAGATGACAGGGAAGCAGGACCTTAGCTGTGTAACACGGAAATAAATAGGTGCAAAATATGTATATTCATTACTTTAAACTACCTACATAGTAGCCATGGGAGCGGAGCTAGCGCCATTAATGTCATAGAATTGGTGGAAATTCTTTGCTTCTGAATTGGTTATTTATTTATTTATTGGAATTAAATAGGTTTTCAAATCAAATAAATTAATAATATAATTGTAAATTAACTATATATTATTACTATTTGATGCACATACGACGCTGTTACTTTGGGGCTGTTCAAATATTACGGAAGCACCATAGGGGGGCGGAGGGGGCTTGCGTTGCTTATTTTGGATGACATGGGGGGTGGGGGGGACCAGATGATGATTACGTCATCAGTAGTTATTAAATTTTCCAAAAATGCCCTTGGACCAATCTTGTAGATGATCTCTTGAGTTTTTTTTGTAAATAGTTGTAATAAATCTGCTTACGTAATACTTGAACGGGCCCTTTACTACGAGGTACAACTTGTACTTAGACGTATTAACAAGTTTATTGTTAAGCATAAACTCAGCAATATTAATCATTTAATCATTTTATTAAAATAATACATACAGTAGACCGAATGTTAATGACCAACAGCTTTTATGAATTATTTAATCCACTTTTATTAGTAACATTATAATGTTCACTTTACACTGAAATTAAAATGATGGTGACGAGGTGTGGTGCCCGAATAATTTACTCAATTAATCTAAGTGTTACAATAACATAACAAAATTTCACGTCTTTTTCTACCCGAAGGTGTGTAGGCAGTGGCTGTTAGGCCTCGACTTGCCGTTTTGTTTAAGTCCCAAGTGGAATAGGTGGCGAACCTATTGCCATACCCCGTACAAAGTTTTTAGCCATCGATATTTATCACACATACTATATTAAATATTACATTAACAAAATAAAAATAATAAAAAATATATTGCAGCTAATATTTCCTCTAAACATCGAGCGGAAAATTAAATTCGAATGCTGTAAGCTAAAGATACAGCTTGGTTGTATTGCGTGTGTGATGATAATAACAAAGCTGGATATAGTTTATCTTATGGAACCGCCAGATTACTTGATATCCCCCGTAATCAAGTTCAAATATTAATTTAAGTTTCCACAGATAAGATATAGTTTAAGAGATATGTGTGTATTTGGGGGGGTTTAGTAATGTAAGGGTTTTAGTAACGTCACATGTTACGATTCGTATCTGATAAATGTTTTATCTTCTGCACAAAGCATACAGGATTATCTCGAGCAACGTGCTCAGAATAGTTATGAAAATATATAAAAAAATGAAATATTACAAAACTGATATTTGGTACAATGATGATATTTGGCAAAATACACGTACACGACACAGACGTGGAAGCATGATGAGATGTATGACTGTGGATGAGGCGAAAGAAGTGTGTCAGGATCGTAGCTTGTGGAAAGCCAAACTCTCTGCCTACCCCTATGGAATACGGGGGTAAATTTATGTATGTATG
>LR990107.1:32500-57500 GCA_905147225.2 Euproctis similis | reverse complement strand
GCAGTGATGTTGGGGTTCGACTCACCGACCTTCTGGAGGGCCGCTTCCAGGTGCTCCGCACTGTCGAACTCCACGCGGATCTTGGCGTTGGAGATGAAGTGGACGCCAGCTGGAGTGAATTTGGTGTCCCGGAAGGACACTGCTGTCCTCCAGGATGACAGGGTGTCAGCAGAGGTGGCACCCGGCTTTTTCGACGCGATGATTAGAGATGGTTTGGAGACAAGTGGGGTTGGGGTCATCAGTCTTTGTTGTTGTTGTTGTTTACCAGGGCCGGGTGAAGACATTCGGGCAGCTTGAGCATATGAGAATCCGGTGGGCGAAAGATGCTGAAGGCTTGAAGTATTAGTGAGAAGTTCCTTTTTGAACGAGACCATTTCCTGACGGACGGCGCTGATGATCTCATTCTTTAGGTCGCAGGCTGGTGTAGAAGTAGTCGGAGAGCCGGATTCGCCAGTCGCGTTCAGAAAATTTGGAAGTGAGTTGATGCTTTTGGATATCTCTGCAGCTGCTTCTTTGATTAGTTTCTTGTTGACTGCAGTCACGCTTCGGCCATCATTTATTGTCTTTATAATAAAATCCGAAAGTTTTTGGATGGTGTTTTGTAAAGATGTTGAGTCTTTTGCTTCCGCTGCGGTGCACGGCAGAGAGGGGGGGGGGGGGGGGGGTGGTGCTCCACCATCCCCTCTTTGATCCCCCATGTTGAAATCTACCAGGGCTCACTTGTGTAAAAAGTTATCAGTTGAAGAAGGTAAAAATTCGGGAAAATGGGAGATTTGTTGGTGTGGTTTGGTAGGTTGACCAAACAATCGCTTCAGATCAGACTGAATGAAAATTCGCTCAGAATTGCGCTACGACGCGTACTTTCCGAGATAATTGAGAAACCAAGTTATTCGGTGATGGCGAAAATTACCATTTTGAAGAAAAAATTCAATAAATAAAAAACTATTGATGAGAAAAATTCCAAAATTGGTGTCTCCAGTTCTGGATAGTTATACTGTAAGATAATGTAAAAAAAACAAGAAGTCTTCCTGAGAAATTTTTCAGGAGGGGTAAGAGCGTTTTTGAAATTTTGGTACACACCTGAAAATAGCGTTGGTTTATGTGAAGAAGATGCTGTAGGGGGGCGTGTGATATATCGTTGGAATCAGCACGCCGAGGCGGTTCGAATGACACCTACAACATGCTCCTAGGATGAAAGATGAGGGAGCACGTGGCGGGAAGGAAAATTACCTTATATGATTGAAAAATTATTATCTTAAAAACTATGAGCGGGAAAAATCTGAAACTTGGAAGGTATGTGCACTGATATATGTGAAATAAAATAAAGTAATAAAAAAGGTAGGTTATCGCTTTGGATTTTTAGATATAGAGCTTTCAATGTGAAAGTAAATGGAAAAAATAAATGTTTTTTAAAAAATGTCCAATAACTTCCAAAGTATGTATCACACAATGTTGGTTGATGTTTCCCTGTAAAGGGCTTTTTAACGCGGTTCTAACGAAGTATTACGTTTGGTTGTGGCTATTGTATTTAAGAAGTTAGTCACCACGTGGTTTTTTGAAAATTGTCTGTAAATCACTAAATAATTGTCCGATAGCGTTCAAATTTGGTAGATAGATGGAGAGTCATAAATAAAACAGAATCACAATAGCCGATACACGACGGCCCGCTTAAAATCAAAAGTTTTTGACCAAAAACTGAAAATTTTTTGGGTAAGACTAACCTCAAAATAAGTTTTTGTTCAGAAAAAATCCACAATTTTGGGTGTATCGCTGCACAATTTAGCACACACTTAGATATCACTGAGAAACATATGTAAGCACTTTTTAAAGTTCAAAAATCGCGAAAAAGACCAATTTTTAGAATTTTTGAGCGCGGAGCGGCCTAATTCGTGGCGCTCTGGGTGGCGGTCGAGCGCAGACTTGGTTAGGTTAGGTTAGGTTAGGTTAGGTTAGGTTAGGTTAGGTTAGGTTAGGTTAGGTTAGGTTAGGTTAGGTTAGGTTAGGTTAGGTTAGGTTAGGTTAGGTTAGGTTAGGTTAGGTTAGGTTAGGTTAGGTTAGGTTAGGTTAGGTTAGGTTAGGTTAGGTTAGGTTAGGTTAGGTTTTTTTTTTTGAAATAAAACTAGTAGAGAGTGCTACCAACAGTAGCGCTAATGGTATACGCTTTCTGTTGGAGCAGTTGTGTTAGTATTATTTGTATTTTGGTTAGTTTTTAAAATATATTTTAGAGCATATTGGGGAGTTAGAAAATTTTAAAATTACTTTGTTGTAGAATAAGAAGTATGAAGCAGAGACAGGCATCAAAATTAAATGAGAAAATAGTAGTTAAAGGAAGCTAAGATTACGAATGTTAAGCTAGAGAATGAGAATAAGGTAAAGGAAATTATGCCTAAAATGTAAAGAAAATATGTGCAGAATGAACTTATAACTAAATTAGATCTAAGACTTATAGCTATGACATAATATAGTAGTTGCAATGATTGCAATGAAAACAATGGTGGTGATGATGATGATGAGTAAACTTATAGCTAGATCTTATTTTTTTTTTTTTTTTTTTTTTTTTTTTATTTTTTTTTTTTTTTTTTTTTTTTTTTTTTTTTTTTTTTTTTTTTTTTTTTTATTTTTTTTTTTTTTTTTGTGAGATATTAGTGTTGATATGTATGCAGAATGAACTTATAACTAGATTAAATCTTAAGACCTATGGCTATGACATGCAAATAAGTAAACAGAGTATGACATGCAAATAAGTAAACAGAGTAAGTAAACTTATAGCTAGGTGTTACAGCAATATGTAATATTTTATATAGTAAGTATCATCAAAATAAGTATGACATAGTACTAACAGTAGTAGTATGGTGGTAATAACAAATCATCAAGATAAGTATGACATAGTATGGTGGTAATAACAAATCATCAAAATAAGTAAACAGAGTAAGTAAACTTATAGCTAGGTATTAATACAATAAGTAATATTTTATATAGTAAGTATATGAATGGAGAATTAATATATATATTATGTATATAATTTAATTATGTTAAGTATATAGCTTGTTTAAATATATATATAGTGTGTGTATGGATATGTAAATAGGTGGATAGGTATATGTGAATGGTAATAGGTATTTCTGCTGCGACCGAGATTTATTTGAATGGAGTTGGAAAGGTTGGGTGAAGATGGAGCGTGGGAGGGGGTAGCAGAAGAGTGATGGTTGCTATCAGGATAACTATTTGGATCCATAATCGATACGGAAGCGGATGCGTGCAGCCATATGGATTTTTCTCGGGCAGTAGTCGGATGTGGCGCTGTGGGAGAGTGAGGGAGTGTTGTCAGTGCCGGCGTTCCCGTTGTGTTTTGTCTGGTGGGCTTTACAGTTGAAGCAGCAGGATTTGTTTAAGTCTTTCTGAACCGGGCAGTCTT
This sequence comes from Euproctis similis, assembly GCA_905147225.2. Lineage (NCBI taxonomy): Eukaryota > Metazoa > Arthropoda > Insecta > Lepidoptera > Erebidae > Euproctis > Euproctis similis. Next base: position 54,085 of record LR990107.1, on the reverse strand, counting down.
TAAATAGATGTCCAGATTCAGCGCAGTGTGAGCATCTGGTGGTGTCTGATTTACAAAAGTTTTTGGTGTGTCCAAATTCGAGACATTTGTAACACTGGAGTAAGGGGGTGAATTCCTCGACATGAACTCGCTGATGATCAATGTTGATTTTTTGTAAGTGTATGATGTTTTTAAAGAGATAAGGCGAGCAGACAAATACGGCGTTGTATAAGAGTTTGTTTTTATTAGGTCTTTTAAATTTGAATTGTATATCTTCGTCGCTTTTAATGTGGTCGGAAATGAGGGAGTTCTGTTTTATTATGATGTTTTGCAGTTCATCTGGGGAGGTGTCGGAATTCACCCCCTTAACAATAAACATTGGTTTTAATTTTCTTGAGACTTCAGCAGTGATGTTGGGGTTCGACTCACCGACCTTCTGGAGGGCCGCTTCCAGGTGCTCCGCACTGTCGAACTCCACGCGGATCTTGGCGTTGGAGATGAAGTGGACGCCAGCTGGAGTGAATTTGGTGTCCCGGAAGGACACTGCTGTCCTCCAGGATGACAGGGTGTCAGCAGAGGTGGCACCCGGCTTTTTCGACGCGATGATTAGAGATGGTTTGGAGACAAGTGGGGTTGGGGTCATCAGTCTTTGTTGTTGTTGTTGTTTACCAGGGCCGGGTGAAGACATTCGGGCAGCTTGAGCATAAGAGAATCCGGTGGGCGAAAGATGCTGAAGGCTTGAAGTATTAGTGAGAAGTTCCTTTTTGAACGAGACCATTTCCTGACGGACGGCGCTGATGATCTCATTCTTTAGGTCGCAGGCTGGTGTAGAAGTAGTCGGAGAGCCGGATTCGCCAGTCGCGTTCAGAAAATTTGGAAGTGAGTTGATGCTTTTGGATATCTCTGCAGCTGCTTCTTTGATTAGTTTCTTGTTGACTGCAGTCACGCTTCGGCCATCATTTATTGTCTTTATAATAAAATCCGAAAGTTTTTGGATGGTGTTTTGTAAAGATGTTGAGTCTTTTGCTTCCGCTGCGGTGCACGGCAGAGAGGGGGGGAGGGTGGGGGGTGGTGCTCCACCATCCCCTCTTTGATCCCCCATGTTGAAATCTACCAGGGCTCACTTGTGTAAAAAGTTATCAGTTGAAGAAGGTAAAAATTCGGGAAAATGGGAGATTTGTTGGTGTGGTTTGGTAGGTTGACCAAACAATCGCTTCAGATCAGACTGAATGAAAATTCGCTCAGAATTGCGCTACGACGCGTACTTTCCGAGATAATTGAGAAACCAAGTTATTCGGTGATGGCGAAAATTACCATTTTGAAGAAAAAATTCAATAAATAAAAAACTATTGATGAGAAAAATTCCAAAGTTGGTGTCTCCAGTTCTGGATAGTTATACTGTAAGATAATGTAAAAAAAACAAGAAGTCTTCCTGAGAAATTTTTCAGGAGGGGTAAGAGCGTTTTTGAAATTTTGGTACACACCTGAAAATAGCGTTGGTTTATGTGAAGAAGATGCTGTAGGGGGGCGTGTGATATATCGTTGGAATCAGCACGCCGAGGCGGTTCGAATGACACCTACAACATGCTCCTAGGATGAAAGATGAGGGAGCACGTGGCGGGAAGGAAAATTACCTTATATGATTGAAAAATTATTATCTTAAAAACTATGAGCGGGAAAAATCTGAAACTTGGTAGGTATGTGCACTGATATATGTGAAATAAAATAAAGTAATAAAAAAGGTAGGTTATCGCTTTGGATTTTTAGATATAGAGCTTTCAATGTGAAAGTAAATGGAAAAAATAAATGTTTTTTAAAAAATGTCCAATAACTTCCAAAGTATGTATCACACAATGTTGGTTGATGTTTCCCTGTAAAGGGCTTTTTAACGCGGTTCTAACGAAGTATTACGTTTGGTTGTGGCTATTGTATTTAAGAAGTTAGTCACCACGTGGTTTTTTGAAAATTGTCTGTAAATCACTAAATAATTGTCCGATAGCGTTCAAATTTGGTAGATAGATGGAGAGTCATAAATAAAACAGAATCACAATAGCCGATACACGACGGCCCGCTTAAAATCAAAAGTTTTTGACCAAAAACTGAAAATTTTTTGGGTAAGACTAACCTCAAAATAAGTTTTTGTTCAGAAAAAATCCACAATTTTGGGTGTATCGCTGCACAATTTAGCACACACTTAGATATCACTGAGAAACATATGTAAGCACTTTTTAAAGTTCAAAAATCGCGAAAAAGACCAATTTTTAGAATTTTTGAACGCGGAGCGGCCTAATTCGTGGCGCTCTGGGTGGCGGTCGAGCGCAGACTGGTTAGGTTAGGTTAGGTTAGGTTAGGTTAGGTTAGGTTAGGTTAGGTTAGGTTAGGTTAGGTTAGGTTAGGTTAGGTTAGGTTAGGTTAGGTTAGGTTAGGTTAGGTTAGGTTAGGTTAGGTTAGGTTAGGTTAGGTTTTTTTTTTGAAATAAAACTAGTAGAGAGTGCTGCCAACAGTAGCGCTAATGGTGTACGCTTTCTGTTGGAGCAGTTGTGTTAATATTATTTGTATTTTGGTTAGTTTTTAAAATATATTTTAGAGCATATTGGGGAGTTAGAAAATTTTAAAATTACTTTGTTGTAGAATAAGAAGTATGAAGCAGAGACAGGCATCAAAATTAAATGAGAAAATAGTAGTTAAAGGAAGCTAAGATTACGAATGTTAAGCTAGAGAATGAGAATGAGGTAAAGGAAATTATGCCTAAAATGTAAAGAAAATATGTGCAGAATGAACTTATAACTAAATTAGATCTAAGACTTATAGCTATGACATAATATAGTAGTTGCAATGATTGCAATGAAAACAATGGTGGTGATGATGAGTAAACTTATAGCTAGATCTTATTTTTTTTTTTTTTTTTTTTTTTTTTTTTTTTTTTTTTTTTTTTTTTTTTTTTTTGAGATATTAGTGTTAATATGTATGCAGAATGAACTTATAACTAGATAAAATCTAAGACTTATGGCTATGACATAGTATAGTAGTTATAATAAATCAAATGGAGCTATGATTGCAATGGAAACAATGGTGGTTATGATGAGTAAACTTATAGCTGGATCTTACAGCAATTTTTTTTTTTTTTTTTTTTTTTTTTTTTTTGTGAGATATTAGTGTTGATATGTATGCAGAATGAACTTATAACTAGATTAAATCTTAAGACCTATGGCTATGACATGCAAATAAGTAAACAGAGTATGACATGCAAATAAGTAAACAGAGTAAGTAAACTTATAGCTAGGTGTTACAGCAATATGTAATATTTTATATAGTAAGTATCATCAAAATAAGTATGACATAGTACTAACAGTAGTAGTATGGTGGTAATAACAAATCATCAAGATAAGTATGACATAGTATGGTGGTAATAACAAATCATCAAAATAAGTAAACAGAGTAAGTAAACTTATAGCTAGGTATTAATACAATAAGTAATATTTTATATAGTAAGTATATGAATGGAGAATTAATATATATATTATGTATATAATTTAATTATGTTAAGTATATAGCTTGTTTAAATATATATATAGTGTGTGTATGGATATGTAAATAGGTGGATAGGTATATGTGAATGGTAATAGGTATTTCTGCTGCGACCGAGATTTATTTGAATGGAGTTGGAAAGGTTGGGTGAAGATGGAGCGTGGGAGGGGGTAGCAGAAGAGTGATGGTTGCTATCAGGATAACTATTTGGATCCATAATCGATACGGAAGCGGATGCGTGCAGCCATATGGATTTTTCTCGGGCAGTAGTCGGATGTGGCGCTGTGGGAGAGTGAGGGAGTGTTGTCAGTGCCGGCGTTCCCGTTGTGTTTTGTCTGGTGGGCTTTACAGTTGAAGCAGCAGGATTTGTTTAAGTCTTTCTGAACCGGGCAGTCTTTAAATAGATGTCCAGATTCAGCGCAGTGTGAGCATCTGGTGGTGTCTGATTTACAAAAGTTTTTGGTGTGTCCAAATTCGAGACATTTGTAACACTGGAGTAAGGGGGTGAATTCCTCGACATGAACTCGCTGATGATCAATGTTGATTTTTTGTAAGTGTATGATGTTTTTAAAGAGATAAGGCGAGCAGACAAATACGGCGTTGTATAAGAGTTTGTTTTTATTAGGTCTTTTAAATTTGAATTGTATATCTTCGTCGCTTTTAATGTGGTCGGAAATGAGGGAGTTCTGTTTTATTATGATGTTTTGCAGTTCATCTGGGGAGGTGTCGGAATTCACCCCCTTAACAATAAACATTGGTTTTAATTTTCTTGAGACTTCAGCAGTGATGTTGGGGTTCGACTCACCGACCTTCTGGAGGGCCGCTTCCAGGTGCTCAGCACTGTCGAACTCCACGCGGATCTTGGCGTTGGAGATGAAGTGGACGCCAGCTGGAGTGAATTTGGTGTCCCGGAAGGACACTGCTGTCCTCCAGGATGACAGGGTGTCAGCAGAGGTGGCACCCGGCTTTTTCGACGCGATGATTAGAGATGGTTTGGAGACAAGTGGGGTTGGGGTCATCAGTCTTTGTTGTTGTTGTTGTTTACCAGGGCCGGGTGAAGACATTCGGGCAGCTTGAGCATAAGAGAATTCGGTGGGCGAAAGATGCTGAAGGCTTGAAGTATTAGTGAGAAGTTCCTTTTTGAACGAGACCATTTCCTGACGGACGGCGCTGATGATCTCATTCTTTAGGTCGCAGGCTGGTGTAGAAGTAGTCGGAGAGCCGGATTCGCCAGTCGCGTTCAGAAAATTTGGAAGTGAGTTGATGCTTTTGGATATCTCTGCAGCTGCTTCTTTGATTAGTTTCTTGTTGACTGCAGTCACGCTTCGGCCATCATTTATTGTCTTTATAATAAAATCCGAAAGTTTTTGGATGGTGTTTTGTAAAGATGTTGAGTCTTTTGCTTCCGCTGCGGTGCACGGCAGAGAGGGGGGGAGGGTGGGGGGTGGTGCTCCACCAATCCCTCTTTGATCCCCCATGTTGAAATCTACCAGGGCTCACTTGTGTAAAAAGTTATCAGTTGAAGAAGGTAAAAATTCGGGAAAATGGGAGATTTGTTGGTGTGGTTTGGTAGGTTGACCAAACAATCGCTTCAGATCAGACTGAATGAAAATTCGCTCAGAATTGCGCTACGACGCGTACTTTCCGAGATAATTGAGAAACCAAGTTATTCGGTGATGGCGAAAATTACCATTTTGAAGAAAAAATTCAATAAATAAAAAACTATTGATGAGAAAAATTCCAAAATTGGTGTCTCCAGTTCTGGATAGTTATACTGTAAGATAATGTAAAGAAATCAAAAAGTCTTCCTGAGAAATTTTTCAGGAGGGGTAAGAGCGTTTTTGAAATTTTGGTACACACCTGAAAATAGCGTTGGTTTATGTGAAGAAGATGCTGTAGGGGGGCGTGTGATATATCGTTGGAATCAGCACGCCGAGGCGGTTCGAATGACACCTACAACATGCTCCTAGGATGAAAGATGAGGGAGCACGTGGCGGGAAGGAAAATTACCTTATATGATTGAAAAATTATTATCTTAAAAACTATGAGCGGGAAAAATCTGAAACTTGGTAGGTATGTGCACTGATATATGTGAAATAAAATAAAGTAATAAAAAAGGTAGGTTATCGCTTTGGATTTTTAGATATAGAGCTTTCAATGTGAAAGTAAATGGAAAAAATAAATGTTTTTTAAAAAATGTCCAATAACTTCCAAAGTATGTATCACACAATGTTGGTTGATGTTTCCCTGTAAAGGGCTTTTTAACGCGGTTCTAACGAAGTATTACGTTTGGTTGTGGCTATTATATTTAAGAAGTTAGTCACCACGTGGTTTTTTGAAAATTGTCTGTAAATCACTAAATAATTGTCCGATAGCGTTCAAATTTGGTAGATAGATGGAGAGTCATAAATAAAACAGAATCACAATAGCCGATACACGACGGCCCGCTTAAAATCAAAAGTTTTTGACCAAAAACTGAAAATTTTTTGGGTAAGACTAACCTCAAAATAAGTTTTTGTTCAGAAAAAATCCACAATTTTGGGTGTATCGCTGCACAATTTAGCACACACTTAGATATCACTGAGAAACATATGTAAGCACTTTTTAAAGTTCAAAAATCGCGAAAAAGACCAATTTTTAGAATTTTTGAACGCGGAGCGGCCTAATTCGTGGCGCTCTGTGTGGCGGTCGAGCGCAGACTATGGTTAGGTTAGGTTAGGTTAGGTTAGGTTAGGTTAGGTTAGGTTAGGTTAGGTTAGGTTAGGTTAGGTTAGGTTAGGTTAGGTTAGGTTAGGTTAGGTTAGGTTAGGTTAGGTTAGGTTAGGTTAGGTTAGGTTAGGTTAGGTTTTTTTTTTTGAAATAAAACTAGTAGAGAGTGCTACCAACAGTAGCGCTAATGGTTTACGCTTTCTGTTGGAGCAGTTGTGTTAATATTATTTGTATTTTGGTTAGTTTTTAAAATATATTTTAGAGCATATTGGGGAGTTAGAAAATTTTAAAATTACTTTGTTGTAGAATAAGAAGTATGAAGCAGAGACAGGCATCAAAATTAAATGAGAAAATAGTAGTTAAAGGAAGCTAAGATTACGAATGTTAAGCTAGAGAATGAGAATAAGGTAAAGGAAATTATGCCTAATATGTAAAGAAAATATGTGCAGAATGAACTTATAACTAAATTAGATCTAAGACTTATAGCTATGACATAATATAGTAGTTGCTATGATTGCAATAAAGACAATGGTGGTGATGATGAGTAAACTTATAGCTAGATCTTTTTTTTTTTTTTTTTTTTTTTTTTTTTTTTTTTTTTTTTTTTTATTAAATTTATATACTATATATTTATATTATTTATTATTATATATTTTTATATATATATATATATATATATATTTTTTTTTTTTTTTTTTTTTTTTTTTTTTTTTTTTTTTTTTTTTTTTTTTTTTTTTAAATTTAATGTGAATGCAGGATGATCTTATAGTAACAGTAGTAGTATGGTGGTGATAACAAATCATCAGGATAAGTATGACATAGTATGGTGGTAATAACAAATCGTTAAAATAAGTAAACAGAGTAAGTAAACTTATAGCTAGGTATTAATACAATAAGTAATAATTTATATAGTAAGTATCGTCAAAATGAGTATGACATAGTACTGACAGTAGTAGTATGGTGGTAATAACACATCATCAAGATAAGTATGACATAGTATGGTGGTAATAACAAATCATCAAAATAAGTAAACAGAGTAAGTAAACTTATAGCTAGGTATTAATACGATAAGTAATATTTTATCTGTGCATTTTAAGTTTAAGTGTACTAGTAATTTTAGCGTATACGTATGAATGGAGAATTAATATATATATTATGTATATAATTTAATTATGTTAAGTATATAGCTTGTTTAAATATATATATAGTGTGTGTATGGATATGTAAATAGGTGGATAGATATATGTGAATGGATGTCTATTAGGTTTTAAGGTTTAGAGGAGACGTAGATAATTGTTATTTATTTCAGTATGGAGGTCGAACCCGCGTTCGGCTTGCAAGGTGCGTACGTGCAAGCTCTGCGCCTTGAGGGGTGCGCAGGGAGGTTGTTAGTATTATATAGTGCATTTGTCTGTACATAATTAGTTAAAGAAATTATGTTAAAAATAACAATAAGTAAACGAAACATTGTAGAGATTCCAGTGAGATATGGTGGTGGTGAAGAGTTTTAGGTATTGTTGAAGAACTTAAGATCATTAACTATAGTGGTAAGATGGGTAAGAAAGATGGAGAGGCTACAATTTTTTTCCGTCATCTTCGTAATTAGTGCAGGGTCGTCGGGTGGAATCCTATCATGGTCGAGGGCGATGAAGAGGTCAGTACGAGTCGGTGAGTATCGGGGGCAGTCGAATAGTAAGTGATTAAAGGTTTGTGAAACGGTGGAGTCGCAAGGGCATAGGTCGTTGTCGGTGATGTGGAAGCGGTGAAGATACGATTTATGATATGCATGATTGGTGAGAAATTGGGTGACGGCGAAGGTGAGTTTACAGGCAGAGGTGAATTTTTGAATATCTAGGAAAGTTGGAAGGAGTTTTTTAGTGTGTATAGAGCCGGGAGAGTTTTCATAATAGTTTTGAGAGGCGATAGTGAGTTGTTTACGGATGTTGGATTTGATGTGGGAAATGGGGGCATGGGTATAGTCGGGTTGTTTGCGGAGAGAGGCGGCGGATTTGGCAGCAATGTCGGCCATATCATTACCAGGTATGTCAGTGTGGGCTCTGACCCATGCAAAGCGAGCGGTGAGGTTGTGGGATCTGGCAGAGTGGAGGGAGTGGAAGATGCGGACAGCTAATGGATTATGGCTGTAGGGGTTGGAAAGTTCCATGAGGGCGGATTGACTGTCGGAGAAGATATATATGGAGTGAATGTCAGTGTATTTGGGTTGTGTGTGTGAGTGTAAGAACCAATTAATAGCCCCGTCGATCGCGAGCATTTCTGCTTGGAAGACGGAGCATGTTGGGTGTAATTTGAATTTTTTTATTGTGTAGTCGCCATGCGGGTCGATGGCCACAAAGGCGGCACCAACGACATTATCATGGCGGCTGCCGTCGGTGAAGATGCGTATGGTGTTGTGTGTGGGGAGGGGGAATTGTTGATATTCTAGTAGTGAGTGGATTTCAGTGTAGGATATAGGTACTCTGAGGGAGGGGTGGAGTAGTGCGGAGGGGAGGGCTGGTTTTTCTATAGGGATGTCGGAAGGGAGGAAATTCGAGTGGCCGAGAAGTTTGGTGCTTTCTAATTGGGAAACAGCTTTGATTTTATCCGTAAGGGGGATTAGTCGGGCTAAGGAGATGGAGGTGACTGTGCTGCAAGTGCGAAATCCATGAATGATTTTGATGGCGAATAAACGTTGGAGGGAGAGGAATTTTTTATTAATGTATTTGTAACGGAGGGCACTAGACCAGATGCAAGATGCGTAGGTGATTATGGGAGTGATGACTTGCTCGTATATAGTTCTAATGTTGTCGGAGTGGATGCCCCAGGTAGGTCGGGTGAACAGAAGGAGTTTATGGAGGAGTTTTTTTGATTTTTCTATGGTGTAAAGTGCGTGACTGGTGAATTTGAGTTTGTTGTCGATGATAATGCCTAGGTATTTGAATTCATCACAGTAGGTAAGGGTGGTGTTGTCCATGATGATAGAGAGGGTGGAAGCTTTGCTAGTAAATGCAGTGAGTTTGGTTTTATCAGGCCCAAAGTGCAATTTAACACTTTGACCCCATTTGCTGATGCGGTCGAGTGCGGTGTTGGTGGTGTGTTGAAGTGTGGACAGAGAAGAAGAGTGAATAATGAGAAGGATGTCGTCAGCATAAGCCTGTATGTGGCAGTTGGGGGGGAGGTCGAGGTCGAGGAGTTCGTCAATGATGAGGTTCCACATAGTGGGCCCACATACGGAGCCCTGTATGCATCCCCGAGTCATGGTTCTGGTCATATTGCAGTCCGAGAAATTAAGTTCTATGGTTCGATCAGTGAGATAATTGTTTAATATGTGGTAAATATTTTGGGGGCAGTTATAGTGACGGAGTCTGTGGAGTATGGCCGGCCACCACGCATTGTCAAAGGCAGCCTTGATGTCAAGGGAAAGGGCAATGACATGTTCGCCAAGGGTTTTTTTGGAGCGGATGAAGTTGAGGGCAGTGGAGATGGCTTGGGTGGTAGATATTTGTTGCTTGAATCCGAACTGGCGAGAGTTACTTAGATGGTGGGAGCTAAGGTGGTAAGTCAGTCGATCAATAATGAGTTTTTCAAAAAGTTTTCCAAAGACATTAATGAGACCTATTGGGCGAAAAGAGGAGAAAGAGGAGTGGTCGGTTTTGCCAGGTTTGGGTATGATTTTGATGACGGCGTGTTTCCAGGGGGTGGGGAAGAAGGAGAGCACAAGACATCTATTGTAGATTTTAGTAAGGTAGTCGGGGAATCGGGTTGCGAATTGGAGGCAGATGTCCGCTGTAAGGTGGTCGATTCCAGGGGCTTTTTTGGGGCTCATGTGTCTGAGGCCGTTTAAGACCTCAGTGGTAGTGAAAGGTGGTTCAGGGGGAGAGTCGATGGGTGTGGGGATTAGGGATCTAATAAGTTGTTGGGAGGGGGTAGAGTCAGGTGTGTCATGGGGGAAGAAGTTGTTGAGGAGGGCGTTTGTGGTGTCGTGGCTGTCAGTAGTGTAGGTGCCGTCGCTGAGGAGTAGGGTGGAAGGGGGGTTGGAGAGTGGTTTTGTTTTGATGATGCGATTGGTGACAGACCATACATTTTCTTTGGTTTGTCGGTTACAGAATTCCTTGAAATGCTGGGTGGAGGTGGAGCAGAATACGTCAGAGTATTCTCGTCGGGCTTGGTTTCGTGCAAGTATGAGGTCGTCTAGGGGAAGTCGTCGTCGTTTGTAACGGGATAGTTTGTGATGGATTTGAAGGACCTTCCGTTTGAGGGAATCGAGCTCGTCATTCCAAAAGGGAGGTTTTTTTGGTATGCCATGGGCACGGGGGAGTAGGCGGTCACAGGTGTGTTGGATGGCGTACGTGAAGTCAGAGACTAAAAGGTCAATTTCGTCAGTGTCAAGTTGCTCAATGTTCTCTATACGAGGGAGTTTGTCAGCGATCATGGAGGTGAATCTGTCGGAGTTTCTGTTCCAGTTATATGAGGTTGTGTTATATTTGAATGTGGTGAGTTTCTTGTCTTTAGTGAATTTAGTGTTGTGGAGTGAGGCATAGAAGGTGATGGCGTTGTGATCGGAGCTGGGGGTGATTTGAGGATTGACGGACCAGTTGCTTATATGAAGGGATGGGAGGTTGCTGATGAGGGTTAGGTCAATGATGGATTCACGAAGTCGGCCATGAGTGACTGTGTTGAAGGTGGGTGCGTTGCCGCTGTTGGAGATGACTAGGTTGTTGGCAAGTATGAAGTCCGCGATGAGTTCACCTCTGCGGTTGTTGGCGTGTGAGCCCCATAGGCTGTGCCATCCATTGAAGTCGCCGCAGATAATGGATGTGGGGTTATGGTGATGGTGAAGGAAACGTTGGAGAAGGTCAAGTGTGTTGTGGGTGTCTGTGCGAGGTTCTAGGTAGACGGATATAAGGAAAATATTACAGTTGGTGTGGGAGTCGGTGGATTGGACAATACACAGTTCAGGGGTGGAGTACTGGGATATGCCAAGGGTGGAGGAGGCGTCTTTATGAATAGCAATGGCTGCGCGAGAAGGGCGTTCGGTGGGAAATTGGTGTAGTGTGTAATCAGAGAGATCAAGTTTCATGCGATTGGTGTTGCCAGTGTACGGCTCGGTGATGAAGGCGTAATGGGGTTGTTGCTGGTTGAGAAAGACAGAGAGTTCATGGGCAGCGTTTCTGCTGCGACCGAGATTTATTTGAATGGAGTTGGAAAGGTTGGGTGAAGATGAAGCGTGGGAGGGGGTAGCAGAAGAGTGATGGTTGCTATCAGGATAACTATTTGGATCCATAATCGATACGGAGGCGGATGCGTGCAGCCATATGGATTTTTCTCGGGCAGGAGTCGGATGTGGCGCTGTGGGAGAGTGAGGGAGTGTTGTCAGTGCCGGCGTTCCCGTTGTGTTTTGTCTGGTGGGCTTTACAGTTGAAGCAGCAGGATTTGTTTAAGTCTTTCTGAACCGGGCAGTCTTTAAATAGATGTCCAGATTCAGCGCAGTGTGAGCATCTGGTGGTGTCTGATTTACAAAAGTTTTTGGTGTGTCCAAATTCGAGACATTTGTAACACTGGAGTAAGGGGGTGAATTCCTCGACATGAACTCGCTGATGATCAATGTTGATTTTTTGTAAGTGTATGATGTTTTTAAAGAGATAAGGCGAGCAGACAAATACGGCGTTGTATAAGAGTTTGTTTTTATTAGGTCTTTTAAATTTGAATTGTATATCTTCGTCGCTTTTAATGTGGTCGGAAATGAGGGAGTTCTGTTTTATTATGATGTTTTGCAGTTCATCTGGGGAGGTGTCGGAATTCACCCCCTTAACAATAAACATTGGTTTTAATTTTCTTGAGACTTCAGCAGTGATGTTGGGGTTCGACTCACCGACCTTCTGGAGGGCCGCTTCCAGGTGCTCCGCACTGTCGAACTCCACGCGGATCTTGGCGTTGGAGATGAAGTGGACGCCAGCTGGAGTGAATTTGGTGTCCCGGAAGGACACTGCTGTCCTCCAGGATGACAGGGTGTCAGCAGAGGTGGCACCCGGCTTTTTCGACGCGATGATTAGAGATGGTTTGGAGACAAGTGGGGTTGGGGTCATCAGTCTTTGTTGTTGTTGTTGTTTACCAGGGCCGGGTGAAGACATTCGGGCAGCTTGAGCATAAGAGAATCCGGTGGGCGAAAGATGCTGAAGGCTTGAAGTATTAGTGAGAAGTTCCTTTTTGAACGAGACCATTTCCTGACGGACGGCGCTGATGATCTCATTCTTTAGGTCGCAGGCTGGTGTAGAAGTAGTCGGAGAGCCGGATTCGCCAGTCGCGTTCAGAAAATTTGGAAGTGAGTTGATGCTTTTGGATATCTCTGCAGCTGCTTCTTTGATTAGTTTCTTGTTGACTGCAGTCACGCTTCGGCCATCATTTATTGTCTTTATAATAAAATCCGAAAGTTTTTGGATGGTGTTTTGTAAAGATGTTGAGTCTTTTGCTTCCGCTGCGGTGCACGGCAGAGAGGGGGGGAGGGTGGGGGGTGGTGCTCCACCATCCCCTCTTTGATCCCCCATGTTGAAATCTACCAGGGCTCACTTGTGTAAAAAGTTATCAGTTGAAGAAGGTAAAAATTCGGGAAAATGGGAGATTTGTTGGTGTGGTTTGGTAGGTTGACCAAACAATCGCTTCAGATCAAACTGAATGAAAATTCGCTCAGAATTGCGCTACGACGCGTACTTTCCGAGATAATTGAGAAACCAAGTTATTCGGTGATGGCGAAAATTACCATTTTGAAGAAAAAATTCAATAAATAAAAAACTATTGATGAGAAAAATTCCAAAATTGGTGTCTCCAGTTCTGGATAGTTATACTGTAAGATAATGTAAAAAAAACAAGAAGTCTTCCTGAGAAATTTTTCAGGAGGGGTAAGAGCGTTTTTGAAATTTTGGTACACACCTGAAAATAGCGTTGGTTTATGTGAAGAAGATGCTGTAGGGGGGCGTGTGATATATCGTTGGAATCAGCACGCCGAGGCGGTTCGAATGACACCTACAACATGCTCCTAGGATGAAAGATGAGGGAGCACGTGGCGGGAAGGAAAATTACCTTATATGATTGAAAAATTATTATCTTAAAAACTATGAGCGGGAAAAATCTGAAACTTGGTAGGTATGTGCACTGATATATGTGAAATAAAATAAAGTAATAAAAAAGGTAGGTTATCGCTTTGGATTTTTAGATATAGAGCTTTCAATGTGAAAGTAAATGGAAAAAATAAATGTTTTTTAAAAAAATGTCCAATAACTTCCAAAGTATGTATCACACAATGTTGGTTGATGTTTCCCTGTAAAGGGCTTTTTAACGCGGTTCCAACGAAATATTACGTTTGGTTGTGGCTATTGTATTTAAGAAGTTAGTCACCACGTGGTTTTTTGAAAATTGTCTGTAAATCACTAAATAATTGTCCGATAGCGTTCAAATTTGGTAGATAGATGGAGAGTCATAAATAAAACAGAATCACAATAGCCGATACACGACGGCCCGCTTAAAATCAAAAGTTTTTGACCAAAAACTGAAAATTTTTTGGGTAAGACTAACCTCAAAATAAGTTTTTGTTCAGAAAAAATCCACAATTTTGGGTGTATCGCTGCACAATTTAGCACACACTTAGATATCACTGAGAAACATATGTAAGCACTTTTTAAAGTTCAAAAATCGCGAAAAAGACCAATTTTTAGAATTTTTGAACGCGGAGCGGCCTAGTTCGTGGCGCTCTGGGTGGCGGTCGAGCGCAGACTGGTTAGGTTAGGTTAGGTTAGGTTAGGTTAGGTTAGGTTAGGTTAGGTTAGGTTAGGTTAGGTTAGGTTAGGTTAGGTTAGGTTAGGTTAGGTTAGGTTAGGTTAGGTTAGGTTAGGTTAGGTTAGGTTAGGTTAGGTTAGGTTAGGTTAGGTTAGGTTAGGTTAGGTTAGGTTAGGTTAGGTTAGGTTAGGTTAGGTTAGGTTAGGTTAGGTTAGGTTAGGTTAGGTTAGGTTAGGTTAGGTTAGGTTAGGTTAGGTTAGGTTAGGTTAGGTTAGGTTAGGTTAGGTTAGGTTTTTTTTTTTTTTTTGAAATAAAACTAGTAGAGAGTGCTACCAACAGTAGCGCTAATGGTTTACGCTTTCTGTTGGAGCAGTTGTGTTAATATTATTTGTATTTTGGTTAGTTTTTAAAATATATTTTAGAGCATATTGGGGAGTTAGAAAATTTTAAAATTACTTTGTTGTAGAATAAGAAGTATGAAGCAGAGACAGGCATCAAAATTAAATGAGAAAATAGTAGTTAAAGGAAGCTAAGATTACGAATGTTAAGCTAGAGAATGAGAATAAGGTAAAGGAAATTATGCCTAAAATGTAAAGAAAATATGTGCAGAATGAACTTATAACTAAATTAGATCTAAGACTTATAGCTATGACATAATATAGTAGTTGCAATGATTGCAATGAAAACAATGGTGGTGGTGATGAGTAAACTTATAGCTAGATCTTATTTTTTTTTTTTTTTTTTTTTTTTTTTTTTTTTTTTTGTTTTGAGATATTAGTGTTAATATGTATGCAGAATGAACTTATAACTAGATAAAATCTAAGACTTATGGCTATGACATAATATAGTAGTTATAATAAATCAAATGGAGCTATGATTGCAATGGAAACAATGGTGGTTATGATGAGTAAACTTATAGCTGGATCTTACAGCAATTTTTTTTTTTTTTTTTTTTTTTTTTTTTTTTTTTTTTGTGAGATATTAGTGTTGATATGTATGCAGAATGAACTTATAACTAGATTAAATCTTAAGACCTATGGCTATGACATGCAAATAAGTAAACAGAGTATGACATGCAAATAAGTAAACAGAGTAAGTAAACTTATAGCTAGGTGTTACAGCAATATGTAATATTTTATATAGTAAGTATCATCAAAATAAGTATGACATAGTACTAACAGTAGTAGTATGGTGGTAATAACAAATCATCAAGATAAGTATGACATAGTATGGTGGTAATGACAAATCATCAAAATAAGTAAACAGAGTAAGTAAACTTATAGCTAGGTATTAATACAATAAGTAATATTTTATATAGTAAGTATATGAATGGAGAATTAATATATATATTATGTATATAATTTAATTATGTTAAGTATATAGCTTGTTTAAATATATATATAGTGTGTGTATGGATATGTAAATAGGTGGATAGGTATATGTGAATGGTAATAGGTATTTCTGCTGCGACCGAGATTTATTTGAATGGAGTTGGAAAGGTTGGGTGAAGATGGAGCGTGGGAGGGGGTAGCAGAAGAGTGATGGTTGCTATCAGGATAACTATTTGGATCCATAATCGATACGGAAGCGGATGCGTGCAGCCATATGGATTTTTCTCGGGCAGTAGTCGGATGTGGCGCTGTGGGAGAGTGAGGGAGTGTTGTCAGTGCCGGCGTTCCCGTTGTGTTTTGTCTGGTGGGCTTTACAGTTGAAGCAGCAGGATTTGTTTAAGTCTTTCTGAACCGGGCAGTCTTTAAATAGATGTCCAGATTCAGCGCAGTGTGAGCATCTGGTGGTGTCTGATTTACAAAAGTTTTTGGTGTGTCCAAATTCGAGACATTTGTAACACTGGAGTAAGGGGGTGAATTCCTCGACATGAACTCGCTGATGATCAATGTTGATTTTTTGTAAGTGTATGATGTTTTTAAAGAGATAAGGCGAGCAGACAAATACGGCGTTGTATAAGAGTTTGTTTTTATTAGGTCTTTTAAATTTGAATTGTATATCTTCGTCGCTTTTAATGTGGTCGGAAATGAGGGAGTTCTGTTTTATTATGATGTTTTGCAGTTCATCTGGGGAGGTGTCGGAATTCACCCCCTTAACAATAAACATTGGTTTTAATTTTCTTGAGACTTCAGCAGTGATGTTGGGGTTCGACTCACCGACCTTCTGGAGGGCCGCTTCCAGGTGCTCCGCACTGTCGAACTCCACGCGGATCTTGGCGTTGGAGATGAAGTGGACGCCAGCTGGAGTGAATTTGGTGTCCCGGAAGGACACTGCTGTCCTCCAGGATGACAGGGTGTCAGCAGAGGTGGCACCCGGCTTTTTCGACGCGATGATTAGAGATGGTTTGGAGACAAGTGGGGTTGGGGTCATCAGTCTTTGTTGTTGTTGTTGTTTACCAGGGCCGGGTGAAGACATTCGGGCAGCTTGAGCATAAGAGAATCCGGTGGGCGAAAGATGCTGAAGGCTTGAAGTATTAGTGAGAAGTTCCTTTTTGAACGAGACCATTTCCTGACGGACGGCGCTGATGATCTCATTCTTTAGGTCGCAGGCTGGTGTAGAAGTAGTCGGAGAGCCGGATTCGCCAGTCGCGTTCAGAAAATTTGGAAGTGAGTTGATGCTTTTGGATATCTCTGCAGCTGCTTCTTTGATTAGTTTCTTGTTGACTGCAGTCACGCTTCGGCCATCATTTATTGTCTTTATAATAAAATCCGAAAGTTTTTGGATGGTGTTTTGTAAAGATGTTGAGTCTTTTGCTTCCGCTGCGGTGCACGGCAGAGAGGGGGGGAGGGTGGGGGGTGGTGCTCCACCATCCCCTCTTTGATCCCCCATGTTGAAATCTACCAGGGCTCACTTGTGTAAAAAGTTATCAGTTGAAGAAGGTAAAAATTCGGGAAAATGGGAGATTTGTTGGTGTGGTTTGGTAGGTTGACCAAACAATCGCTTCAGATCAAACTGAATGAAAATTCGCTCAGAATTGCGTTACGACGCGTACTTTCCGAGATAATTGAGAAACCAAGTTATTCGGTGATGGCGAAAATTACCATTTTGAAGAAAAAATTCAATAAATAAAAAACTATTGATGAGAAAAATTCCAAAATTGGTGTCTCCAGTTCTGGATAGTTATACTGTAAGATAATGTAAAAAAAACAAGAAGTCTTCCTGAGAAATTTTTCAGGAGGGGTAAGAGCGTTTTTGAAATTTTGGTACACACCTGAAAATAGCGTTGGTTTATGTGAAGAAGATGCTGTAGGGGGGCGTGTGATATATCGTTGGAATCAGCACGCCGAGGCGGTTCGAATGACACCTACAACATGCTCCTAGGATGAAAGATGAGGGAGCACGTGGCGGGAAGGAAAATTACCTTATATGATTGAAAAATTATTATCTTAAAAACTATGAGCGGGAAAAATCTGAAACTTGGTAGGTATGTGCACTGATATATGTGAAATAAAATAAAGTAATAAAAAAGGTAGGTTATCGCTTTGGATTTTTAGATATAGAGCTTTCAATGTGAAAGTAAATGGAAAAAATAAATGTTTTTTAAAAAATGTCCAATAACTTCCAAAGTATGTATCACACAATGTTGGTTGATGTTTCCCTGTAAAGGGCTTTTTAACGCGGTTCTAACGAAGTATTACGTTTGGTTGTGGCTATTGTATTTAAGAAGTTAGTCACCACGTGGTTTTTTGAAAATTGTCTGTAAATCACTAAATAATTGTCCGATAGCGTTCAAATTTGGTAGATAGATGGAGAGTCATAAATAAAACAGAATCACAATAGCCGATACACGACGGCCCGCTTAAAATCAAAAGTTTTTGACCAAAAACTGAAAATTTTTTGGGTAAGACTAACCTCAAAATAAGTTTTTGTTCAGAAAAAATCCACAATTTTGGGTGTATCGCTGCACAGTTTAGCACACACTTAGATATCACTGAGAAACATATGTAGACACTTTTTAAAGTTCAAAAATCGCGAAAAAGACCAATTTTTTGAATTTTTGAACGCGGAGCGGCCTAATTCGTGGCGCTCTGGGTGGCGGTCGAGCGCAGACTCGGTTAGGTTAGGTTAGGTTAGGTTAGGTTAGGTTAGGTTAGGTTAGGTTAGGTTAGGTTAGGTTAGGTTTTTTTTTTTGAAATAAAACTAGTAGAGAATGCTACCAACAGTAGCGCTAATGGTTTACGCTTTCTGTTGGAGCAGTTGTGTTAATATTATTTGTATTTTGGTTAGTTTTTAAAATATATTTTAGAGCATATTGGGGAGTTAGAAAATTTTAAAATTACTTTGTTGTAGAATAAGAAGTATGAAGCAGAGACAGGCATCAAAATTAAATGAGAAAATAGTAGTTAAAGGAAGCTAAGATTACGAATGTTAAGCTAGAGAATGAGAATAAGGTAAAGGAAATTATGCCTAAAATGTAAAGAAAATATGTGCAGAATGAACTTATAACTAAATTAGATCTAAGACTTATAGCTATGACATAATATAGTAGTTGCAATGATTGCAATGAAAACAATGGTGGTGATGATGAGTAAACTTATAGCTAGATCTTATTTTTTTTTTTTTTTTTTTTTTTTTTTTTTTTTTTTTTTTTTTTTTTTTTTTTTTTTGAGATATTAGTGTTAATATGTATGCAGAATGAACTTATAACTAGATAAAATCTAAGACTTATGGCTATGACATAATATAGTAGTTATAATAAATCAAATGGAGCTATGATTGCAATGGAAACAATGGTGGTTATGATGAGTAAACTTATAGCTGGATCTTACAGCAATTTTTTTTTTTTTTTTTTTTTTTTTTTTTTTTTTTTTTTTTTTTTTTTTTTTTTTTTTTTTTTTTTTTTTTGTGAGATATTAGTGTTGATATGTATGCAGAATGAACTTATAACTAGATTAAATCTTAAGACCTATGGCTATGACATGCAAATAAGTAAACAGAGTATGACATGCAAATAAGTAAACAGAGTAAGTAAACTTATAGCTAGGTGTTACAGCAATATGTAATATTTTATATAGTAAGTATCATCAAAATAAGTATGACATAGTACTAACAGTAGTAGTATGGTGGTAATAACAAATCATCAAGATAAGTATGACATAGTATGGTGGTAATAACAAATCATCAAAATAAGTAAACAGAGTAAGTAAACTTATAGCTAGGTATTAATACAATAAGTAATATTTTATATAGTAAGTATATGAATGGAGAATTAATATATATATTATGTATATAATTTAATTATGTTAAGTATATAGCTTGTTTAAATATATATATAGTGTGTGTATGGATATGTAAATAGGTGGATAGGTATATGTGAATGGTAATAGGTATTTCTGCTGCGACCGAGATTTATTTGAATGGAGTTGGAAAGGTTGGGTGAAGATGGAGCGTGGGAGGGGGTAGCAGAAGAGTGATGGTTGCTATCAGGATAACTATTTGGATCCATAATCGATACGGAAGCGGATGCGTGCAGCCATATGGATTTTTCTCGGGCAGTAGTCGGATGTGGCGCTGTGGGAGAGTGAGGGAGTGTTGTCAGTGCCGGCGTTCCCGTTGTGTTTTGTCTGGTGGGCTTTACAGTTGAAGCAGCAGGATTTGTTTAAGTCTTTCTGAACCGGGCAGTCTTTAAATAGATGTCCAGATTCAGCGCAGTGTGAGCATCTGGTGGTGTCTGATTTACAAAAGTTTTTGGTGTGTCCAAATTCGAGACATTTGTAACACTGGAGTAAGGGGGTGAATTCCTCGACATGAACTCGCTGATGATCAATGTTGATTTTTTGTAAGTGTATGATGTTTTTAAAGAGATAAGGCGAGCAGACAAATACGGCGTTGTATAAGAGTTTGTTTTTATTAGGTCTTTTAAATTTGAATTGTATATCTTCGTCGCTTTTAATGTGGTCGGAAATGAGGGAGTTCTGTTTTATTATGATGTTTTGCAGTTCATCTGGGGAGGTGTCGGAATTCACCCCCTTAACAATAAACATTGGTTTTAATTTTCTTGAGACTTCAGCAGTGATGTTGGGGTTCGACTCACCGACCTTCTGGAGGGCCGCTTCCAGGTGCTCCGCACTGTCGAACTCCACGCGGATCTTGGCGTTGGAGATGAAGTGGACGCCAGCTGGAGTGAATTTGGTGTCCCGGAAGGACACTGCTGTCCTCCAGGATGACAGGGTGTCAGCAGAGGTGGCACCCGGCTTTTTCGACGCGATGATTAGAGATGGTTTGGAGACAAGTGGGGTTGGGGTCATCAGTCTTTGTTGTTGTTGTTGTTGTTTACCAGGGCCGGGTGAAGACATTCGGGCAGCTTGAGCATAAGAGAATCCGGTGGGCGAAAGATGCTGAAGGCTTGAAGTATTAGTGAGAAGTTCCTTTTTGAACGAGACCATTTCCTGACGGACGGCGCTGATGATCTCATTCTTTAGGTCGCAGGCTGGTGTAGAAGTAGTCGGAGAGCCGGATTCGCCAGTCGCGTTCAGAAAATTTGGAAGTGAGTTGATGCTTTTGGATATCTCTGCAGCTGCTTCTTTGATTAGTTTCTTGTTGACTGCAGTCACGCTTCGGCCATCATTTATTGTCTTTATAATAAAATCCGAAAGTTTTTGGATGGTGTTTTGTAAAGATGTTGAGTCTTTTGCTTCCGCTGCGGTGCACGGCAGAGAGGGGGGGAGGGTGGGGGGTGGTGCTCCACCATCCCCTCTTTGATCCCCCATGTTGAAATCTACCAGGGCTCACTTGTGTAAAAAGTTATCAGTTGAAGAAGGTAAAAATTCGGGAAAATGGGAGATTTGTTGGTGTGGTTTGGTAGGTTGACCAAACAATCGCTTCAGATCAGACTGAATGAAAATTCGCTCAGAATTGCGCTACGACGCGTACTTTCCGAGATAATTGAGAAACCAAGTTATTCGGTGATGGCGAAAATTACCATTTTGAAGAAAAAATTCAATAAATAAAAAACTATTGATGAGAAAAATTCCAAAGTTGGTGTCTCCAGTTCTGGATAGTTATACTGTAAGATAATGTAAAAAAAACAAGAAGTCTTCCTGAGAAATTTTTCAGGAGGGGTAAGAGCGTTTTTGAAATTTTGGTACACACCTGAAAATAGCGTTGGTTTATGTGAAGAAGATGCTGTAGGGGGGCGTGTGATATATCGTTGGAATCAGCACGCCGAGGCGGTTCGAATGACACCTACAACATGCTCCTAGGATGAAAGATGAGGGAGCACGTGGCGGGAAGGAAAATTACCTTATATGATTGAAAAATTATTATCTTAAAAACTATGAGCGGGAAAAATCTGAAACTTGGTAGGTATGTGCACTGATATATGTGAAATAAAATAAAGTAATAAAAAAGGTAGGTTATCGCTTTGGATTTTTAGATATAGAGCTTTCAATGTGAAAGTAAATGGAAAAAATAAATGTTTTTTAAAAAAATGTCCAATAACTTCCAAAGTATGTATCACACAATGTTGGTTGATGTTTCCCTGTAAAGGGCTTTTTAACGCGGTTCTAACGAAGTATTACGTTTGGTTGTGGCTATTGTATTTAAGAAGTTAGTCACCACGTGGTTTTTTGAAAATTGTCTGTAAATCACTAAATA